>JADMLD010001281.1:0-53351 GCA_017589585.1 Phylloscopus whistleri
TGACGTGGGCGTAGATCTGGGTGGCCCCCTTGAAGCTGGAGGCCACCAGAAAGTGGCGGTGGCCGACGCTGAGGGGGACGAAGGCGCGGGGGTGGGGGCGGGCAGGTCCTGGGCGGGCTCCAGGCGGCCGCCGGCGCCCAGGCGGAAGAGCCGGCTCGGGCGAAGTCGTTGCCCAGCAGGACGTAGCGGTGGCCGGCCAGCAGCAGAGGCTGGAAGACCAAGGAGCCGCGGGCCGGGACCTGCTGGACCTCGCGGAACATGGAGCCCTCCCAGCGCATCACCTGGGGGGGTGGGGGGACACGGGGTGGGTGGGGGGAACGTGGGGTGGGTGGTGGGACCATGGGATGGGTGGGGGAACCACAGGGTGGGACCATGGGATGGGTGGTGGGACCACGGGGTGGGTGGTGGGACCATGGGATGGGTGGTGGGACCACGGGGTGGGTGGTGGGACCATGGGATGGGTGGTGGGACCATAGGATGGGTGGTGGGACCATGGAATGGGTGGTGGGACCATGGGATGGGTGGTGGGACCATAGGATGGGTGGTGGGACAATGGGATGGGTGGTGGGACAGTGGGATGGGTGGTGGGACCACGGGGTGGGTGGTGGGACCATGGAATGGGTGGTGGGACCACAGGGTGGGTGGTGGGACCATGGGGTGGGTGGTGGGACCGTGAGATGGGTGATGGGACCATGGGATGGGTGGTGGGACCACAGGGTGGGTGGTGGGACCCTGATGACCCTGATGGAACCCCATAACCCTGATGGACCCCATAACCCTGATGGACCCCATCACCCCATAACCTCAATGTTCCCCACAACCCTGATGGACCCCATAACCACCTAACCCTGATAGACCCCATAACCCTGATAGACCCCATAACCCTGATAGACCCCATCACCCCAATGCCCCTGATGTCCCCCATCACCCCCCACAACCCTGATAGACCCCATATCTCCATGACCCTGATGTCCTCCATGACCCCGACACCCCCCATCACCCCACAACCCTGATGGCCCCCATCACCCCATAACCCCAACGTCCCCCATCACCTCATAATCCTGATGGACCCCATAACCCCACAACCCTGATGGAACCCCATAACCACCTAACCCTGATAGACCCCAGAACCCTGATAGACCCCATCACCCCATAACCCTGATAGACCCCATAACCCCATAACCCTGATGGACCCCCATAACCACCTAACCCTGATAGACCCCATAACCCTGATAGACCCCATCACCCCATAACCCTGATAGACCCCATCACCCCACAACCCCAATGTTCCCCATAACCCTGATGGACCCCATCACCCCACAACCCTGATGGAACCCCATAACCACCTAACCCTGATAGACCCCAGAACCCTGATAGACCCCATCACCCCATAACCCTGATAGACCCCATAACCCTGACAGACCCCATAACCCCAATGTCCCCTATCACCCCATAACCCTGATAGACCCCCATAACCCTGATGGACCCCATAACCCTGATAGACCCCATAACCCCAATGCCCCTGATGTCCCCCATCACCCCCACAACCCTGATAGACCCCATATCTCCATGACCCTGATGTCCTCCATGACCCCGACACCCCCCATCACCCCACAACCCTGATGGCCCCCATCACCCCATAACCCCAACGTCCCCCATCACCTCATAATCCTGATGGACCCCATAACCCCACAACCCTGATGGAACCCCATAACCACCTAACCCTGATAGACCCCAGAACCCTGATAGACCCCATCACCCCATAACCCCAACGTCCCCCATAACCCCAACACCCCATAACCCCGATAGCCCCCATCACCCCATAACCCTGATGTGTCCCATGACCCTGAGGGACCCCATAACCCCAATGCCCCAATGCCCCCCATCACCCCAGAACCTTGATAGACCCCATAACCCTGATGTCCCCCCATCACCCCAATGTCCCCCATCACCCCATAACCCCGATATTCCCATAACCCCATAACCCTGATAGACCCCATCACCCCGTGACCTTTATGTCCCCCACCGCCCCATAACCCCAACATCCCCCATAACCCTGATGTCCCCCATAACCCTGATAGACCCCATAACCCCAATGCCCCTGATGTCCCCCATCACCCCACAACCCTGATGTACCCCATGACCCCATAGCTCTGATAGACCCCACAACCTTGATAGACCCCATCACCCTGATAGACCCCATAACCCCAACGTCCCCCATGACCCCATAACCCCAGTGTCCCCCATCACCCCAATGTCCCCCATCACCCCATAACTCTGATAGACCCCACAACCTTGATAGACCCCATAACCCTGATGTCCCCCATAACCATGATACCCCCTATCACCCCACAACCCTGATGGACCCCATAACCCCAACGCCCCCCATGACCCCATAACCCTGATGCCCCCCATAACCTCAACGTCCCCCATCACCCCATAACCCCAACACCCCCCACAACCCCCCACACCCCACCCCGCTCACCTTCGCGTCCCCCAAAAACCTGGTCAGGCACAGGAACACGCTGCCCTTCAGCCTGAAGTGCCGGGCGGCGTAGACGTCGGGCACGTGGGGGATGTCGGTGTGGGGGCGCGAACCCCACGCCGTCCCACCGGTAGACCAGCGGCCTGCGCGCCGCGCTGCACACCACCAGCGCCGGCCGCCCGCCCAGCTCCAGGAACTCCAGGTGCGTGTCCCGGCGCCAGGGCCGCAGCCGCTGGTGCGGGTAGAACCCTCCGGAAGGCGCCCAGCGGAACACCGTGCTGCTGCCGCCCTTGGAGCTGTCGGCCACCCCCAGGTAGAGGTGACCCCCGAGACGGGCGGCGGCCACGGCGTGGGGACGGCGCAGGTGGCCCCGGCCCAGGGCCTGGTGGCGGACGAAGGGCGAGCCGGGCCCGCCCGAGCGCCGCCACACCCAGGAGCCGCCGCCGTCGCCCAGCTGGGCCACCACCAGCAGCAGGGTGTCGCCCAGGGGGAGGGGGTGGCAGGCCACCGGGGAGGAGCCTGCGGGGACACCGGGGAGGGGGTTGGGTCAGGGGGGCGTTGGGGACATTTTCCTCCGTTTTTTCCCGTTTTCTCGGTTTTTCCCCCCCGTTTTTCTCTCACTGTTGATGACGGTGGGGGCCCTGAATTTCCCCCCCAGCTGCTCCCACTCCCACCCCATTTTTCCCGCCATTTTCTCTGGTTTTTTTTCCAATTTTCTCCATTTTTTTTCCCGTTTTTCGCATTTTCTCCATTTTTTTTTCCCCGTTTTTCGCATTTTTCCCCTTTTCCCCATTTTTCCCCCCATTTCTCTCACAGTTGATGACGGTGGGGGCCCTGAACCTCCCCCCAAGCTGCTCCCACTCCCACCCCATTTTCCCCCCATTTTTTCCCCATTTTTTCCCCGTTTTTTCCCATTTTCTCCATTTTTTTTTCCCGTTTTTCGCATTTTTTCCCATTTTCCCCATTTTTCCCCCCATTTTTCTCTCACAGTTGATGACGGTGGGGGCCCTGAACCTCCCCCCCAGCTGCTCCCACTCCCACCCCATTTTCCCCTGGTTTTTCCCCCATTTTTCCCCATTTTTCCCATTTTTTCCCCGTTTTTTCCCATTTTTTCCCCGTTTTTTCCGTTTTTTCCCATTTTTTCCCGTTTTCCCGGTTTTTCCCCCCATTTTTCTCTCACAGTTGATGACGGTGGGGGCCCGGAAGCGCCCCCCGAGCTGGTCCCACTCCAGCAGGGCGCAGGCTCCGGCCGCCGGCTGCGCCAGGGCCACCCCCGGGTGCCCCCCCAGGGCGAAGGGCTCGGCCCCCAGCGAGGAGAAGGGCAGCGACTGGAACGGCCGCAGCTCTGGGGGCACCAGTATAAACCAGTATAAACCAGTATAAACCAGTATAAACCAGTACGGACCAGAGCCCTTCGTATCCCCCCCAAAATTGCCGTTTTTACCCAGAAAATTCTCATTTTTACCCATAAAATTCCCGTTTTCGCCCCCAAAATCCCCGTTTCTCACCCCAAAACCGCCCCTCCCAGCCCCTCCCAGTCTGTCCCAGTCCCTCCCAGTATATCCCACTATAAACCAGTATAAACCAGCACAACCCAGAGCCGTTTTTATCCCCCAAAATTCCCGTTTTCGCCCCCAAAATCCCCGTTGCTCACCCCGAAACCGCTGCGTTTTTCCTCCCAGTCCCTCCCAGTTTGTCCCAGTCCCTCCCAGTATATCCCAGTATAAACCAGTATAAACCAGTACAACCCAGAGCCGTTTTTACCCCCCAAAATTCCCATTTCTCACCCCAAAACCCCTGGGATTTTCCCTCCTAGTCCCTCCCAGTCCCTCCCAGTTTGTCCCAGTTCCCTCCCAGTCCGTCCCAGTTCGTCCCAGTCCCCTCCCAGTCCCTCCCAGCTCCTCCCAGTCCCTCCCAGTCCCCTCCCAGTCGCTCCCAGTCCCTCCCAGTCCCTCCCAGTTCCTCCTAGTCCCTCCCAGTCCCTCCCAGTCCGCTCCAGTCCATCCCAGTCCCCCCCAATCCCCTCCCAGTCCCTCCCAGTCCATCCCAGTCCCCCCCAATCCCCTCCCAGTCCCTCCCAGTCCCTCCCAGTCCCTCCCAGTTCCCTCCCAGTCCCTCCCAGTCCATCCCAGTTCCCTCCCAGTCCACTCCCAGTCCCTCCCAGTTCCCTCCCAGTTCCCTCCCAGTCCCTCCCAATCCCCTCCCAGTCCCTCCCACTCCCTCCCAATCCCTCCCAGTCTCTCCCAGTCCCTCCCAGTCCATCCCAGTTCCCTCCCAGTCCGCTCCCAGTCCCTCCCAGTTCCCTCCCAGTCCCTCCCAATCCCCTCCCAGTCCCCTCCCAGTCCCTCCCAGTCCCTCCCAGTTCCCTCCCAGTCTCTCCCAGTCCCTCCCAGTCCCTCCCAATCCCTCCCAGTCCCCTCCCAGCCCCTCCCAGTCTCCTTCCAGTCCCTCCCAGTTCCCCCCCAATCCCCTCCCAGTCCCTCCCAGTTCCCTCCCAGTTCCTCCCAGTCCCTCCCACTCCCTCCCAGTCCCTCCCACTCCCTCCCAATCCCCTCCCAGTCCCTCCCAGTCCCTCCCAGTTCCCTCCCAGTCTCTCCCAGTCCCCTCCCAGTCCCTCCCAATCCCCTCCCAGTCCCCTCCCAGACCCTCCCAGTTTGTCCCAGTTCCCTCCCAGTCCCCCCCAATCCCCTCCCAGTCCCCCCCAATCCCCTCCCAGTCCCTCCCAGTCCGTCCCAGTTACCGTGCCGCTGGCACTGGAGCTGCCGGGGGCTGAGCAGGGCCAGGGGGGTGCCCTGGTGGGGGAGGGGCCCGCGGCAGCGCCCCCCGCCCTCGGGGGGGGTGGGGGAGGGGCGGGCGCCCAGCCAGCGCAGGAGCCAGCGCAGGTGACAATCGCAGCGGAACGGGTTCCCGCGCAGGTCCCTGCGGCGACAGGGGCCACCAGATGCCACCCAGTGTCACCCAGTGCCACCAGATGCCACCAAATGGCACAAAATGGCACCCAGTGTCACCAGATGCCACCACAGTGGCACCGAGTGGCACAAAATGGCGCCAGAGTGGCACCAAATGGCACCGAGTGCCACTCAATGCCACCAGAGTGGCGCCAAGGTGGCATTGAGTGGCACTAAAGTGACACCAAATGGCGCCAATCCACCCCCCAATGCCCCCAATGTCCCCAATGCCCCCAATGCCCCCAATGCCCCCAATGCCCCCAATGTCCCCCCAATGTCCCCAATGTCCCCAATGCCCCCAATGTCCCCAATGTCCCCCCAATGTCCCCAATGTCCCCAATGTCCCCCCAATGCCCCCAATGTCCCCAATGTCCCCCCAATGCCCCCAATGTCCCCCAATGCCCCCAATGCCCCCAATGTCCCCAATGTCCCCAATGTCCCCAATGTCCCCCCAATGCCCCCCCAATGTCCCCCCAATGCCCCCAATGCCCCCAATGCCCCCAATGCCCCCAATGCCCCCAATGCCCCCAATGCCCCCAATGTCCCCAATGCCCCCAATGCCCCCAATGCCCCCAATGCCCCCAATGCCCCCAATGTCCCCCCAATGTCCCCAATGTCCCCAATGTCCCCAATGCCCCCAATGCCCCCAATGTCCCCAATGCCCCCGATGTCCCCAATGCCCCCAATGTCCCCAATGCCCCCAATGCCCCCAATGTCCCCAATGCCCCCGATGTCCCCAATGCCCCCAATGTCCCCAATGCCCCCAGTGTCCCCCAATGTCCCCCCAATGCCCCCAATGTCCCCCCAATGCCCCCAATGCCCCCAATGCCCCCAATGTCCCCAATGCCCCCAATGCCCCCAATGCCCCCAATGCCCCCAATGCCCCCAATGTCCCCCAATGCCCCCAATGTCCCCCCAATGTCCCCCAATGCCCCCAATGTCCCCAATGCCCCCAATGTCCCCAATGCCCCCAATGCCCCCAATGTCCCCAATGTCCCCAATGCCCCCAATGCCCCCAATGTCCCCAATGTCCCCAAGTGTCACCCACAGCTGGGTCAGGGTCCCCAGGTCCTGGAAGAGCCCCCGGGGCAGCGACTCCAGGCGGTTGTTGGCCAAACTCCTGTGGGGACAGCGGGGACATCGAGGGGGACATTGGGGGGACATTGGGGACATTGGGGGGACATTGGGGGCATTGGGGGCATTGGGGGCATTGGGGGCATTGGGGACATTGGGGGGACATTGGGGACATTGGGGACATTGGGGGCATTGGGGGCATTGGGGACATTGGGGACATTGGGGGGACATTGGGGGGACATTGGGGGCATTGGGGACATTGGGGGCATTGGGGGCATTGGGGGGACATTGGGGACATTGGGGACATTGGGGGCATTGGGGGCATTGGGGGCATTGGGGACATTGGGGGGACATTGGGGGCATTGGGGGCATTGGGGACATTGGGGGCATTGGGGGGACATTGGGGGCATTGGGGACATTGGGGACATTGGGGGCATTGGGGGCATTGGGGGGCATTGGGGACATTGGGGGCATTGGGGACATTGGGGGCATTGGGGGCATTGGGGGCATTGGGGGGACATTGGGGACATTGGGGGCATTGGGGGCATTGGGGGGCATTGGGGGCATTGGGGACATTGGGGGCATTGGGGACATTGGGGGCATTGGGGGCATTGGGGGCATTGGGGGCACCCGGGGGTCACTCGGGGGTCACTCGGGGGTCACTCGGGGGTCACTCGGGGGTCACTCGGGGGTCACTCTGGGGTCACTCAGGGGTCACTCGGGGTCACTCGGGGTCACTCACAGGAACAGGAGCCCCCGGAGCCCCCTCAGGGCCGTGGGAGCGATGGCGCCCAGCTCGGTGTCCTCGATGAACCTGGGCACCAGTACGGACCAGTATAAACCAGTATACACCGGTACAAACCAGTATAAACCAGTAGGGACCAGTATAAACAAGTGCGGACCAGTATGGACCAGTACAGACCAGTGCGGACCAGTTCCCACCCGCTTCCCTCCCAGTATAAACCAGTATAACTCTGCCCCTCCCAGTCCCTCCCAATCCCCTCCCAGTCCCTCCCAGTTCCCTCCCAGTCCCTCCCAGTCCCCTCCCAGTCCCTCCCAGTTCCCTCCCAGTCCCTCCCAATCCCCTCCCAGTTCCCTCCCAATCCCCTCCCAGTCCCTCCCAATCCCCTCCCAGTCCCTCCCAGTCCCTCCCAGTTCCCTCCCAGTCCCTCCCAGTTCCCTCCCAGTCCCTCCCAGTCCCTCCCAGTCCCTCCCAGTCCCTCCCAGTACTCACAGGTACTCCAGCGCCCCCAGCCCGGCGAAGGCGCCGTCCCCGAGGGTCCCCAAGCGCCCCGAGGTCACCAGGCTGGGGGGACATTGGGGCCATTTTGGGGTCATTTGGGGCCATTTTGGGGTATTTTGGGGTATTTTGGGTATTTTGGGTATTTTTGGTGATTTTTGGTGATTTTTGGTGATTTTTGGGGTCACTCACAGCAGGGTCAGGCCCGGAAGGTGCCGGAAGCTCCCCTCGGGCAGGGCCTCGATGTCCCAGCGGATCAGGGAGCTGAAAAAAAACCGGGAATTGGGGGAAAATTTGGGGCGAAAAAACGGGAATTTGGGAAAACTGGGGCGAAAAAACGGGAATTTGGGAAAATCGGGGGAAAAAACGGGAATTTGGGAAAATCGGGGGGAAAAAATGGGAATTCAGGGCAAGTTTGGGGAGAAAAAATGGGAATTTGGGAAAATCGGGGGAAAAACGGGAAATTTGGGGGGGGAAATGGGAAATTTGGGGGAAATCTTGGGAGAAAAACCAGGAATTTGGGAAAATTGGGGTGGAAAAACGGGAATTTGGGAAAATCGGGGGAAAAACGGGAAAATTGGGGGATAAAAATGGGAAATTTGGGAAAATTGGGGGGAAAAACGGGAAATTTGGGGGGAAAATGGGAATTTGGGGAAAATCGGGGGAAAACGGGAATTTGGGGGAAATTTGAGGAAAAAATGGGAAATTTGGGAAAATCGGGGGAAAAACGGGAAATTTGGGGGGGAAAATGGGAATTCAGGGGAAGTTTGGGGAGAAAAAATGGGAATTTGGGAAAATTGGGGTGGAAAAAACGGGAATTTGGGAAAATCGGGGGAAAAAACGGGAATTTGGGAAAATCGGGGGGAAAATATGGGAAATTTGGGGGTAAAAATGGGAAATTTGGGAAAATTGGGGGGAAAAACGGGAAATTTGGGGGGGAAAATGGGAATTTGGGGAAAATCGGGGGAAAAAACGGGAATTTGGGAAAATCGGGGGAAAAACGGGAAATTTGGGAAAATCGGGGGAAAAAACGGGAAATTCGGGGGAAATTTGAGGGAAAAATGGGAAAATTTGGGAAATTTGGGGAAAATTTGGGGAAAATTGGGGAAAATTTGGGGGGAAATTGGGAAAACTGGGGGGAACTGGGACCGAACTGGGCTAAACCGGGACTGAACTGGGCCAAACTGGCTAAACTGGGATCAAACTGGGCGGAACTGGGATCAAACTGGGATCAAACTGGGCGGAACTGGGACCAAACTGGGCCAAACTGGGATTGAACTGGGCCAAACTGGGCTAAACTGGGATCAAACTGGACTGAACTGGGATCAAACTGGGCTAAACTGGTCCCAGTTCCCCTCAGGCCCTGCAGGGGGCGGGGCTCGCTTTGGAAGGAACCATTGGGGGGGGGATTTGGGGGGGTCCTGGGGGGGGTTGGGGAGCCCCAAAATTGGGGGGAGGGTCCCAAAAATTGGGGGTCAAAGGGGGGGGGGTGTTGGGGGGGGGTCTCGGGGTGAATTTCGCGCCCCCCCCGGACGATTCCATTTCTCATTCCGGGGGGGGGGGGACACGGGGACCGTTCCAAAGGGGAAAAGCGGGGGGGGGGGGGAGAAACGGGGAACCCCCAAATTTGGGGAGGGGGGGGGGATTTGAAATGGGGGAGGGGTCCCCAAAAAGGGGGAGGGGTCCCCCAGGACGGGGGGGGGGAGGGGACTCACAGCGTGGCCAGGCGGGGGGGGAGGTCCCTGGGGACGCCCCCTCCCCCCCCCCGGCACCAGGCGCTGTCGCGATCGCAGTCGCAGCCGTCGGGACAAGCCCCGCCCCCTTTGGGGACCCCCCCGAAAATCGGGATCCCCCCGCCCCCCGAAAGCGGCGGGACCCCCCCCAAAATCAGCAGCGTCAGGAGAGGCAGCGGGGAGCCCATGGAGAGCGCCGGGAACGGCGGGGAAAGGGTTAAAAAAAATCGCATTTTAGGGAGGAAAAGGCGGGAAAAATCAAAAAAAAAATTAAAAAAAATTCCCGAGGATAATTAAAAAATCTTCCCCCAAAAAAAAGCCCCAAAAATCCTCCCCAAAATCACCTCAAAAAGAGAAAAAAAAAAACCCCTAAAAAATCCCGAATTTAGGGCTCCAAACTCCCCCCAAAACCCCAAAAAACTCCCAAAAAAACCCCAAAAAACCCCAAAAAACCCCGAATCCAAAATCCTTAAATCCCACCCCAAAAAAACTTTTTAAAACCCCCAAAAAATTCCACAAAAAAAAGCCCCAAATTCCCCCCCAAAAAATCCTTAAAAAACAATTCCTAAAACCCCCAAAAAAGCCGCAAAAACCCGAAAAAAAACCCCAAAAATCCCAAAAAACCCCCAAACCCCAAAATCCCTAAATTCCTCCCAAATAAACTTTTAAAAACCCCCCAAAAATCCCCAAAAAAAATCAAAAAAAAAATCCCAAAAAAGCCCGAAATTCCCCCAAATCCGTGGGATGGGTGGAGCCCCTAAAACTCCCGAAAACACCAAAAAAACCCCCAAAAAACCCGAAAATCGCCTGGAATTCCCCCGAAATGCGACCCCAAAAAAAAATCCCCGCCTGGAATTGATCCCGAATTGCCCCAAAATCGCCCAAATTTCTCCCCCAAAAATTCCGGATTTCCGCCAAAATCCGCCCCCGAAAATTCCCCAAAAATTCCAAAAAAATTCCCAAAAAATTCCCAAAAAATTCCCAAAAAATTCCCAAAAATTCCCCCAAAATTCCTCTCCCCCCCCAGCAGCGCCTCCGCTCTCCCGGGACCCCCCCCGGGCTGGAAAAATCCCAAAATTCCCCGAAATTCCCAAAAAAATCGGGGTCCCCCCCCCCCCCCCCTCCGCCTCCCGCCCCGGCTCGGCAGCGGCGCTGAGGGAGTGGGCGGGGCCTGGGGAGGAGGCCACGCCCAGGGGGCGGGGTCACGGCCATATATGGTAATGGCGGCCGGGGGTTGAGGCCACGCCCCCTCCCAGTACAAAGGCGCCGCTTGTTGGGAGCGGGCGCTGGGCCAGACTGGGACAGAGGGGCTTTGTTACTGGGAGGGACTGGGAGGGACTGGGGGGCTTCAAAGGGGGACTGGGGGGCACTGGGAGCACTGGGACAGAGGGGCTTTGTTACTGGGAGGGACTGGGAGGGACTGGGGGGCTTCAAAGGGGGACTGGGACAGGGGGGCTTTGTTACTGGGAGGGACTGGGAGGGACTGGGGGGCTTCAAAGGGGTCTGGGACAGGGGGGCTTTGTTACTGGGAGGGACTGGGAGGGACTGGGAGGGACTGGGCCAGACTGGGACAGAGGGGCTTTGTTACTGGGAGGGACTGGTGGGCACTGGGAGGGACTGGGGGGCTTCAAAGTGGGACTGGGATAAAGGAGCTTTGTTACTGGGAGCACTGGGAGTTACTGGGGGAGGCCACTGGGAGGGACTGGGACAGAGGGGCTTTGTTACTGGGAGGGACTGGGAGCACTGGGAGGGACTGGGAGGGAACTGGGCTAGACGGCACCGTGTTACTGGGAGCACTGGGAGGGACTGGGGGGCTTCAAAGGGGGACTGGGAGCACTGGGATAGAGGAGTTTTGTTACTGGGAGCACTGGGAGGGACTGGGGGAGGGCACTGGGAGTGCTGGGAGGGACTGGGAGGGAACTGGGCCAGAGGGCACGCTGTTACTGGGAGCACTGGGAGGGACTGGGGGGGTTCAAAGTGGAACTGGGAGGGACTGGGAGTGACTGGGGGGCACTGGGAGCACTGGGACAGAGGGGCTTTGTGACTGGGAGGGACTGGGAGGAACTGGGCCAGAGGGCTCGCTGTTACTGGGAGCACTGGGAGGGACTGGGGAGCACTGGGAGTTACTGGGGGAGGATACTGGGGGTTACTGGGAGGCACTGGGATGGATGGACCCTGTTACTGGGAGGGTCTGGGGAGGTTACTGGGAGCACTGGGAGCCGTAACTGGGAGGTGTTGGAGGTTACTGGGACGGACTGGGACAGAGGGGGCGTTGTTACTGGGAGGGACTGGGAGGGACTGGGAGGGACTGGGAGGGGGGCGTCCCTGAGCTTCCCAGTCCGTTACTGGTGTAACTGGGAGGGGGCGGGGCCCGGGGTCACTCCCAGTCCGTTCCCAGTCCGTTACTGGTGTAACTGGGAGGGGGCGGGGCCCGGGGTCACTCCCAGTCCGTTCCCAGTCCGTTACTGGTGTAACTGGGAGGGGGCGGGGCCTGGGGCCGTTCCCAGTCCGTTCCCAGTCCGTTACTGGTGTAACTGGGAGGGGGCGGGGCCCGGGGCCGTTCCCAGTCCGTTCCCAGTCCGTTACTGGTGTAACTGGGAGGGGGCGGGGCCCGGGGTCACTCCCAGTCCGTTCCCAGTCCGTTACTGGTGTAACTGGGAGGGGGCGGGGCCCGGGGTCACTCCCAGTCCGTTCCCAGTCCGTTACTGGTGGGACCGGTCCGTTACTGGTGTAACTGGGAGGGGGCGTGGCCTGGGGGCCGCCCCCGGTGACGTCACCGGTTAAAAATAACCCCGGCCTGGAGCGGGCCCGGAGCGGACCCGGAGCTCCCAGTCAGGTACTGGGCCAAACTGGGCCAAACTGGGCCAAACTGGGATGGGCTGGGGCGGGCTGGGGGGCACTGGGGGTTACTGGGATGGACTGGGATGAACTGGGAGGGACTGGGATGAACTGGGGGGGCAGGGCCGGGTCCCCCCCCCCGACCTCGGGGTGACCTTGGGGGGGGGGAGGGGGCGGGGCCGCTCCCAGTGCTCCCAGTATAAACCAGTAACAGCACCCAGTGCTCCCAGTAACAACCCCCAGTAACTCCCATTAACTCCCGGTAACAACGGCCAGTAACTCCCAGTGACTCCCAGTATAAACCAGTAACAACTCCCAGTAACTCCCAGTAACTCCCAGTGACAACGGCCAGTAACTCCCAGTGACTCCCAGTATAAACCAGTAACAACCCCCAGTAACTCCCAGTAACTCCCAGTGACAACGGCCAGTAACTCCCAGTGACTCCCAGTATAAACCAGTAACAACCCCTAGTAACTCCCAGTAACAACTCCCAGTAACTCCCAGTAACTCCCAGTAACAACTCCCAGTAACTCCCAGTAACTCCCAGTAACAACCCCCAGTAACTCCCAGTAACAGCTCCCAGTAACTCCCAGTGACTCCCAGTATAAACCAGTAACAACTCCCAGTAACCCCCAGTAACAACTCCCAGTAACTCCCATTAACTCCCGGTAACAACGGCCAGTAACTCCCAGTGACTCCCAGTATAAACCAGTAACAACTCCCAGTAACAGCTCCCAGTGACTCCCAGTGCTCCCAGTGACTCCCAGTATAAACCAGTAACAACTCCCAGTAACAACTCCCAGTAACTCCCAGTAACTCCCAGTATAAACCAGTAACAACTCCCAGTAACAACTCCCAGTAACTCCCAGTAACAACCCCCAGTAACTCCCAGTATAAACCAGTAACTCCCAGTAACAACTCCCAGTAACTCCCAGTATAAACCAGTAACTACCAGTAACAACTCCCAGTAACAACGGCCAGTAACTCCCAGTGGCTCCCAGTACAAACCAGTAACAACTCCCAGTAACAACTCGGAGTGACTCCCAGTGACAACTCCCAGTAAGCCCCAGTAACTCCCAGTAACAGCTCCCAGTGACCCCCAGTGCTCCCAGTATAAACCAGTAACAACTCCCAGTAACAACCCCCAGTAACTCCCAGTAACAACTCGCAGTAACTCCCAGTAACTCCCAGTAACAACCCCCAGTAACTCCCATTAACTCCCAGTAACAACGGCCAGTAACTCCCAGTAACTCCCAGTAACTCCCAGTATAAACCAGTAACAACTCCCAGTAACAGCTCCCAATAACTCCCAGTAACAACTCCCAGTAACTCCCAGTAACCCCCAGTAACAACTCCCAGTAAGCCCCAGTAACTCCCAGTAACAGCTCCCAGTGACCCCCAGTGCTCCCAGTATAAACCAGTAACAACTCCCAGTAACTCCCAGTAACAACTCACAGTAACTCCCAGTGACTCCCAGTATAAACCAGTAACTCCCAGTAACAACCCCCAGTGACCCCCAGTGCTCCCAGTATAAACCAGTAGCAACTCCCAGTAACAACCCCCAGTAACTCCCAGTAACAACTCGCAGTAACTCCCAGTGACTCCCAGTATAAACCAGTAACTCCCAGTAACAGCTCCCAGTGCTCCCAGTAACAGCTCCCAGTGACTGCCAGTGACTCCCAGTATAAACCAGTAACTCCCCGTAACAACTCCCAGTAACTCCCAATGACTCCCAGTAGTAACCCCCAGTAACTCCCAGTAACTCCCAGTATAAACCAGTAACAATGCCCAGTAACAGCTCCCAGTGACTCCCAGTAACTCCCAGTGACTCCCAGTGCTCCCAGTATAAACCAGTAACAACACCCAGTAACTCCCAGTGCTCCCAGTAACAGCTCCCAGTGACTGCCAGTGACTCCCAGTATAAACCAGTAACAACACCCAGTAACTCCCAGTGCTCCCAGTGCTCCCAGTAACAGCTCCCAGTGACTCCCAGTGACTCCCAGTATAAACCAGTAACAACTCCCAGTACCAGCTCCCAGTAACCCCCAGTGCTCCCAGTAACAAGAAATTGGGAAAACTGGGAAAAAAAATGGGGGAAAATGGGAAAATTGGGAAAAATCGGGAAAATTGGAGAAAACTTGGGGGAATTTTGGGGAATTTTGGGAATTTTGGGAAAATTTTGGGAATTTTTGGGGAAATTTGGGGAAAATTTTGGGAAATTTTGGGAATTTTGGGAAAATTTTGGGAATTTTTGGGAAAATTTTGGGAATTTTTGGGGAAATTTGGGGGAATTTGGGGAAATTTTGGGAATTTTGGGAAAATTTGGGGAATTTTGGGGAAAATTTGGGGAAATTTTGGGAAATTTTGGGAATTTTGGGAAAATTTTGGGAATTTTGGGAAAATTTGGGGAAATTTGGGGAAATTTTGGGAATTTTGGGAAATTTGGGGAAATTTTGGGAATTTTTGGGAAAATTTGGGGAATTTTTGGGAAAATTTTGGGAGAATTTGGGAAAATTTTGGGAATTTTGGGAAAATTTTGGGAATTTTGGGAAAATTTTGGGAATTTTGGGGCTGAGCTCCGCCCCCCGCAGGTGAGGCCGCCATGGCGCCGATCACGGCCAGGACAGGTGAGCGCCGCCCCTCCCCCCCCCCCCCCCCGGGAACACCTGGTGACGTCATCCGGGCGGCGGTGACGTCACTGAGCTCGCCCCTCCCCCCCCTCCAGAGCCGGCGACGAGCGAGTGGGACCGGTTCGAGTACGGTGAGTGGGGGAGGGGCACAGGTGTGTGACAGGTGTGCTCAGGTGTGCCCCAGGTGTGCCCAGGTGTGCCCCAGGTGTGCCCCAGGTGTGCCCCAGGTGTGCCCAGGTGTGTCCAGGTGTGCCCAGGTGTGCCCCAGGTGTGCCCAGGTGTGCCCAGGTGTGTCCAGGTGTGTCCCAGGTGTGCCCAGATGTGCCCAGGTGTGCCCAGGTGTGTCCCAGGTGTGCCCAGGTGTGTCCAGGTGTGCCCAGGTGTGCCCCAGGTGTGCCCTAGGTGTATCCAGGTGTGCCCAGGTGTGCCCAGGTGTGTCCCAGATGTCCCCAGATGTCCCCAGGTGTGCCCAGGTGTGCCCCAAGTGTGTCCCAGGTGTGCCCAGGTGTATCCAGGTGTGCCCCAGGTGTGCCCAGGTGTGCTCAGGTGTGCCCCAGGTGTGCCCAGGTGTGCCCCAAGTGTGTCCCAGGTGTGCCCAGGTGTGCCCCAGGTGTGCCCTAGGTGTATCCAGGTGTGCCCAGGTGTGCCCAGGTGTGTCCCAGATGTCCCCAGATGTCCCCAGGTGTGCCCAGGTGTGCCCCAAGTGTGGGTTTGGAGGCTTTGGGAGGCTCTCACCTGTCCCAGGTGTGTTTGGGGGTATTTTTGGGCTCCCAGGTGTATTTTTGGGGTCCCAGGTGTGTTTTTGGGGCGGTTTTTGGGCTCCCAGGTGCGTCTCTCACCTGCCCAGGTGTGTTTGGGGCTGTTTTTGGTCTCTATCACCTGTCCCAGGTGTGTTTTGGGCTGTTTTTGGGCTCTCTTACCTATCCCAGGTGTATTTTTGGGCTCCCAGGTGTGTTTTTGGGCTCCCAGGTGCGTCTCTCACCTGCCCAGGTGTGTTTTTGGGCTCCCAGGTGTGATTTGGGGGTATTTTTGGGCTCCCGGGACTGTTTTTGGGGTATTTTTGGGCTCCCAGGTGCGTCTCTCACCTGCCCAGGTGTGTTTCTGAGGTATTTTTGGGGGTCCCAGGTGTGTTTTGGGCTGTTTTTGGCTCTCTCACCTGTCCCAGGTGTATTTTTGGGCTCCCAGGTGTTTTTGGGGTGGTTTTTGGGCTCCCAGGTGCGTCTCTCACCTGCCCAGGTGTGTTTTGGGCTGGTTTTGGGCTCTCTCACCTGTCCCAGGTGTGATTTTGGGCTCCCAGGTGTGTTTTGGGGCTGGTTTTGGGCTCCCAGGTGTGGTTTTGGGGTATTTTTGGGCTCCCAGGTGCGCCTCTCACCTGCCCAGGTGTATTTTTGGGCGGTCCCAGGTGTGTTTTTGGGCTCCCAGGTGTGATTTGGGGGTATTTTTGGGCTCCCGGGGCTGTTTTTGGGGTATTTTGGGGTTCACAGGTGCGTCTCTCACCTGCCCAGGTGTGTTTTTGGGCTCCCAGGTGTGTTTTTGGGCGGTTTTTGGGCTCCCAGGTGTGGTTTTGGGGTAGTTTTGGGCTCCCAGGTGTGTTTTTGGGCTCCCAGGTGCGTCTCTCACCTGCCCAGGTGCGCCTCTCACCTGCCCAGGTGTGTTTTGGGCTCCCAGGTGTGATTTGGGGGTATTTTTGGGCTCCCAGGTGTGTTTTTGGGTGGTTTTTGGGGCTCCCAGGTGCGCCTCTCACCTGCCCAGGTGTGTTTTGGGCTCCCAGGTGTGTTTTTGGGCTCCCAGGTGTGTTTTTGGGGTATTTTTGGGCTCCCAGGTGTGTCTCTCACCTGCCCAGGTGTGTTTTTGGGCTCCCGGGGCTGTTTTTGGGGTATTTTTGGGCTCCCAGGTGCGTCTCTCACCTGCCCAGGTGTGTTTTTGGGCTCCCAGGTGTGTTTTGGGGCTGTTTTTGGGGCGGTTTTTGGGCTCCCAGGTGCGTCTCTCACCTGCCCAGGTGTGTCTCTCACCTGCCCAGGTGCCTCTCTCACCTGTCCCAGGTGTGTTTTTGGGCTCCCAGGTGTGCTTTTGGGGTATTTTTGGGCTCCCAGGTGCCCCTCACCTGCCCAGGTGTCTCTCTCTCTCTCCCCTGTCCCAGATTACGACTCCCTGCGCCTCGGGGGTTTGATCGTGGCCGGGATTTTCTTCGTCCTCGGGATCCTCCTCATCCTCAGTGAGAGCCCCACCCAAAATGCCCCAAAACCTCCCAAAATCTCCCAAAATTCCCCCAAAATTCCCCCAAAATTCCCCCAAAATTCCCCCAAAATCTCCCAAAATTCCCCCAAAATCTCCCAAAATTCCCCCAAAATTCCCCCAAAATCTCCCAAAATCTCCCAAAACCACCCAAAATCTCCAAAAATCTCCCCCAAGCCTCCCAAAATTCCCCCAAAATGTCCCAAAAATGATCCCAAAACCTCCCAAAATTCCCCCAAAATTCCCCCAAAATTACCCAAAAATGCCCCAAAATGTCCCCAAATTCCCACCAGGGACCCCCCAATCCCCTCCCAGTCCCTCCCAGTTCATCCCAGTTCATCCCAGTCCCCTCCCAGTCTCTCCCAGTCCCTCCCAGTTCCCTCCCAGTCCCCTCCCAGTCCCTCCCAGTTCCCTCCCAGTCCCCTCCCAGTCCCTCACAATCCCCTCCCAGTCCCTCCCAGTCCCTCCCAGTCCCTCCCAGTCCCTCCCAGTTCCCTCCCAGTTCCCTCCCAGTCCCTCACAATCCCCTCCCAGTCCCTCCCAGTCCCTCCCAGTTCCCTCCCAGTCCCTCCCAGTTCCCTCCCAGTCCCTCCCAGTCCCTCCCAGTCCATCCCAGTCCCTCCCAGTTCCCTCCCAGTCCCTCCCAGTCCATCCCAGTTCCCTCCCAGTTCATCCCAGTCCCTCCCAGTCCCTCCCAGTCCCTCCCAATCCCCTCCCAGTTCCTCCCAGTCCCTCCCAGTTCCCTCCCAGTTCCCTCCCAGTCCCTCCCAGTCCATCCCAGTCCCTCCCAGTCCATCCCAGTCCCTCCCAGTCCCTCCCAGTCCCTCCCAGTCCATCCCAGTCCCTCCCAGTCCCTCCCAGTCCCTCCCAGTCCCTCCCAGTATAAACCAGTTCATCCCAGTCCCCTCCCAGTTCCCTCCCAGTTCCCTCCCAGTCCCTCCCAGTCCCTCCCAGTCCCTCCCAGTTCCCTCCCAGTCCCTCCCAGTCCCTCCCAGTTCATCCCAGTCCCTCCCAGTTCCCTCCCAGTTCATCCCAGTCCCCTCCCAGTCCATCCCAGTTCCCTCCCAGTTCCTCCCAGTTCCCTCCCAGTCCCTCCCAGTTCCCTCCCAGTCCCCTCCCAGTCCCTCCCAGTCCCTCCCAGTTCCCACCCAGTTCTCTCCCAGTCCCTCCCAGTCCCTCCCAGTTCCTCCCAGTTCCCTCCCAGTCCCTCCCAGTCCCTCCCAGTCCCTCCCAGTTCCCTCCCAGTTCCCTCCCAGTCCCTCCCAGTCCCTCCCAGTTCCTCCCAGTTCCCTCCCAGTCCCTCCCATTCCTCTCCCAGTCCATCCCAGTCCCTCCCAGTTCCCTCCCAGTTCCCTCCCAGTCCATCCCAGTCCCTCCCAGTCCCCTCCCAGTCCCCTCCCAGTCCATCCCAGTATAAACCAGTCGCTCCCAGTTCCCCCCTCTGACGCTGCTCCCCTCCCACCCCCCGCCCAGGCCGCCACTGCCGCTGCAAATTCGACCAACAGCCCAAGTAACTGGGGATACTGGGAGGGACTGGGAGGGACTGGGAGGGACTGGGAGGGAACTGGGAGGGACTGGGAGGGACTGGGAGGGAACTGGGAGGGAACTGGGAGGGACTGGGATGGACTGGGAGGGACTGGGAGGGGGTTGCGGGGTACTGGTTTATACTGGGAAGGACTGGGAGGGAACTGGGAGAGGCACTGGGGAGGGGTCACTGGTTTTACTGGTCTCCAACTGGTTTTTACTGGGCTCGGCTGGTCTCGAACTGGTTCTAACTGGGGCGGAACTGGTTCTAACTGGTCCCTGACCGGTTCTGAGCCGTTTTTACTGGTTCTAACTGGTTTTTACTGGTGTGTAACTGGTTCCGACCAGTCCCTGACCGGATTTAACTGGTTCTAACTGGTCCCTCACCGGCTGTAACTGGTTTTTACTGGTGTGTGACCGGTTTTTACTGGTTGTAACTGGTTGTAACTGGTTGTAACTGGTCCCTGACTGGTTCTAACTGGTTCTAACTGGTCCCTGACCGGTTCCAACTGGTTCTAACTGGTCCCTGACCGGTTCTAACTGGTTCTAACTGGTCCCTGACCGGTTCCAACTGGTCCCTGACTGGTTCCAACTGGTTCTAACTGGTCCCTGACTGGTTCTAACTGGTTCTAACTGGTCCCTGACCGGTTCTAACTGGTTCTAACTGGTCCCTGACTGGTTCTAACTGGTCCCTGACTGGTTCTAACTGGTTCTAACTGGTCCCTGACCGGTTCCAACTGGTTCTAACTGGTCCCTGACCGGTTCTAACTGGTTCTAACTGGTCCCTGACCGGTTCCAACTGGTCCCTGACTGGTTCTAACTGGTTCTAACTGGTCCCTCACCGGCTGTAACTGGTTCTAACTGGTCCCTGACCGGTTCTAACTGGTTCTAACTGGTCCCTGACTGGTTCCAACTGGTTCTAACTGGTCCCTGACCGGTTCTAACTGGTTCTAACTGGTCCCTGACTGGTTCCAACTGGTTCTAACTGGTCCCTGACTGGTTCTAACTGGTCCCTGACTGGTTCTAACTGGTTCTAACTGGTCCCTGACTGGTTCCAACTGGTTCTAACTGGTCCCTGACTGGTTCTAACTGGTTCTAACTGGTCCCTGACCGGTTCTAACTGGTTCTAACTGGTCTCTGACCAGTTCTAACTGGTTCTAACTGGTCCCTGACCGGTTCTAACTGGTTCTAACTGGTCCCTGACTGGTTCCAACTGGTTCTAACTGGTCCCTGACTGGTTCCAACTGGTTCTAACTGGTCCCTGACCGGTTCTAACTGGTTTTTCCCGCCGCAGGACGGGGGAGCCGGACGAGGCCGAGGGGGCGCTGCGCCAATCCATGCGGCGTGAGTGGGGGCGGGGCCGGCCCGAAATTCCCAAAATTCCCCAAATTCCCAAAATTTCCCCAAAATTCCCCAAAATTCCCCAAAATTCCCCAAAATCCCCCACAAATTCCACCCCAAATTCCCCCCAAATCCCTCAGAATTCCCCCAATTTTCCCCCAAATCCCCCAAAATTCCCCCCCAAAAATCCCCAAATCCCCCCAAACTTCCCCCAAACCCCCAAAATTCCTCAAAATTCCCCCAAATTTTCCCCAAAATCCCCAAAATTTCCCCAAAATTCCCCAAATTTCCCCAAATTTCCCCAAATTTTCCCCAAAATCCCCAAAATTCCCCCAAAATTCCCCAAAATTCCCCAAAATTCCCCAAAATTCCCCCAAATTTTCCCCAAAATCCCCAAAATTCCCCCAAAATTCCCCAAATTTCCCCAAAATTCCCCCCAAATTCCCCAAATTTCCCCAAAATTCCCCAAATTTCCCCAAAATTCCCCCAAAATTCCCCAAATTCCCCCAAAATTCCCCAAAATTCCCCCAAAATTCCCCAAATTTCCCCAAAATTCCCCAAATTTTCCCCAAATTCCCCCAAAATTCCCCAAATTTCCCCAAAATTTCCCCAAAATTCCCCAAATTTCCCCAAAATTCCCCAAAATTCCCCCCAAATTCCCCAAAATTCCCCAAAATTCCCCAAAATTGCCCCAAATTTTCCCCAAAATCCCCAAAATTCCCCCAAAATTCCCCAAATTTCCCCAAAATTCCCCCAAAATTCCCCAAATTCCCCCAAAATTCCCCAAATTCCCCCAAAATTCCCCAAAATTCCCCAAAATTCCCCAAAATTCCCCAAAATTCCCCAAAATTCCCCCAAATTTTCCCCAAAATCCCAAAAATTCCCCCAAATTCCCCCAAAATTCCCCAAATTTCCCCAAATTTCCCGTCCCTGACCCCGCTCTCCCCCCCAGGTCTCTCCACTCGCATGAGATGAAATTTTGGGGACCCTGCCCGGCCGGACGGAGCCAAAAACCCCCAAAAATCCCCAAAATTCCCCAAATTCCCAAATCCCCAAATCCCAAAAATTCCCAAAAATTCCCCAAAATCCCCCAAATTTCCCCCAAATTTCTCAATAAAGGCCCCGTTTGGCTGCTGCTGCTGACTGGGGGGAAATTTTGGGAAAATTTGGGGGAAATTTTGGGATTTTGGGGAAAATTTGGGGGAAATTTGATGGAATTTGGGGTTTTTTAGGAGATTTTGGGGGAATTCTGCGGAATTTTGGGGAATTTTGGGGGGAAATTTGGGGAAATTTGGGGGGAATTTGGGATTCGGGGGAGGGTTTGGGGGAATTTTAGGGAATTTTTAGGGATTTGGGGGGGGAATTTTGGGGGATTTTGGGAGAATTTTCGGGAATTTTGGAGGATTTGGGGGGGAATTTGCGGGAATTTTGAGGAATTTTGGGGAATTTGGGGAAATTTTGGAGGTTTCGGGGGAATTTGGGGACATTTGGGGGTATTTGGGGGGGTTTGGGGATTTTTTGGGTGGTAATTTGGGATATTCTGAAATATTCGGGGATATTTTGGAGCGTTGGGATCTTTTTGGATATTTTGGGATATTTTGGAGCATTTTTGGATATTTTGGGGGCATTTTTGGGGTATTTTGGGGGCATTTTTTGGCTTTTTTGGGGGCTTTTTTTTGGCTTTTTTTGGGGTATTTTTTGCGCCATTTTTGGGGCATTTTTTGGTATTTTTTTGGTATTTTTGGGGCATTTTTTGGGTATTTTTGGGGTATTTTTTGGGTATTTTGGGGCATTTTTTGGGCATTTTTTTTGTAATTTTGGGGCATTTTTTTTAGCTTTTTTGGGGTATTTTTGGCGCCATTTTTGGGGCAATTTTGGGGTATTTTTGGGGCATTTTTTGGGTATTTTTGGGGCCATTTTTGGGGCATTTTTTGGGTATTTTTGGGGCATTTTTTTGGTATTTTTGGGTATTTTTGGGTATTTTTTGGGTATTTTTGGGGCATTTTTTGGGTATTTTGGGGGCATTTTTTTGGTATTTTTTGGGTATTTTTTGGGTATTTTTGGGGCATTTTTGGGGCATTTTTTGGGTATTTTTGGGGCATTTTTTGGGCATTTTTTGGGTATTTTTGGGGCATTTTTTGGGTATTTTTTGGGTATTTTTTGGGTATTTTTGGGGTATTTTTGGCGCCATTTTTGGGGCATTTTTTGGGTATTTTTGGGTATTTTTGGGGCATTTTTTGGGCATTTTTGGGGCATTTTTGGCCGCCGTTTTTGGGGTCTCCCCGCCCCGGTGGGCGTGGCCTCCCCCCCGCCGGCCCCGCCCCTTCTGCCGCAGCGCCGCGGCCGGACCCGAACGGTTCCGAGCGCAGCCGAGCGGCTCCGAACCTTTCCGAACCCTCCCGAACCCGGGGCTGGCGGGGCCGGGGGGGGGAGCGCGAACCGAACCGAACCGAACCGAACCGAACCGAACCGAACCGAACCGGGGGGAGCCGAACCCACCCGAACCGAGCCGAACCGAGCCGGACCGAGCCGGACCGAGCCGAACCCACCCGAACCGAGCCGGACCCAGCCGAACCCAGCCAGCATGGCCACCCCCACTGAGCCCGCCATGGGAGGTGAGCGGGGGAGCAGGATGGGTGCTGGGGGGTCCCGGGGGGTCCTGGGTGGGTGCAGAGGGTGCAGGATGGGTGCAAAGGGTGCTGGGGGGTCCTGGGTGGGTGCTGGGGGGTCCTGGGTGGGTGCAGGATGGGTGCTGGGGGTGCTGGGGGTGGTACAGGTGGGTGCTGGGTGCTCCTGGGTGGTGCAGGGTGGGTGCAGAGGGTGCTGAGTGGGTGCTGGGGGGGTGCTGGTGGGTGCTGGGTGGGTGCAGAGGGTGCAGGGTGGGTGCAGGATGGGTGCTGAGTGGGTGCCGGGTGGGTGCTGGGTGGGTCCTGGGTGGTGCTGGATGGCTGCAGAGGGTGCTGGGGTGGTACAGGTGGGTGCAGGGTGGGTACTGGGTGGGTGCAGAGGGTGCAGGGTGGGTGCTGGGGGGTCCTGAGTGGGTCCCAGGGGGTGCAGGGTGGGTGCAGAGGGTGCAGGATGGGTGCTGGGGGTGCTGCGGGTTGTACAGGTGGGTGCTGGGTGGGTGCTGGGGATGCAGGATGGGTGCAGGATGGGTGCAAAGGGTGCAGAGGGTGCAGGATGGGTCCCAGGGCGTGCTGGGTGGGTGCAGGATGGGTGCAGGGTGGGTGCTGGGGGTCCTGGGTGGGTCCCAGGGGGTGCTGGGTGGGTGCAGAGGGTCCGGGGGGGTTCACGATGGGTGCCGGGGATGCAGGATGGGTGCGGGATGGGTGCTGGGGGTGCTGGGTGGGTGCTGGGCGGGAGCTGCAGGATGGTCGGAGGTGCAGGATGGGTGCCAGGGGCTGCAGGTGCGGGGGATCGGGGTGCGGGCTGGGTGCTGCGGGTCCGGGGGGGTGCAGGATGGGTGCTGGGTGGGTGCTGGGTGGGTGCTTGGTGGGTGCTGCGGGTCCGGGGGGGTGCAGGATGGGTGCAGGGTGGGTGCTGAGGGTTCAGGATGGGTGCTGGGTGGGTGCTGGGCGGGTGCCGCAGGGCTCGGGTGGTGCAGGGTGGGGCAGGATGGGTGCCGGGTGGGTGCTGGGTGGGTGCCGGGCGATCAGGATGGGTGCCGTGGGTGCTGGGTGGGTGCTGGGGGAATTTTCAGGGTGCTGGGTGGGTGCAGGATGGGTGCTGTGGGTGCTGGGTGGGTGCTGGATGGGTGCTGAGGGGATTTTCGGGGTGCTGGGTGCAGCCGGGTGGGTGCTGGGTGGGTTTAGGGGTGCAGGGTGGGTGCCGTGGGTGCTGGCTGGGTGCCGAGGGTGCTGAGCAATTCCCAAACTCCTGAAACCCCAAAATTCCCCAAAATTCCCCAAATTTTTGTTGTTTTTTTTTTTTTTTTTTTTCCAGAGGCTGCTCGGGCCCGGGAGCCCTTCAACTACGGTGAGAGGGGAACCGGGATTTGGGGGATTTGGGGAAAATTTGGGGGATTTTGAGGGGAATTTTGGGGATTTTGGGGGAATTTGGGGAATTTTTGGGGGGAATTTTGGGGATTTTGGGGGGAGAAATTTGGAGAAATTGGGGAAATTTGGGGGGAAATCGGAGAAATTTGGGAGGAATTCGGGGGAATTTTGGGGTCCCCGGGGGGTTTTGGGGGGCGGGGAGTTGATTTTTGGGGGTTCTGAGGTGATTTGGGGCTGATTTTTGCCTTTTTTGGGGCACTCGGGGGTGGTTTGGGGGCGGGTTTGGGTCGATCTTTGCCGGATTTTGGTGAATTTTGCCTTTTTTTTTGGGGGGGGGGCGGTTTTGGGGTGAATTTCGGGGTTTTTGGGGGCGCTTTTTTTTTAGGATTTCGGCATCCCTGGGGTGTTTTGGGGGGCGGGGAGTTCATTTTTGGGGTGATTTCGGCGTTTTTGGGGCGATTTGGGGAGGTTTTGGGTCGATCTCTGCAGGATTTTTCGTGGATTTCGCTGTTTTGGGGTGAATTTGGGAGGTTTTGGGGGGCGTTTTTTTAGGGTTTGGGGGTCCCGGGGGGTTTTGGGGGGCGGGGAATCGATCCCCGGGGGTCCCCGGCGGCGGTTTTGGGTTGATTTCGGGCCTTTTCGGGGCTGCCCAGATTACGAATCGCTGCGGCTGGCGGGGCTGATCCTGAGCATCGTCATGTTCGTGCTGGGGGTGCTGATCGCCCTCAGTGAGTCACCCCCCAAAAAAAGCGACCCCAAAAACCCCAAAACCGACCCCAAAAACCCCAGAAACGACCCCAAAAACCCCAAAAATCATGCCACGGACCCCAAAAAATCATCCCCCCGACCCCAAAAAATCATCCCCCCGACCCCAAAAATCATCCCCGGGACCCCAAAAACCCTCTCGGGACCCCCAAAACCTCCCCCGGACCACAAAAAACACCCCAGGAACCCCAAAATTTCCCCCAAATTTTCCCCAGATCACCCCCAGAACCCCAAATTCCCCAAAATTTCCCGAAATTTCCCCAAAATTCCCCCAAATTTTCCCCAAAATTCCCCAGAATTTCCCCCAGATCACCCCCAGAACTCCAAAATTTCCCCAATTTCCCAAAATTTCCCCAAAATTTCCCCAAATTTCCCCAAATTCCCCCCAGAATTCCCCCCAAATTCCCCCCAAATTTCCCCCAAATTCCCCCAAATTTCCCCCAAATTTCCCCAAATTTCCCCCAAATTCCCCCAAATTCCCCCCAAATTTCCCCAAATTTCCCCAAAATTTCCCCCAAATTCCCCCAAATTCCCCCCAAATTTCCCCAAATTCCCCCCAAATTCCCCCAAATTTCCCCAAATTCCCCCCAAATTCCCCCAAATTTCCCCCAAATTTCCCCAAATTCCCCCAAATTCCCCCAAATTTCCCCCAAATTTCCCCCAAATTTCCCCAAATTCCCCCCAAATTCCCCCAATTTCCCCCCAAATTCCCCCAAATTCCCCCAAATTCCCCAGAATTTCCCCCAAATTCCCCCAAATTCCCCCAAAATTCCCCCCAAATTTCCCCAAATTCCCCCAAAATTCCCCAAATTCCCCCCCAGAACCCCCAAATTTTGGGGTTCCCCTCCCGACCCCCCCCCAATTTTTTTCCCCAGGTAAGAAGTTCAAGTGCAAAAAGGCCGAGCCCAGGTGAGACCCCCCCCAAAAATCCCCAAAATTCGGGAGCTCCAGACCCCAAAAATTCGGGGGGGGAAACCCCCAAAAATCCCCCAAATTTGGGAAATTCCCCAAAATTTTGGGGATTTCCCGAATCCTCCTCCCAAAAATTTGGGGAATTCCCAAAATTGGGGTCCCCCCTGACCCCTCCCCCCCTTTTTTCCTGCAGCGCCCCCGAGCCGGCAAAGAGCCCCGGTGAGAGATTTGGGGGAATTTGGGGAATTTTGGGGGAATTTTGGGAATTTTGGGGAATTTGGGGAAATTTGGGGGGGAATTTGGGGAATTTTGGGGGAATTTTGGGGAATTTTGAGGGAATTTGGGGGGAATTTGGGAGAAAATTGGGAGAATTTTGGGGGATTTTGGGGAATTTTGGGGAATTTTGGGGAATTTTGGGGAAAATTGGGAGAAAATTGGGAGAATTTTGGGGAATTTTGGGGAATTTTGGGGAGATTTTGGGGGAAATTTGGGGGATTTTGGGGAATTCTGGAAGAATTTGGGGGAAAATCGGGAGAATTTTGGAGAATTCGGGGGAATTTTGGAGGGAATTTGGATTTTTTGGGGATTTTTGGGGAGGTTTTGGGGGGAATTTGGGCAAAAATTGGGGGAATTTGGGGAATTTTGGGGAAATTTTGGGGAATTTTGGGGAATTTTGGGGAATTTTGGGGAATTTTGGGGAATTTTGGGGAATTTTGAGGAATTTTGGGAATTTTGGGGAATTTTGGGGAATTTTGAGGGAATTTGGGGGGAATTTGAGGGAATTTTGGGGAATTTGGGGAATTTTGGGGAATTTTGGGGAGATTTTGAGGGAATTTGGGGGAAAATCGGGAGAATTTTGGAGAATTTGGGGGAATTTTGGAGGGAATTTGGAATTTTGGGGATTTTTGGGGAGGTTTTGGGGGGAATTCGGCAAAAATTGGGGGAATTTGGGAATTTTGGGGAAATTTGGGGATTTTGGGGGATTTTGGGGGATTTTGGGGAATTTTGAGGGAATTTTGAGGGAATTTGGGGGGAATTTGGAGGAATTTTGGGAATTTTGGGGAATTTTGGGGGGATTTTGGGGACAAATCCGAGGTTTTCAGGGTGGAAAATTTGGGGTTTTTTTTTTTTTTTTTAGGAAAATCGCGATTTTTCCCGGGAATTCTGAAATCCCGAATTTTCCCCGCAGAAATTCGGGATTTCCCCGATTTTTTGGACAAATCCCGGCAGGATTTTTTGGGGGATTTTTGGGGATTTTTGGGGATTTTTTGGGGATTTTTTTGGGCCTTTCCCTAAATTTTCCTTTTTTTTTTTTTTGCAGCCCCCGCGGCCTCGGCGTAGCCCCGCCCCCCCGGAATGAAGCCCCGCCCCCTTTCGGGCTGAAGCCACGCCCACCCTGGCTAAGCCCCGCCCCCCAGTGCATGAAAACCCCCCCCAAAAAAAATTTGGGGGGGAGAATTTGGGGGACCCCCCCCCCTGCACGGAGCCAAGGACACCCCAAAAAAACCCAAAAAAACCCAAAACCCCCAAAATTTGGGGGTGACCCCTCCCCCACCTCACTCAAGCACTTGGGACCCCCCCCCCCCCCAAAAAAAAAATTTGGGGTGACCCCTCCCCCCCCCAAAAAAAAAATGCACTTTGACACCCGGGAGACCCCAAAAAATTTGGGGACCCCTCCCCAAAATTGCACTTTGATACCCGGGACCCCCCCCCCCCGGGAAAATTTGGGGACCCCTCCCCCCCCCAAAAAAATTGGGGTTCCCATCCCCCCCCCAAACCTCCCAAAATATTGGGGTGACCCCGCCCCCCCCCCCCCAAAAAATGCACTTTGAGAGCCCCAAAAATTTGGGGACCCCCCCCCCCCCAAAAATGAAATAAAGGAGAGGTTTGGGTACGGCCGCTGGGGGGCGCTGTGCGCGTGGGCGTTTTTTTTCCCCAAAAATTCCCCAAAAAATTCCCCAAAAAATTCCCCCAAAATTCCAACCCCGGGACCCCCCAAAATCCCACCCGGGATTCCCGAAATTCCCCCCAAATCCCCCCGGGAATGTCCCAAAATCCCCAAAATTCTCCCCAAATCTCCCCCCCCAACTCGCGTTGGTCTCGCCCGCTCTGCAATGACGTCATGGGGGCGGGGGGGTCTCCGCCTTCCCTTTCGCTGATTGGTTGCCGGGGTAGGGGCGGCGCTGATTGGTTGGGGCGGAGCGGGCGGTGCCGATTGGTTGCTGAGGGACGCGCCGGCGGCGCTGATTGGCTGGGGCGGAGCGAGGGGGGTGTTTGGTACCCGGAAGTGGCGAGCGGAGCGCTCCCAGTGCTCCCAGTACGGCCCAGTTCAGTCCCGGGGCTCCCAGTATAGCCCAGGCCCCCAAATTCTCGCGAGATTTCCGCGTGAAGCGCGCTCCCGTTAGGGGAGGGCGCTGGTGCTGAGCGGAAGTGACGTCAGGGGCCTGAAAAAAGAAGCGGCGGCGGCAGCGCAGGAGCCGCGGTGAGAACGGGGGGGAACTGGGATGGACTGGGAGGGACTGGGAGGGAACTGGGAGGGAACTGGGGGGCACTGGGATGAACTGGGAGCACTGGGATGAACTGGGAGGGACTGGGAGGGAGCTGGGGGCGCTCTAAGGAAGAGGGGCTGGCCGCCGCGGGGCGTGACGGGAGCTGCAGTCCCGGAAGTAACAGCGTTCTTTGGGGGCGCGGTGCACCATGGGAGTTGGAGTCCCGGAAGTAACAGCGCTCTACGGGGCGCGGGGCACCATGGGAGACGGAGTCCCGGAAGTAACAGCGCTCTATGGGGCGCGGTGCACCATGGGAGATGGAGTCCCGGAAGTAACAGCGCTCTACGGGGCGCGGGGCACCATGGGAGACGGAGTCCCGGAAGTAACAGCGCTCTATGGGGCGCGGGGCACCATGGGAGTTGGAGTCCCGGAAGTAACAGCGTTCTTTGGGCGCGCGGGGCACCATGGGAGTTGGAGTCCCGGAAGTAACAGCGCTCTACGGGGCGCGGTGCACCATGGGAGTTGGAGTCCCGGAAGTGGCTGCTTAGCGCCCCCTCTCGGTCACCGCGGGCTCTGCCGCTACATTCGGGGCACTGGGAGGGAACGGGGGGTTACTGGTTTGTACTGGTTTGTACTGGTTCGTACTGGTCTGTACTGGTTCGTACTGGTCTGTACTGGTCCATACTGGTTTATACTGGTCCCCCTGTGCCGCAGATGAACCTGGAGCGCGTCTCCAACGAGGAGAAGCTGGAGCTGTGCCGGAAATATTACCTGGGTGAGTGAGCCATGGGAAGGGGCGTGGCCGAGCCCAGCTGGGCGTGCCCAGGTGTTGGGTTACCTGCCCCAGGTGTGCCCAGGTGTGTCTGTCCCTGTTTGTCCCTGTCCCAGGTGTGTCTGTCCCTGTCCCAGGTGTGTCTGTGCCTGTCCCAGGTGTGTCTGCACCTTTCTCACCTGTCCCAGGTGTGTCTGTCCCTGTCTCAGGTGTGATTTTACCTGCCCCAGGTGTGCCCAGGTGTGTCTGTGCCTGTCCCAGGTGTGTCTGTACCTTTCTCACCTGTCCCAGGTGTGCCCAGGTCTGTCCCAGGTCTGTCCCAGGTGTGTCTGTGCCTGTCCCAGGTGTGCCCAGGTGTGCTCAGGTGTGTCTGTCCCTGTCCCAGGTGTGCTCAGGTGTGTCCGTACCTGCCCCAGGTGTGTCTGTCCCTGTCCCAATTCTGTCTCAGGTGTGTCCCAGGTGTCTCTCACCTGTCCCAGGTGTGTCTGTCCCTGTTTTTACCTGTCCCGGGTGTGTCCAGGTGTGTGTATGCCTCTCCCAGGTGTGTCTGTCCCTGTCCCAGGTGTGTCTCACCTGTCTCTCACCTGTCCCAGGTGTGCTCAGGTGTGTCCCAGGTGTGTCTGTACCTGTCCCAGGTGTGTCCCAGGTGTGTCCCAGGTGTGCTGAGGTGTGATTTTACCTGTCCCAGGTGTGCCCGGGTGTCTCTCACCTGCCCCAGGTGCGTCTGTTACTGTCCCAGGTGTGCTCAGGTGTGCCCCAGGTGTGTCTCACCTGTCTCTCACCTATCCCAAGTGTGTCCAGGTGTGTCCCAGGTGTGCTCAGGTGTGCCCAGGTGTGCCCAGGTGTGTCCCAGGTGTGTCCCAGGTGTGCTCAGGTGTGTCCCAGGTGTGCCCAGGTGTGTCCCAGGTGTGCTCAGGTGTGCCCCAGGTGTGTCTCACCTGTCTCCCCTGTCCCAGGTGTGTCCGTACCTGCCCCAGGTGTGTCTGTCCCTGTCCCAGGTGTGTCCCAGGTGTGTCCCAGGTGTGTCCCAGGTGTGCCCAGGTGTGTCTGTCCCTGTCCCAGGTGTGTCCCAGGTGTGTCCCAGGTGTCTCTCACCTGCCCCAGGTGTCTCTCACCTGTCTCCCCTGCCCCAGGTGTGTCTCACCTGCCCCAGGTGTGTCCGTACCTGTCCCAGGTGTGTCCCAGGTGTCTCTCCCCTGTCCCAGGTGTGTCTCACCTGTCTCCCCTGCCCCAGGTGTGTCCCAGGTGTCTCTCCCCTGCCCCAGGTGTGTCTCACCTGCCCCCCTGCCCCAGGTGGGTTCCTGCTGCTGCCCTTCCTGTGGCTGGTCAACGTGCTCTGGTTCTTCCGCGAGGCCTTCCTGGCGCCGCCCTTCGGGGAGCAGCCGCGCATCAAACGCTGTGAGAACCTTCCGGAACCTTCCGGGGCCTTCCGGGGCCTTCTGGAACCTTCCGGGACCTTCCGGAACCTTCCGGAACCTTCCGGGACCTTCCGGGGCCTTCCGGGGCCTTCTGGGATTGCTGGGGATGCTGGGAATGCCGGGAATGTTCCAGAAAGATCCAGGGAAATCCCGGAATTCGGGGAAATCCGGGGGATTTGGAACGTTTTGGGAAGATTTGGGAGGGGTTGGGGGGTGAATTTTGGGTGAATTTGGGTGGGTTTGGGTGGTTTTGGGTGGTTTTGGGTGAATTTTGGGTGAATTTGGGTGAATTTTGGGTGAATTTTGGGTGAATTTGGGTGGTTTTGGGTGGTTTTGGGTGAATTTTGGGTGGTTTGGGGTGAATTTTGGGGCAGTTTTGGGTGATTTTGGGTGAATTTTGGGTGATTTTTGGGGTGATTTTGGGTGGTTTTGGGTGGTTTTGGGTGAATTTTGGGTGAATTTTGGGTGAATTTGGGTGATTTTGGGGTGATTTTGGGTGATTTTGGGGCAGTTTTGGGTGAATTTTGGGTGAATTTTGGGTGATTTTGGGTGAATTTTGGGTGATTTTGGGGTGATTTTTGGGTGTTTTGGGGTGATTTTTGGGGTGAATTTGGGTGATTTTGGGTGAATTTTGGGTGAATTTGGGTGATTTTGGATGGTTTTGGGTGGTTTTGGGGTGAATTTTGGGTGATTTTGGGGCAGTTCTGGGTGAATTTTGGGTCTTTTTGGGGCAGTTTTGGGTGGATTTCGGGTGAATTTTAGGTAGTTTTGGGCTGATTTTGGGTGAATTTTGGGTGGTTTTGGGTGAATTTTGGGTGAATTTGGGTGAATTTGGGTGATTTTGGGTGAATTCTGGGTGAATTTGGGGTGATTTTGGGTGAATTTTGGGGTGATTTTGGGTGGATTTGGATGATTTTGGGTGAATTTGGGTGGTTTTGGGTGATTTTGGGGCAGTTTTGGGTGGATTTTGGGTGGATTGGGGTGATTTTTGGGGTGAATTTGGGTGATTTTGGGTGAATTTTGGGTGATTTTGGGTGATTTTGGGTGGTTTTGGGTGATTTTTGGGTGATTTTTGGGTGATTTTGGGTGAATTTGGGTGATTTTGGGTGATTTTGGGGTGTTTTGGGTGATTTTTGGGTGATTTTTGGGTGATTTTGGGGTGTTTTGGGTGATTTTTGGGTGATTTTGGGTGTTTTGGGCTGATTTGGGTGATTTTTGGGCTGATTTTGGGTGTTTTGGGGTGATTTTTGGGGTGATTTTGGGTGAATTTTGGGTGGTTTTGGGTGATTTTGGGTGAATTTTGGCTGATTTTGGGTGATTTTGGGTGATTTTGGGTGGTTTTGGGTGATTTTGGGTGATTTTTGGGTGATTTTTGGGTGATTTGGTGATTTTTGGGTGGATTTGGGTGATTTTGGGTGATTTTTGGGTGATTTTGGGCGATTTTGGGCGTTCCCGGGCTGACTTTAACCCTCTCCCCCCCAGACGTGCTGCGCTCGGCGCTGGGGGCGGGGCTCTGGGGGCTGGGCCTGGGCGTGTGGGTGGGGCTGTTCCAGAGCCGCCGCGGCCAATGGGGAGCGCTGGGCGACGCCCTCAGCTTCACCCAGCCAATGGGAGAGCCCTGAGCTGCCGGCGGCCAATGGGAGAGCGGCCAGGTGAGGGCGGGGCCGGGAGCGGCCAATGGGGTGAGGGGGGGGAGGGGGCGGGGCATAAAGCGACCAATGGAAGGGCCGGGAAGTTTCGGGGCGCTGAGCAGCCAATAGGAGAGGCGGAAATGGTGGGCGGGGCTTAGAGTGGCCAATGGGGAAGGGGCGGGGCTAAGCCTGGCCAATGCGAAGGAAAAAAGGGGGTGGGGCTTGGAGCAGCCAATAGGAGAATAGAGAAAGGGGGCGGGGCTTCAATTGGAGTGGGGAGGAGCTTAAAGCAACCAATGGGAGGGGCCTCAGGGGGTGGAGCCTCAATCGGCCAATGGCAGGGCGTGAAATTGGGGGCGGGGCTTGCAGCCAATGGGGAAGCCCCAAGATGAGGGCGGGGCTTAAACCAACCAATGGGAGAGGCCGCGGGTGGGCGGGGCCAAGCCCAGCCAATGGGAAGCCAGGGAGGGGGCTGGGCCTTCCCAGTGGGAGGAGCCAATAAAGGGCAACCCCCCCAAAAGGAGGCGTGGCCTCCCTAAAAGGGGGCGTGGCCTCTCTGCTGTTGACCCCTCCCCCTTTTCCTCTCCCCTCACAGCAGCGATGACGTCACCGCCCCGCCGGAGCCCCGCCCCTTTCCCCAAATAAAGGCGCTGGCCACGCCCACACCCAAATCTGGGAACGGACGAGGTTTTATTGGGGTGGGCGTGGCCGTGGGGGTGGGTGGGCGTGGCCACGGGGGGGTGGTGGGCGTGGCCTCACTGGCGCTCGTAGATGATTCGCAGCAGCCTCAGGCTGGGCCCGTAGCGCTGCTGCTGCCGCTGCGCCGCCTCCCGCCACCTGCCCGGCCAGTACGGACCAGTATAAACCAGTATGGACCGGTATAGACCGGTATAAACCAGTGTAAACCGGTACAAACCGGTACGGACCAGTATGGACTGGTATGGACCAGTACGGACCAGTATGGACCAGTGTGGACTGGTATAGACCGGTATAAACCAGTGTAAACCAGTACAAACCGGTACGGACCAGTATGGACCAATATAAACCAGTATGGACCAGTGTGGACTGGTATAAACCAGTATGAACCAGTAGAAACCAGTACACACCAGTATCAACCAGTATGGCCTGGTGCGAGCCAATATAAAGTGCTACGAACCAGTATGGACCAGTATGGACCACGACAAACCGCTGACACCCTCCCAGTCCCTCCCAGTCCCTCCCAGTCTCTCCCAGTCCCTCCCAGTCTGTCCCAGTCCCTCCCAGTCCCCTCCCAGTCCCTCCCAGTCCCTCCCAGTCCATCCCAGTCCCTCCCAGTCCCTCCCAGTCCCCTCCCAGTCTGTCCCAGTCCCTCCCAGTCCCCTCCCAGTCCCTCCCAGTCCCCTCCCAGTCCCTCCCAGTCCCCCCCAGTCTCTCCCAGTTCCCTCCCAGTTCCCTCCCAGTCCCTCCCAGTCCCTCCCAGTTCCCTCCCAGTCCCTCCCAGTTCCCTCCCAGTCCATCCCAATCCCCTCCCAGTGCCTCCCAGTGCCTCCCAGTTCCCTCCCAGTCCCCCCCAGTCTCTCACCGCTGCCGGACGCGTTTCCACCTGTCCATGTTCTTGTAGATCAATGACGTAATCGAGGGGGCGGGGTCTAACACCTGGGGGCGGGGCCGAGGGCGGTGACGTCATCGGACGGGGGAGATTTGGGGCTGGATTTGGGGGTTTTTGGGGCTGTTTTTTTGGGGTGATTTTGGGGCTTTTTGGGGCTTTTTTTTGGGGTGGTTTTGGGGTTTTTTGGGGCTGTTTTTTTGGGGTGATTTTGGGGTTTTTTGGGGCTTTTTTTGGGGTGATTTCGGGGCTGTTTTTGGGGGTGGATTTGGGGCAGTTTTTGGAGCGATTTTGGGGGTGGATTTGGGGGTGATTTTGGGGTTTTTTGGGGCTTTTTTTGGGTGATTTTGGGGTTATTTTTGGGGTGGATTTGGGGGTGATTTGGGGGTTTTTGGGTTTGGGTTTGGGGCGAGTTCAGGGGATTTTGGGGGCTGGATTTGGGGTGATTTGGGGTGATTTTGGGGTTTTTTGGGACTGTTTTTTGGGGTGATCTTGGGGTCGTTTTTGGGGTGGTTTTGGGGTTTTTTTGGGGTGGTTTTGGGGTGATTTTGGAGCCGTTTTTGGGGTTGTTTTGGGGTTGGTTTTGGGGCTGTTTTGGGGGTTCTTTGGGGCTGTTTTGGGGCTGTTTTTGGGGTTTTTTTGGGCTGTTTTTGGGGCTGTTTTTGGGGTTTTTTTGGGCTGTTTTTGGGGCAGTTTTTGGGTAATTTTGGGGCTGTTTTGGGGTTGGTTTTGGGGCTGATTTTGGGGCTGTTTTGGGGCTGTTTTGGGGCTGATTTGGGGCTGTTTTGGGGCTGTTTTTGGGGCTGTTTTGGGGGTTCTTTGGGGCTGTTTTTGGGGCTGTTTTTGGGGTTTTTTTGGGGTTGTTTTTGGGGCTGTTTTTGGGGTTGTTTTTGGGCTATTTTGGGGCTGTTTTTGGGGCTGTTTTGGGGTTTTTTTTGGGGCTGTTTTGGGGTTTTTTTGGGGCTGTTTTGGGGGTGATTTTGGGGCTGTTTTGGGGGCGATTTTGGGGCTGTTTTGGGGGTGGTTTTGGGGCTGTTTTGGGGTGATTTTGGGCTGATTTTGGGGCTGTTTTGGGGCTGTTTTTGGGGCTGTTTTGGGGCTGGTTTTGGGCTGTTTTTGGGGTGGTTTTTGGGGCTGTTTTGGGGTTTTTTTGGGCTGTTTTTGGGCTGTTTTTGGGGCTGTTTTGGGGCTGTTTTGGGGCTGTTTTGGGGCTGTTTTGGGGCTGTTTTTGGGGCTGTTTTGGGGCTGATTTTGGGGCTGATTTTGGGGCTGTTTTGGGGCTGTTTTGGGGGCTGTTTTTGGGCTGTTTTGGGGCTGTTTTGGGGCTGTTTTGGGGCTGTTTTGGGGGTTCTTTGGGGCTGTTTTTGGGGCTGTTTTGGGGTGATTTTGGGGCTGTTTTGGGCTGTTTTGGGGCTGTTTTTGGGGCTGTTTTGGGGCTGTTTTGGGGTTCTTTGGGGCTGTTTTGGGGCTGTTTTTGGGCTGTTTTTGGGCTGTTTTGGGGTTCTTTGGGGCTGATTTTGGGGCTGTTTTGGGGTTTTTTTGGGGCTGATTTTGGGGTGATTTTGGGGCCGCTTCAGGGCACTCACCTGGTCCGGGGCCGGGGCTCCCTCGTCCGGGCCCAGGGGGGAGGGGACGCGCGGGGCCAGGGCGGGGCCGGGCGGGGGCAGGGCCAGGACATCGTCGGCCGCGGGGGGGGGCCTGCACCAGTACGGACCAGTTTGGACCAGTACAAACCAGTACAAACCAACATAAACCAGTATGGACCAGTAAGGACCCTAAAATCCCCATTTTTCCCCCTAAAACCGCCGTTTTTTTCCCTCCCAGTTTGTCCCAGTATGTCCCAGTACATCCCAGTCCAACCCAGTCCCTCCCAATCCCGTTTTTACTCCGAAACCCCTTAAAAAAATCCCATTTTTGCCCCTAAAATCCCCGTTTTTCGCCCCAAAACCGCCGGGTTTTTTGCCCCCAGTTTGTCCCAGTCCATCCCAGTTTGTACCTGCTCGGGGGGCGGGGCGGGGGCGGGGCTGTGGCCGATCCAGGCGCGGCACACGGGGTAGAGGGGGGTCCCGGCCGGGAACTGCCCCAGCTCCACGCTGCGGTCGAAGAGGCGGATGACGAACGAGTCTGGGGGGAGAGCGGGGAAAAAACGGGGGGAAAACGGGCAAAATTGGGCAAAATTGGGCAAAATTGGGCAAAATCGGGCCAAAATCGGGGAAAATTGCGGAAAATCAGCCCAAAATTGGGGAAAATCGGCCCAAAATTGGGCAAAATTGGCCCAAAATCGGGGAAAATTGGCCCAAAATCGGGGAAAATTGGCCCAAAATTGGGGAAAATTGGGGAAAATTGGCCCAAAATTGGGGAAAATCGGCCCAAAATTGGGGAAAATCGGCCCAAAATTGGGGAAAATTGGGGAAAATCAGCCCAAAATTGGGGAAAATTGGCCCAAAATCAGGGAAAATTGGCCCAAAATCGGGGAAAATCGGCCCAAAATGGGGCAAAATTGGGGAAAATCGGCCCAAAATCGGGGAAAATCAGCCCAAAATTGGGGAAAATTGGCCCAAAATCGGGGAAAATCGGCCCAAAATCGGGGAAAATTGGGGAAAATCAGCCCGAAATTGGGGAAAATCAGCCCAAAATTGGGGAAAATCAGCCCAAAATCGGGGAAAATTGGCCCAAAATTGGGGAAAATTGGGGAAAATCGGCCCAAAATCGGGGAAAATCGGCCCAAAATCGGGGAAAATTGGGCAAAATCGGCCCAAAATCGGGGAAAATCGGCCCAAAATCGGGGAAAATCAGCCCAAAATTGGGGAAAATTGGCCCAAAATTGGGGAAAATCAGCCCAAAATCGGGGAAAATTGGCCCAAAATTGGGGAAAATCAGCCCAAAATTGGGGAAAATTGGCCCAAAATTGGGGAAAATCAGCCCAAAATTGGGGAAAATCAGCCCCAAATCAGCCCAAAATTGGCCCAAAATTGGGCAAAATCGGCCCAAAATCGGGGAAAATCAGCCCAAAATCGGGGAAAATCAGCCCAAAATCAGCTGGAAAAACCCCCAAATCTCCCTCAAATTCCCCCCAAATAGCCCCAAATTCCCCAAATTCCCCCAAATTCTGGGGGGCTCACTCTGTTTTTGGGGAGGGGTCTCGGGCCCCTCCCCCCCCTCCCTCCTCTTCTTCCTCCTCTGCTGCGGGAAACGCCCGGGCGGCCTGGGGGGGGCAGAAAGTTCCGGAAAATTCCGGGAATTTCCAGAATTTTGGGGCTTTGGAAGGGGCTGGGGGGGATTTGGGGGGAATTTGGGAATTTTGGGCTCTCACCTCTTCCCAGGGGCGCTGGGCGAGGCCTCCCTGCCGAAAAAAATCGGGAATTTTTGGGATCAGGGAAAGGAATTTTGGGATCCCTAAAAATTGGAGGGATTCCCCCCCCCCCCTCCCCTCACCCCAAAATTCCCAAAAATTTTTGGGGATTTTTCCCTCCTTACTTGGCCGGGGGGTCCCCGGGGGCTTTGCCAGGCTCCTCCTCCAGCGGCTCCCTGGGAAATCCCGAAATTTGGGAAGCTCCCAAAAAATTTGGGAACCTCCCAGAGACCCTAAAATCCCCAAAAAAAAAACCCCAAAATCCCCCCCCCCCAAAAAATCCCAAATTCCCCCCCCAAAATTTCCAAAAATCCCCCAAAATTCCCAATAAAACCCCAAAATCCCCAAAAATCCCAAAATCCACCCCAAAATTTCCAAAAATCCCCCCAAATTCCCAAATAAATCCCCCAAATCCCCTCCAAGTTCCCAAATAAAAGCCCCAAATTCTCCCCAAATCCCAAATTTTCCCTAAAATTCCCCAAAATTCCCCCCAAATCCCCACCTGGGCCCGCGCTGCAGGAGCTGCTCCAGGACGGCGTCCAAGCGGCGCCGCGCCGCCCCCGGGTCCAGCTCTGGGAAATTCGGGAATTTTTGGGAATTTTTGAAAGAATTTGAGGGAATTCGGGAAGGATTCGGAAGAATTTTGGGGAATTTTTAGGGATTTAGGGAGTCCTGGAGAGGATTTGAAGGGGATTTTGGGGAACTGAGAGGGGGATTGGGGAGAATTTTGGGGGATTTGCAGGGATTTGGGGGAATTCTGGGGTGCCGAGGGGATTCTGGAAGAGTTTGGGAGGAATTTGGGGGATTTTTTGGGAATATTTTGGGAATTTCAGAGCTTGGGAATATTTGGGAATTTTTTGGGATTTCGAGGGTCCTGAGGGGGATTTCGGGGGGGATCCAGCGGGAATTGGGGGATAAAATCGGGGAATCTTCTGGAACCCGGGTGCGCCGGGGGAGATTTGGGAGATTCCGGAGAGGATTTTGGGGGGTCCCGGGTGGGATTTTTGGGGGATTTTTGGAGACATTTTGGGGACATTTTGGGGGATTTTTGGGGCCGATCTCACCTGGCTTCTCCACCTTCACCTTCGCCGCCATCATGGCTCCGGACGCCTCTCTGGGGCCTGTGAGGGGGAGGGGGTCATGGGGGGACCCCAAATTCCCCCCAAAACTCCCCAAAATTCCCCCAAATCCCCCAAAATCCCCTCAGATCCCCCCAAAATCCGCCGCCCCCCCCCACCGCCGCCCTCAGGCGCCGCCGCTTCCCGCCCTCCGCCGGCGCCGCCTCCCATTGGTGGCTGGGCCTGCCAATCACAACAGGGAGCCAATCGGAGTCGGCGAGGGCGGCGCTGTTCTGCGCTCTTTGGACTACAACTCCCGTCACGCTCTGCGGCCCCATTGACGCCTATTGACGGCTGGACCTACAACTCCCGTCGTGCCCCGCGGCGCTTTTCGCGCGCTTTTTCGCTTCCCCTCACAGCCCCCCCGCCATGATGGCGGAGGCTCTGGGGCGCTGGCTCCGGGACGAGATGGAGCTGCCGCCCTCCGCCGTCCCCTCCTCGGCCGCGCTCCGCAGGTGTCGCGACCACCCGGGGACCCCCCTGGGACCCCCCCTGAGGCAGAGAGGGGTCGGGGGACTTGGGGGGCCGTGGGTGGGAACCCCCCCTGAGCGCTCTTGTGAGGGAGGGTCGGGAGTTTGGAGGGGTTGGGGTCACGTAGAGGGTCTGGGGGGGCTTGGGGGGATCCTGAGGGAGTTTTGGGGTCCCTTTGGAGGGTCCTGGGGGGATTTTGGGGTCGTATTGAGGGGTCCTGGAGTGGTTTTGGGGTCCCTTTTAGGGGACCCTGTGTGGATTTGGAGCTTCCCGGCGGTGATTTTAGGATCCCTTAGTGGGTTTTGAAAACCCATGGGGGAGTTTCGGAGTTCTGGATGAATTTGGGGCTCCTCGAGTGAATTTTAGGGCCACCCCCAAATTCTGGGGGTGCCCCTGACCTCCCTATTCCCCCCTTCCCTCCCCTCTAGGCTCTGCTCCGGCCCCACAGCCCCAGTTTGGGATTTCGTCACCCGCCACGTCCGGAACCAACGGTGAGGGGGGGACCCCAAAATTGAGGTGAAAACACCCCCAAAAAAACCCCTCAATTAAACGGGGACCCCAAAATTTGCGAGGGAGCGTGATGGAGTTGTGCCCTCCCCGCGACTACAGCTCCCATCATGCCCCGCGGCGCCCATAAAGCCGCGTTATAAGCGCGCATACGACTCCCATCATCCCCCGCGCCCATAGACGTTATAACCGAGCCTACAACTCCCGTCATGCCCTGCGCCGCCCCTTGCGAATCATAGGCTCAGCCCCCTTCCCGGACTACAACTCCCGTCATGCCGCGCGGCGGTTTTTCCCGCGCTTTTTCGCGTTTCCTTCTCCCTCACGGTTTTTTTTGGGGTGTCCCCGCAGGAACGTGAAGAAAATTCGAGGGAATCTGCGCTGGTATCCGAAATTTTTGGGGGGTCCTCAAAAATTCCGGGGCGTGTGGACTCGAGACGGGGGTCAAAAACTGGGGGGAGAACTTCAACAATCGTGGAGAACCCCAAAATCGGGGGGGATGACCCCAAAACATTTGGGATGGCGGGGTGCCAAAGTTTTGGGGGAACATCACAAATTGGGGGAAACCTCGAAATTTTGGGGAGACACTGAAATTGTTCCTTAACTCGGGGTTCAGGTATGGGCACCTGCAGGAGCTGGAGGTGAGGAGGACCCCAAAATCTGTGGGGGGGGGTTTGGGAGGGAATTTGGGTTTGAAAACTCAAAACTTTCGGGGGGATCGCCCTCAGATTTGGGCGCGTTTTGAAGCCTCCCCCAAATTTTGGGGTGGCCCTAAAATCTGTTCCCCAGAATTGGGTTATGCCCCAAATTTTGAGTCATTTTTTTGGGTGAGATTTTGGGGGGTTTTTGCGGGGTTTTTCCCCCAAACTTTGAGGGTTTCGTGCGACGTGAGGATTTTTGGGATAATTTAAGGGAGATTTGAGGGAATTTTTGGGGAATTTCGGGGTGAATTCGGGAGGATTCGGGGTTCTGCCAGGCCACCGCCGGTCCTCCCAGCCGCCAGGGGGCGCTGCGCGCCGAGGTGGCGCGCCTCCGGAAGGAGCTGCAGAGCCTGGGGGAAGCCATCGAGAGCGCGCAGGAAGCGGCGCAGCGCCTCGGTGAGTCCGGCCGGAAACGCGGTCCCGCCCTCGGACCCCATTTTGGGGGTCCCCACCCCATTTTGGGGGTCTCTGACCTCCCCTCCCCCTCCTTCCAGAGGCCTCGCTGGGGGCGGGGCAGAGCCGCCGGTGGGCGGTGCTTCGGAGAGGGGCGGAGCTTCGGCTGCTGGGGGCGGAGCCGCGCCCCGAGTACCTGCGCGGCGGCCACCAGGGGGCGCTAAAGGGGCCGCGGCAAAGGTAAAAGGGGGGGGGGCTTAAATGGGGGCGGGGCTTAGTGGGGTTTCCTTATATGGGCAATGGGAGGTTTTGGGGAATTTGGGGGGAATTTTGGGGGGTCCTGGGAGGATTTTGGGGGGGATTTTGGGGATTCGGGGGGTCCTGAGGGGGAAAGCTGGAGGAGTTTTTGCAGGGATTGGGGGGAATTTTGAGGAATTTGGGGAAAATTTGGGGGCTCTGGGGGTGGATTGGAGGGGGGATTTGGGGATTTGAGGGGATTTTGGGGGTCCCTGAGGAGATTTCGGGGTCCCTGAGGAGATTTCGGGGTCCCTGAGGTGATTTTGGGTGATTTTGGGGGAATTTTGGGGATTTTTGGGGCATTTTGGGCTCCCTCCCCACAGGCCGGGCCAGTCCCGAGCGGAGCTGTCGGCCATCTTGGCCTCGGGGGCGGAGCCGGAAGTGCTGGTGAGTGGGCGTGGCCTGTGGGGGTGGGTGGGCGTGGCCTCCTTGGGGAGGGCGTGGCCTGGTCACTCAGACCCTCCCCCTCCCCAGGTGTCAATCAAAGCCTTGTGCAAGGCCAGGGAGGCGGAGCTGCAGAGGCCACGCCCACCCAGGTGAGCCCCGCCCCTCCCTTATCACCCCCGTTTAATTAACTCCATGTCTAATCACTTAATGAGCTCGTTAATTAACTCGCCCCAGGAAGCGCCAGGAGGCGCCGCCCGAGGCTCAGGATTGGCTGGAACAGGCTGAGGTGGGCGTGGCTCATGGGGAAGGGGCGTGGCTCTGCCGCGGCCACGCCCCCTTTGAAACGCTTAACGCCCCCTACAGGCCGTGCTGATTGGCTACGACCCCGAGGCCGTGCTGTGGGCATTGGAGACCTTGGCCAATCAGAGCAGGAGGTGGGCGGGGCTTAAAGGGGTGGGCGGGGCTTAAGGGGGAGGGGTCTCTTGCCCCAAAATGGGGGCGTGGTTTGTCCGCTTGTGGGCGTGGCCTACTACCCTTTGTGGGCGTGGCCTGAGCAGCCTCCCCCTGCAGGGAGCTCCTGGCTGGCCCCGCCCCCTCCCCAGGAGGCCCCGCCCACCCTGAGGAGCCTCATCCAGGTGAGGGGGGGAGGGGAACGGGGGGGGGTTGGGGATTTTGGGGGGTCCTGGGGGGATTTTGGGGGTTTTTGGGGTGGTTTGGGGTCGGTTTGGGGTTTTGGGGGTCCCTGAGTTGTTTTTTGGGGTCGTTTGGGGTTTTTTGGGTCAATTTGGGGTTTTTGGGGTCAATCTGGGGTTTGGGGGTCAGTTTGGGGTTTTTGGGGGTCCCTGAGTTGTTTTTTGGGGTCAGTTTGGGGTTTTTGGGGTCAATCTGGGGTTTGGGGGTCCCTGAGTTGTTTTTTGGGGTCGGTTTGGGGTTTTTGGGGTCAATTTGGGGTTTTTGGGGTCAATCTGGGGTTTTTGGGGTCGCTGAGTTGTTTTTTGGGGTCAGTTTGGGGGTTTTTGGGGGGTGGTTTGGGGTCAGTTTGGGGTTTTTGGGGTCCCTGAGTTGTTTTTTGGGGTCAATCTGGGGTTTTGGGGTCCCTGAGTTGTTTTTTGGGGTCAATCTGGGGTTTTGGGGTCCCTGAGTTGTTTTTTTTCGGGGCGCCAGGAGTGCTGGGGGGCAGTGGGGGGGTGTGGGGGGGCGCTGCCCCCCCTCCTGTCCCGCCTGTCCCACCTGAGGGCGCACCTGAGGGAGCTGGAGCCGCGCCTGGGCCGGGAGCCGAGCACCAGGTACCCGAAAAAACCCCAAAATCCGCCCCAAAAACCCCCAAAATCCACCCCAAAACCCAAAAATTCAGCCCAAAATCCACCCCAAAAAACCCCAAAATCCCCATTTTTCTCCCGTAAAACCCCCAAAACTCCCATTTTTTTCCATTTTCCTTTTATTTTTCCCCAGAAAATCCCCCAAATCCCCAGTTTCTCCCATAAAAACCCCAAAAAGCCCCAAAATTCCCGGTTTTTTTTTTCCCCCAATTTTCCCCCCAAAATTCCCCTTTTCCCCAAATTTCCCATTTTTTCTCCCCAAAATTCCATTTTCCCCCAAATTTCCCATTTTTTCCCCCAAAATTCCCATTTTCCCCCAAATTTCCCATTTTCTCCCCCAAAAATTCCCCTTTTTTTTTACCCCAAAATTCCCATTTTTTCCCAAAATTCCCTTTTTTTTCCCCCCAAAAAAGCCCCAAAATTCCCCTTTTTTTTTTCCCCAAAACCAGCCCCAAATTCCCATTTTTTCCCCCCATTTTCCCCCCAAAATTCCCATTTTCTCCCCCAAAATTCCCTTTTTTCCCCCAAAAAAGCCCCAAAATTCCCATTTTTTCCCCCAACTTTCCCCCAAAAATTCCCTTTTTTTCCCCCAAAATTCCCATTTTTTCCCCCAAAAAAGCCCCAAAATTCCCCTTTTTTCCCCAAAAAAGCCCCCAAATTCCCATTTTTCCCCCAATTTTCCCCGCAAAATTCCCGTTTTCCCCCCAAATTTCCCATTTTCTCCCCCACAATTCCCATTTTTCCCCAAAAAATTCCCTTTTTTCCCCCAAAAAAAGCCCCAAAATTCCCATTTTTTTCCCCAAAACAGCCCCAAATTCCATTTTTCCCCCCATTTCCCCCCCAAAATTCCCATTTTCCCCCAAATTTTCCATTTTCTCCCCCAAAATTCCCTTTTTTTACCCCAAATTTCCCATTTTTCCCCAAAAAATTCCCTTTTTTTCCCCAAAAAATTCCTTTTCCCCCAAAAAAGCCCCAAAATTCTCATTTTTCCCCCCAAAAAAGCCCCAAAATTCCCATTTTTTCCCCAATTTTCCCCGCAAAAGTTCCCATTTTCCCCCCAAATTTCCCATTTTTTCCCCCGAAATTCCCATTTCTTCCCCAAAATTCCCTTTTTTTACCCCAAATTTCCCATTTTTCCCCAAAATATTCCCATTTTTCCCAAAAAAATTCCCTTTTTTCCCCAAAAAAGCCCCAAAATTCCCGTTTTTTTCCCCAATTTCCCCCCAAAATTCCCATTTTTTCCCCCAAAAATTCCCTTTTTCCCCCCAAAAAAGCCCCAAAATTCCCCTTTTTTTTCCCCAAAAAAGCCCCAAAATTCCCCTTTTTTCCCCCAAAATTCCCATTTTTTCACCAAAAAAAGCCCCAAAATTCCCATTTTTCCCCAAAAAATTCCCTTTTTTCCCCCAAAAAGCCCCAAAATTCCCATTTTTCCCCCCAAAATTCCCATTTTCCCCCCGTCTCTCCCCAGGCTGCCGCTGCTGCGGGCGGGGCTGGCGGCGTTCCGGGGCTCCCTGAGCCGGCGGCTGCGCGGGGACCCCCCGGGAACCCCAAAATCCCCGAATTTCACCCCAAAATCCCCCCTGGGGCGGCTCCAGCGGCGGCTGCGCCGGGGGAGGGGCCGGGTGGTGAGTCAGGGGGGATTTGGGGGGGGGAAATTGGGAATTTTGGGGGGAATTTTGGGGAATTTGGGATTTGGGGGTGGAAATTTGGGGATTTTGGGGGGAATTTTGGGGGGGATTTGGGATTTGGGGGTGGAAATTTGGGGATTTTGGGGGGAATTTTGGGGAATTTGGGATTTGGGGGTGGAAATTTGGGATTTTGGGGGGAATTTTGGGGAATTTGGGATTTGGGGGTGGAAATTTGGGGATTTTGGGGGTGGAAATTTGGGATTTTGGGGGGAACTTGGGGAAATTTGGGATTTGGGGGTGGAAATTTGGGGATTTTGGGGGTGGAAATTTGGGGATTTTGGGGGTGGAAATTTGAGATTTTGGGGGGAATTTTGGAGGAATTTGGGATTTGGGGGGGGAAATTTGGGGATTTTGGGGGGAATTTGGGGGATTTTGGGATTTGGGGGTGGAAATTTGGGGATTTTTGGGGTGGAAATTTGGGATTTTGGGGGGAATTTTGGGGAATTTGGGATTTGGGGGTGGAAATTTGGGGATTTTGGGGGGAATTTTGGGGAATTTGGGATTTGGGGGTGGAAATTTGGGGATTTTGGGGGAATTTTGGGGAATTTGGGATTTGGGGGTGGAAATTTGGGGATTTTGGGGGAATTTTGGGGAATTTGGGATTTGGGGGTGGAAATTTGGAGATTTTTGGGGTGGAAATTTGGGATTTTGGGGGGAATTTTGGGGGAATTTGGGATTTGGGGGTGGAAATTTGGGGATTTTGGGGGGAAATTTTGGGGAATTTGGGATTTGGGGGTGGAAATTTGGGGATTTTGGGGGGAATTTTGGGGATTTGGGGGTGGAAATTTGGGGATTTTGGGGGGAATTTTGGGGAATTTGGGATTTTTGGGGTGGAAATTTGGGATTTTGGGGGGAATTTTGGGGAATTTGGGATTTGGGGGTGGAAATTTGGGGATTTTGGGGGGAATTTTGGGGAATTTGGGGGGGATTTGGGATTTTGGGGTGGGGAAATTCGGAATTTTTGGGGGGGGGATTTGGGATTTTGGGGGGGGATTTTGGGATTTTTGGGGCATTTGAGAGGTTTGGGAATTTTGGGGATCCTGATGTGGAAATCTGGGATTTGGGGGGTGGGAATTTGGGATTTTGGGGGGGATTTGGGGGTGGTCTTGGAGGTGATTTTGGGGTGATTTGGGGGCAAATTTGGGGTGATTTTGGCTGATTTTGGCTGATTTTGGCTGATTTGAGGTCATTTTGGGTGATTTTGGGGTCATTTTGGGGTGATTTTGGGTGATTTTTGGGTGATTTTGGGTGATTTTTGGGTGATTTTGGGGTGATTTTGGGGTGATTTTGGGGTGATTTTTGGGTGATTTTTGGGGTTTCTCTCCCCCAGCTCCAGGGACAGCAGCGGCTGCGCTTCCTGAGCGCCGCCACCAGGGGGCGCCGCGCCGGACTGCGCCCCCTGCAGGAGCAGGTGGGGATTGCACCAGTACAGACCAGTACAAACCAGTAACCCCCCCCCCTCAGTTCCCTCCCAGTTCCCTCCCAGTTCCCTCCCAGTTCCCTCCCGGTCTCACCCGGCTCTCTCTGATTGGCTGCAGGTTCTGGGCGTGGCCCGGGCGGGGCCGGGCTCGGCCCCTCCCGCCCTGTCGGGGGAGGGGCAGCGGCGCCGCAGCCTCGTACTGGGAGGACTGGGAGCACTGGGACAGCCCCTCCCCCACCCCGGCGCCCCTCCCCCGCTGCGGGGGCTGGGCCGGGAGCTGGGGGCTCGGCAGGTGGGGGGAGGGGCGGGGCTGGGAGGGTGGGGGAGGGGCTTGAAAAGGGGGAGGGGCTTAAAGAGAGGGCGGGGCTTGGGATGGGGGAGGGGCAGGGCTGGGAATGGAGGGGGTGTGGCCTGAGGGGGCGGGGCTTAAAGGGTGGGGGGAGGGGTTTAAAGGGTCTGGGGGTGGGGGAGGGGCTTGAGGGGGTGTGGCCTAATGGGTGGGGGAGGGGTCCGCGAGGTTCAGGGGGCGTGGCCAAGCCAAGCCACACCCCCCCTCCCTCTCCCCCGTCTCCAGCAGGGGGCGCTGTTGTCCCAGGCGGCCATGTTGCGGCGGCAGCTCCGCCAGGGGGCGCTGTGCTTGCGGAAAGGGGCGGGGCCGGCGAAGGGGGCGGGGCCGGAGCCGGAGCTCCCCCCCCTCCCCGAGGGCGTGGCCGAGCTCCTCCCCCGCCTGCGATTGGTCAGCGCCGCCTGCCAGCAGCGAATCAGGGCCTGGCCCCGCCTCCAGGAGCTCCTCAGCCAATGGTGAGAGAGGGGGGAGGGGCTTCCCGCCCAAGCCCCGCCCCCTTTTCTTCTAACCCCGCCCCTCCCCCCAGGTGGACCCAGCCGGCTCAGTGGGCCCTGGCCACGCCCCCCGGCCACACCCCCTTCTCCCATTGGCTGCAGCGCTGGAGGGACGCCGCCCACGCCCTGCAGGCCACGCCCCCCATCGGGGAGGCCACGCCCACCGAGGCAGAGGGGGAGGAGCCTGGGGAGGAGGCCCCGCCCCCCTGAGGGGCTCCGGAGGCTCTGATTGGTCGGGAATAAAAAAGGGGCAGGGAAAGGGGGCGTGGCCTGGGTCTGTGCTCAGTGATTGGTCCTCAGAGTGTCCTGGGGGGACCAGCAGGGGGCGCCCCCAGTCCAAACCAGTTCAGACCAGTCCGAACCAGTTCAAACCAGTCCGAACCAGTTCAAACCAGTCCGAACCAGTCCCTGGGGTTCCGGTTCTTTTTTACTGAAATTTTCCTTTATTTTCCCAAATTCCCCCCAACTCCCGGTCACTGGTGGTCACTGGTCACTGGTCACTGGTGGTCACTGGTGGTCACTGGTCACTGGTCAGTGGTCACTGGTGGTCATTGGTGGTCACTGGTGGTCACTGGTGGTCACTGATGGTCACTGGTGGTTGGTGGTGGTCGCTGGTGGTCATTGGTGGTCACTGGTGGTCATTGATGGTCACTGGTGGTCGCTGGTGGTCGCTGGTGGTCGCTGATGGTCGCTGGTGGTCACTGCTGGTCACTGCTGGTCACTGGTGGTCACTGATGGTCACTGGTGGTCACTGGTGGTCACTGGTGGTCGCTGATGGTCACTGGTGGTCACTGGTGGTCACTGGTGGTCACTGGTGGTCATTGGTGGTCACTGGTGGTCATTGATGGTCACTGATGGTCACTGGTGGTTGGTGGTGGTTGGTGGTGGTCACTGGTGGTCGCTGATGGTCGCTGGTGGTTGCTGGTGGTCACTGGTGGTCACTGGTGGTCATTGGTGGTCACTGGTGGTCGCTGATGGTCGCTGGTGGTTGCTGGTGGTCATTGATGGTCACTGATGGTCACTGGTGGTCGGTGGTGGTCACTGGTGGTCACTGGTCAGTGGTCACTGGTGGTCGGTGGTGGTCATTGGTGGTCGCTGGTGGTCACTGGTGGTCACTGGTGGTCACTGGTGGTCACTGGTGGTCATTGATGGTCACTGGTGGTCACTGGTGGTCACTGGTGGTCACTGGTGGTTACTGATGGTTACTGGTGGTCACTGGTCACTGGTGGTTGGTGGTGGTCACTGGTGGTCACTGGTGGTCATTGGTCACTGGTGGTTGGTGGTGGTCACTGGTGGTCACTGGTGGTCATTGGTGGTCACTGGTGGTCACTGGTGGTCACTGGTGGTCGCTGGTGGTCGCTGGTGGTCGCTGATGGTCACTGGTGGTCAGTGGTGGTCACTGGTGGTCACTGGTGGTCACTGATGGTCACTGGTGGTCACTGGTGGTCACTGGTGGTTGGTGGTGGTCATTGATGGTCACTGGTGGTCACTGGTGGTCGGTGGTGGTCGCTGGTGGTCGCTGGTAGTCGCTGGTGGTCACTGATGGTCACTGGTGGTCATTGGTGGTCATTGGTGGTCACTGGTGGTCACTGGTGGTCATTGGTGGTCACTGGTGGTCAGTGGTGGTCACTGGTGGTCATTGGTGGTCACTGGTGGTTGGTGGTGGTCACTGGTGGTCACTGGTGGTCACTGGTGGTCACTGGTGGTCATTGATGGTCACTGGTGGTCACTGGTGGTCATTGGTGGTCAGTGGTCACTGGTGGTCACTGATGGTCACTGGTGGTCACTGGTGGTTGGTGGTAGTCGCTGGTGGTCACTGGTGGTCACTGGTGGTCACTGGTGGTTACTGGTGGTCAGTCCTGGTTGTGTTGGTCTCTGTGGTCACTCTGTGGTCACTGTTGGTCACTCCGTGGTCAGTCCTGGTCACTGTTGGTCACTCTGTGGTCACTTGGTCACTCCTGATTGCTGGTGGTCACTCGGTGGTCACTCAGGGTCACTCAGTGGTCACTCAGTGGTCACTCGGTGGTCACTCAGGGTCACTCAGGGTCACTCAGGGTCACTCTGTGGTCACTCAGGGTCACTCAGTGGTCACTCAGGGTCACTCAGGGTCACTCTGTGGTCACTCGGTGGTCACTCGGTGGTCACTCGGTGGTCACTCGGTGGTCACTCGGTGGTCACTCTGTGGTCACTCAGTGGTCACTCAGGGTCACTCGGTGGTCACTCGGTGGTCACTCTGTGGTCACTCGGTGGTCACTCAGTGGTCACTCGGTGGTCACTCAGTGGTCACTCAGTGGTCACTCAGTGGTCACTCGGTGGTCACTCTGTGGTCACTCGGTGGTCACTCGGTGGTCACTCAGTGGTCACTCGGTGGTCACTCGGTGGTCACTCAGTGGTCACTCAGTGGTCACTCGGTGGTCACTCAGTGGTCACTCTGTGGTCACTCGGTGGTCACTCAGTGATCACTCAGTGGTCACTCAGTGGTCACTCGGTGGTCACTCTGTGGTCACTCGGTGGTCACTCTGTGGTCACTCAGTGGTCACTCGGTGGTCACTCGGTGGTCACTCTGTGGTCACTCGGTGGTCACTCGGTGGTCACTCGGTGGTCACTCTGTGGTCACTCAGTGGTCACTCAGTGGTCACTCGGTGGTCACTCTGTGGTCACTCGGTGGTCACTCTGTGGTCACTCGGTGGTCACTCTGTGGTCACTCAGGGGTCACTCAGTGGTCACTCTGTGGTCACTCTGTGGTCACTCTGTGGTCACTCAGTGGTCACTCAGTGGTCACTCGGTGGTCACTCTGTGGTCACTCTGTGGTCACTCTGTGGTCACTCAGGGTCACTCTGTGGTCACTCAGTGGTCACTCGGTGGTCACTCTGTGGTCACTCGGTGGTCACTCTGTGGTCACTCAGTGGTCACTCGGTGGTCACTCGGTGGTCACTCTGTGGTCACTCGGTGGTCACTCGGTGGTCACTCGGTGGTCACTCTGTGGTCACTCAGTGGTCACTCAGTGGTCACTCGGTGGTCACTCTGTGGTCACTCGGTGGTCACTCTGTGGTCACTCGGTGGTCACTCTGTGGTCACTCAGGGGTCACTCAGTGGTCACTCTGTGGTCACTCTGTGGTCACTCTGTGGTCACTCAGTGGTCACTCAGTGGTCACTCGGTGGTCACTCTGTGGTCACTCTGTGGTCACTCTGTGGTCACTCAGGGTCACTCTGTGGTCACTCAGTGGTCACTCTGTGGTCACTCAGTGGTCACTCTGTGGTCACTCAGTGGTCTCTGTGGTTGCTCCATGGTCACTCCGTGGTCACTGTTGGTCACTGTTGGTCACTGTTGGTCACTGTTGGTCACTCCGTGGTCACTCCGTGGTCACTCCGTGGTCACTCCGTGGTCCCTGCGGTCACTCCGTGGTCTCCGTGGTCACTCCGTGGTCTCTGTGGTCACTCAGTGGTCGCTCTGGTCACTTTGTCAGTTGGTCACTGTTGGTCACTGTGGTCACTGTTGGTCACTCTGGGTCTCTGTGGTCAGTCTGGTCGCTTGGTCAGTTGGTCACTCCTGGTCACTGTGGTCACTCTGTGGTCACTCCTGGTTTCCATGGTCACTGTGGTCACTGTGGTCACTCCGTGGTCACTCTGTGGTCACTCCGTGGTCTCCATGGTCACTCCTGGTCACTCCGTGGTCACTCCTGGTTACTGGTGGTCACTGTTGGTCACTGTTGGTCACTCAGTGGTCACTCAGTGGTCACTCTCTGGTCACTCAGTGGTTGCTCCGTGGTCACTCCGTGGTCACTCCGTGGTCCCTGCGGTCACTCCGTGGTCGCTCCGTGGTCAGTCCGTGGTCACTCCGTGGTCGCTCCGTGGTCACTCCGTGGTCGCTCCGTGGTCTCTCCGTGGTCCCTGCGGTCACTCCGTGGTCCCTGCGGTCACTGCCGTGTGACCCTCCTGACCCATGCGCTGGCCCTGCAGACGTTGCTGTAGACCCCCGGCTGGCCGCGCTGGCCGCACACGGCCATGCCCCAGGACACCACGCCCTGCAGGAACCCCCCGCACACCAGCGGGCCCCCCGAGTCACCCTGCGGGGAGAGACAGGTGAGAGACAGGTGAGATGGGACAGGTGAGATACAGGTGAGAGACAGGTGAGATACAGGTGAGATACAGGTGAGAGACAGGTGAGAGACAGGTGAGATACAGGTGAGACATGGACAGGTGAGACATGGACAAGTGAGACATGGACAGGTGAGATGGGACAGGTGAGAGGGGACAGGTGAGATGGGACAGGTGAGATGGGACAGGTGAGAGGGGACAGGTGAGAGGGGACAGGTGAGATGGGACAGGTGAGACACGGACAGGTGAGATGGGACAGGTGAGAGATGGACAGGTGAGATGGGACAGGTGAGAGATGGACAGATGATACATGGACAGGTGAGATGGACAGGTGAGAGATGGACAGGTGAGATGGGACAGGTGAGACGTGGACAGGTGAGACATGGACAGGTGAGAGATGGACAGGTGAGACATGGACAGGTGAGACATGGACAGGTGAGAGATGGACAGGTGAGACATGGACAGGTGAGACATGGACAAGTGAGACATGGACAGGTGAGATGGGACAGGTGAGAGGGGACAGGTGAGATGGGACAGGTGAGATGGGACAGGTGAGAGGGGACAGGTGAGAGGGGACAGGTGAGATGGGACAGGTGAGACACGGACAGGTGAGATGGGACAGGTGAGAGATGGACAGGTGAGATGGGACAGGTGAGAGATGGACAGATGATACATGGACAGGTGAGATGGACAGGTGAGAGATGGACAGGTGAGATGGGACAGGTGAGACGTGGACAGGTGAGACATGGACAGGTGAGAGATGGACAGGTGAGACATGGACAGGTGAGACATGGACAGGTGAGAGATGGACAGGTGAGACATGGACAGGTGAGACATGGACAGGTGAGATGGACAGGTGAGACATGGACAGGTGAGAGGGGACAGGTGAGATGGGACAGGTGAGACACGGACAGGTGAGATGGGACAGGTGAGAGATGGACAGGTGAGATGGGACAGGTGAGATGGGACAGGTGAGATATGGACAGGTGAGACATGGACAGGTGAGACATGGACAGGTGAGATGGGACAGGTGAGATGGGACAGGTGAGATGGACAGGTGAGAGACGGACAGGTGAGACAGGGACAGGTGAGACACGGACAGATGAGACAGGGACAGGTGAGATGGGACAGGTGAGAAATGGACAGGTGAAATGGACAGGTGAGACAGGTGAGAGATGGACAGGTGAGAGATGGACAGGTGAGATGGATAGGTGAGACAGGTGAGACATGGACAGGTGAGGCAGGTGAGACGGGACAGGTGAGACATGGACAGGTGAGACAGGTGAGAGATGGACAGGTGAGACATGGACAGGTGAGAGATGGACAGGCGAGATGGGACAGGTGACATGGCACAGGTGAGAGACAGGTGGGACAGGTGGGACAGGTGACACGGCACAGGTGAGATGGGACAGGTGAGATACAGGTGGGACATGGACAGGTGAGACAGGTGAGGTGAGAGGTGAGATGGGACAGGTGTGGGACAGGTGAGAGATGGACAGGTGGGACAGGTGAGGGCCAGGACAGGTGACATGGCACAGGTGAGATGGGACAGGTGAGGGACAGGTGGGACAGGTGAGATGGGTGAGGCACAGGTGAGATAGGTGGGACAGGGCAGACAGGTGGGACAGGTGAGATAGGACAGGTGAGACAGGTGAGAGACAGGACAGACAGGTGAGATGGGACAGGTGGGACAGGTGGGACACGGCACAGGTGAGATGGGACAGGTGAGATACAGGTGGGACATGGACAGGTGAGACAGGTGAGGTGAGAGGTGAGATGGGACAGGTGTGGGACAGGTGAGACATGGGTAGGTGAGACAGGACAGGTGGGACAGGTGAGATGGGTGAGGCACAGGTGAGATAGGACAGGTGGGACAGGGCAGACAGGTGGGACAGGTGAGATAGGACAGGTGAGACAGGCCAGATGGGACAGGTGAGAGACAGGACAGACAGGTGAGATAGGACAGGTGAGACAGGTGAGAGACACGGATACACCTGCGCACCCCTGGGGCCCACCCGGGGCCCACCTGGGCGGGCTCACCTGGCAGGAGTCGACGCCGCCCTGGGGCACACCTGCGCAGAACATGTTGCGGGTGACGGCGCCGCCGTAGGCGCGGGCGCACTGCTCGGGCCCGAAGGTCTGCACCTGCGCGCACTGCAGGTCCCGCGGGAGCTTGGCTGCGCAGGTGAGCACAGGTGAGCACAGGTGAGCACAGGTGAGAGAAACCCCCCCAAACCCCTCAGTTTGGGGACAATGGAACCCGAAATTCCCTGGATTTGCCCCATTCCGGGGCCGTTCCCAACCCCGAAGGCGATGGTGGGACCCCGGGACACCTGCACAGGTGAGCACAGGTGAGCACAGGTGAGCACAGGTGAGAGAAAGCCCCCAAACTGGGGGGTTTGGGGTCAATGGAACCCGAAATCCCCCGGCTCTGCCCCATTCCTGGAGCTGCTCGGGGCTCACCTGGCCAGGTGAGGGCACCTCAGCCCCTGTCACACCTGGGCACACCTGGGACACACCTGAGCCCTCACCTGGAGCTCACTTGGAGCTCACCTGGGACTCACCTGAGCCTTCCCCTGGAGCTCACCTGAGATCTCACCTGGAGCTTACCTGAAGCCTTGTCTGGGGCTCACCTGAGCCCTCACCTGGATCTCACTTGGGGCTCACCTGAGCCCTCCCCTGGAGCTCACCTGAGCCCTCACCTGAGCCCTCCCCTGGAGCTCACCTGAGCCCTCACCTGAGCCCTCACCTGGAGCTCACCTGAGCCCTCCCCTGAGCCCTCACCTGGAGCTCACCTGAGATCTCACCTGAGCCCTCACCTGGAGCTCACCTGAGCCCTCACCCGGGACCCATCTGAGCCCTCACCTGGAGCTCACCTGAGATCTCACCTGAGCCCTCACCTGGAGCTCACCTGAGCCCTCACCCGGACCCATCTGAGCCCTCACCTGGAGCTCACCTGAGATCTCACCTGAGCCCTCACCTGGAGCTCACCTGGAACTCACCTGGGACCCATCTGAGCTCTCACCTGAGGCTCACCTGAGCTCTCACCTGGAGCTCACCTGAGATCTCACCTGAGCCCTCACCTGGAGCTCATCTGAGCCCTCACCTGAGATTTCACTTGGAGCTCACCTGAGGCTCACCTGAGCCC
>JADMLD010001282.1:0-53282 GCA_017589585.1 Phylloscopus whistleri
CCCATCGAGGTGGCTTTCCAGAGCACTCCGGGAATGCATTTCTTTCTGGCAGCAGGACACAGCGGTGTTCCTGGTGTCACCAGAGGGTGCTCTTCCACCATTCGTCAAAGTGTCTGCCTGAGTGTAAGCAAGATTTGCTTGTTGAAATGACTTCTACTGCCGCTTTTGGATTACGCCAGAATCCCCTGCTTTGATGCAGTCTGAAGATGGACGGAGTAATAGTGAATGGCAACAAAGTTTGCTTTTCAGTTAGGGTTAAGTTGCAGTCAGGCTAAAATCCCTAAAAAACATTGCTTGGTGGGACTATTTCATTTCAAAATGCACACATGTATAAATTACTGAAGTTAAACTGGATGTCTATCCAGATGGTACACAGCCATTTATTTTTTTTCTGCAGGCTATTTTCCTTTTTGTATAGCTTTGTCCAAGGTTATACTTCCAATGCCCACCTTGAATCTCTACAGTTCTGTCTTTTTTTACCTCTACATCACTGATATTTTATCTTGCTTCTCTTACCGCCTGTGTGTCTTTTCAATTCTCTTTCAAAAAATCAACATGGAAGAAGAAAAGCCAAAAAAACTCCTCCACCTTAGATCATCATTCTCTTGGGAGTGAGGTGTACCTGTGAGAAGTCTTTTACTGTTTCAGACTCTCTCATTCCATTGGGAAATAACCTGTTCATTCTTACAAGTATTTTAAGTGAAGGATGTGTCATAGTATTATGGCATGTAGAAGGTAAAGTCTAAATCCATGTATTTTACCTAAAATTTCCACAGTGAAAATAGACACCTCTCTGCCCCTTTGTAAGTATTTAAATCAGTAATCCAACAACCTGTAGTCTCTTATTCTTTGAACCTCAAGTGAATCTTACTAGTGACTCTGTTTGAAGCAGCTTTACCTTTCACAAATATCATAAGTTCCTGGGCATTTTGTTTCCCAATAATTCCATATCAGATTTGCTCAGTCTAAATATAAAAATGAAGGAAAACATTTCTTCACTGTGTGAGCATCACAGAGCTGTGATCTGAAATTTAATATCCTGGCCCAAAACAAGGAGTCTGTGATGCACTTACAGTGCAAAGGTTCTCATTTTGTTTGTTCCTTCTCAGATCAAGGCTCAGTGAATCAGATTTAATTAGTTGTTCCATGGCTGATAAGTGACTTAGAAAGACCCACTTCATTCTCCTGGAGATTAATTTCTTTTGGGCATAACAGCTACAGATGACCTGAGACCTTCAGAAGAGAAGATGTGCAAAGGCACTGTCCCAAACAAACCTCTCTGTGGGTGACTGCTCTGCTTCAAGCTGTGCTGTGCATGTCCTTGCCTGGACCTTGCAATGTGTACCCAAAGAGAAACTGAGAAACTCCTCAGCAGCCTGATTTTCAAAGAGGGCACAGTATCACTCTCTGAAAATCCAGCCTCTCAAAAATTGAAATACCCAAAATGATTGGCTACTTGCATATCGTGACTACAGTCTTTGAGTCATGTGATCAAAATCATGACATTGCAGAAAAAGAAGTCTGGTAAAAACTTTATATTCATCACATACTTAGTTATAATATCCTCATTACTCTCCAGGCAGACATCTAGACCTGACACGGATGAAATTGTAGGGAGGACCAGCCACCAATTCTGTCAACTTCTGTCATGTAGACCATGAGGGAGTTGTGGCTTTTTTCTTACTAGAATCTCAATATTTCCACTATCAGTTTACCTTTTCCTCTACAAATTCTACAGGCCGTGAAGTCTTTCCTCTTCCAAGTAAGTGAGCTAAAAATGTTCATGTTCATATTGTCAATCTTACAAAACAATATTAAAAATGACATGGACATAATTCTCAAGAAAAAAATGTCTTCCTGTCTGCCTGTCTGTTTTAAACTATTAAGTGCTGAAAATAGGAATTGTTCAGAGGAGAGACTGAACAGGACCTTGGCTGGACTGGACCTTCTAAATATTACCCATGGGTACAACAGTGAGCATTTTTAAAGCTATTTCCTGTTATATGTGAATGCTGAAAGGGCACAATACCTTGCAAAGAATATTGGCCGGTTTGATGGGATGCAATGGTCTGCTGCAGCCCCTAACACAGTGGCTACTGTAACAGCTCTGTGACTTTTTCATTTCACAGTGCACAGTCTCACTTCCACTGATAATAATTGGGAATTTGCAATTGCCCACTGAATAGTTCTCTATTACTTCTACTGACAATAATTGGGAATTTGCAATTGCCCACTGAATGGTTCCCTATGCCTACTACATCTCAGGAAAAAGATGAAGGGGAACTGAGTAACTGTAAGGAGATGGGATACAACCAAGGCAACAAATGAAGAGTAAATGCATGCAGAGGAAGACACTTGTGCTGTAGCCAACAGTATTGCTCATTCCAGAAACCTGAATGAAAACCTGCATCACAGGAATCATTTCATTAGGGATCAGGATGGAAGTGATCTCTGTGCTGGGGCTGCCAGGCAACAAAATGGGTTGAAAAAAGAGCCCACCCAAGATATGAGCCACAGAAAACAATGCAAAATCTGATACTGAGTTTGGAAGGCTTGGGCTTAGTTCACTACAAATGGCTTCAGCTTCTCCTGTAAGTAGGAATCCAGCTGGGAAGATGCAGTCATGGCAGTACCAAGGTCCATGGCCTGATGCAACCACGGGGATCCTTTCCATTTATTCCAAGATCTGTCCATGACACTTTGTGTTATGGTATCCTTAAAAGAACATTGCACCCTAACAAGAAGATGCTGTACAAAGGACCATTGCACAGGAAGTTATATGTATTTTATTTTATCTATAATGCAAAATGGAAATAAATCTTTTTCAGGCCTTCTTGGAATAGACAGCATTGGAAAGTTACTTAAGTTACTTTATCTAACTGTGTCTGCTCCACAAACAGCGGAGCCCTTGCTGTTGCTGTTACAACTCCGTCTCACGTTTTTTTATTCTTATTACAAGAAGAAAAAAAATATGTACTAAAGGATATGGTGAGACCTACTGCTACATTTTCAGTGACTGAGTTTAATGTTGTCACAAGTCCAGGCTGAGCAGCAAAATGAATCACGTGGCTATATAAAAAATAAGGAAGATTTTTAGCTCAGCTTTGTGGGATCGAGATTAATGAAATTGAAAAATCAAGACAGGCTCATTGAAAGCAGCTGCACCAAGAACCGAGCTCACTTACCTTCACAGATCAAAATAAAGTAGGGAATGTAAAAACTAAGCCTAAGTTGAATCTGCTTGAGATTTGCAACCACAAAATTTAAAAATCTGAAGGAAGGGAGGTTTTTCTTTTTTAGATGGTATGCCTCTTGGAATTCTTTCCAAAACTAATTGGTATTTGGAAGATTGATTATCTAAATGTCATAGGGGACAACAGTTCTGTCTGGGCAGCTGAGTGAATTTGTATCACAGTTGTTGGGAAGCGATGATTTTGCAAAGTATTTTAGTGAGGTTCAAGTGATCCAAGATGAGTTGTAATGATTTTTATTTTATTTTATTTTCATGCTTTCCCCTTTTCTTTCCTAACTACATACCAGATGAAGGAAAATTCCAGCCTATAAAGGAGAAAAATGTTTCCAGTCCTTGCGGTCTCACAGACATAGAGCAAATTAAAAGAGCCTATTACATTTCTATAAGTACATAATTTCAAGCCAGCTTTGAGATTTTGAGGGCCAGCTGCGTGAGTTTCAAAGTTCATAGGAGTTAATTAGCCCTGTCTCCCACCTTTGCCTTACTGTGCTTTAAAAGGCCAGAGAAATAGTTCCATTTCCCAGGGTAGGTTAGTTGCCTCCCTTGTCTGATACTCAGTTACTACTTAAGCCCCTAGTTCATAGTACTACCCCTAGTTTGGCTTTTTATTTTTCATTTTTCTTTATTGTGTTTCTCTGAAAAGGAATTTTCTGACCATATTATGTCTCAGAAAGATTTTATGTTGATATTTCTTCTCAGCAGTTACCTTATAACCTGCACTTGCTGCTGCATCTGAAGGTCATCTACCTCCTTTCCTATAACTCTCCTGTTTCAACCCTTCTCTTTGCCTCTGCTTTTTGTGAGCTTCAGTTTTCCTCTGCATGGCAATCAAATTAGAGCCCTACAGTTGTCTGTGAGGAGAAGGCAGACAAAAAACAGAAAGCCCATATTGCTGTGGTGACCACATTAGCCTCTGGGGCTGTGAAATACTGTTCTGCAGCTCTAATAAGGATGTGGCCTGTGGTTACACTAGTACATGACCTCAGCTGGTCTGGCCTATTTTTGCTATTATTATTATTATTATTGTTATTATTATTATTATTAATCACTCTGTCACAGCAGCAGTCAGAATGGTCTGGCTCCTGTATTCTCTGCTGCCCTCCAAAGGATGGGAACGCTGCATTCCTGTTCCTTCACCTTATTGAGATGCTTCCAGCCACAGCTGAGTGCAAGGTTATTTTTTAAATGTTCTGTGTGTGGCACAGTCTGGAAACAGAACACCTGTGATAGACTTGAAAAGACACCCCTGTCAGGTATTTCCGAAGCCATTGCCAACAAGAATGCTACCCATGAAATGCTGCCGTGGTTTGCTGTCCGGCTGTTCAACCCATCAAACCCCTGTGCATTGGTGTGATTTTATTCACTAATCCAATGTGTGTTGGCAACCAGCCTGGGCACAGCATCCAGACCCCAGCACACCCATCACTCTGCAGGGTCTGCCCGGTGCTGCCAAACCCGGCATGGGGAGGGCAGGCTCCAGAACATCCACCTTCCCACACGGGGATGCTCAGGTATGAGCATCAGACATGCCATGAGCCAGCACAGATTGTGGGGGTTTCTTGCCGTGGGACTGGAGCACAAATCTGATGAGCAGCAGCTCAGGGGGTGTTTAGCCTGGAGGAGGCTCAGGGTGACCTTTTCATTCTCTACAACAAACTCCCTGACAGGAGGGTGCAGCCAGGCGGGGGTCGGGCTCTTCTCCCAGACAACCAGACAGGATGGGAGGACACAGTCTTAAGCTGTGCCAGGGGTGGTTTAGGTTGGGTATTAGCAAAAATTTCTTCACGGAAAGCGTGATTAGATATTGGAACGGACTGCTTAGGAAAGTGGTGGAGCCACCCTGAAAGTCTCTAAAGAAACCCTGGAAATGGCCCTTGGTGCCATGGTCCAGTTCACATGGTGCTGCTCGATGTTGGACCTGCTGATCTCAAGGGTCTTTTCCAACCTAATTAATTCAGTGATTCTGTGACCTCTCTGCAGAGGAGAAAAAACAGAATTAAACCCCACTTCAGCTGTTAGGTCACCAAAGGAAACACGGCTGGCAATAAGAAGTGTCAGCGCCCAACCGGGCATGAGCGGCCGTGAGGCGCCTCGCAGTCAGAGCGCTCAGTGACTTGTCCTCCATGCCGGCGGGAGGCCTCAGGACCCCTTGCAAAAGGGAAAAAAAGAGAAAAGAGCGGCGGGCGAAGGGCAACGCCGCGCAGGGAGAGCGCCCGGGGACTGCGGGGCGGAGCCGCGCTCTGAGGGGCCGCGGGCGCGGGGGCACCCGGGGGCGCCCCCAAGGGCGCAGCCCGCGGGCGGGGCCGCGGCCGTTGCGCTCCGCGCAGCCCGTCAGTCACATGAGCCGCCTCCCTCCTTCCCCGGCACCCCTCGGCCGCGAATGGCACGGCCCGGATGCGCTTGTACGCAAGGAGGGTGAGGGCGAACCATTGAGCGGGGGCGGGGGAACCCGGCAGCCGCCGGCCGGGAACACCCCTTCGCCGGGGCGCTGCGGCGGCGGGGAGCGGACGTGACAGCGGCGCGGCCGGCGGCGGAGGGCGATGGGGGTCCCGCGGGGACAGGAGCGCCAGGCCCCGCAGGAGGTACCGGAGCCGCGTCTCTCCCAGCCCCCCGTCCCCCGGGCGCTGCCGAGGCGCGGCCGCTGTTCCTCCGGCCCCGCTGCACCGGCGTCCCCGGGATCCCCGCCCGCCCCTTCCCCTCGTTCCCGGCCCTCGCCGGGAGCGCGGGGGTCGGTGCCGCGCAGCGGGCTGGGCGCGGGGGGCGCGGGGAGGCCTGTGGGGCTGCCGGCAGCGCTGTGCGGGTCACCTTCGGTGCACCATCCCCTTCCCGTGTCCCCTCTGCAAGCCCGGCTCGCCGGGTTCCCGTGGGAGGGAGCGGAGAGGAGGAGAGTGCCCAAAGGATCGGAGGTGGGAAGGGTGTGCAGGTGGGTCCCTGCAGCTCCTCGGGGCAGACCTGGAGCCTTGTTACCGTCTCTCCGGCCTAGGGCCGAGGTGTTCGGGAGCTCTGTGGCTCTAGGAAATCACGTGTATCCCCGGAGCTGGGGGGGTTTCATCCTGGAAGGTGCGGACAAAAGCCCTGGGACGGGCTGGCTGTGCTGGTGAGCCTTCGGAGCACTGAGGCTGTCCGGGCTGCCCGTCGCAGTTCACTTTTGTTACTGTTGTGCTTGGAAATTGCACTGCTCAGAAAGTGGAATTCCATGCGAGTGTCTCCTCCTGGTTTTTGTAGAAGAATTAGAGAAGCGTGTCCCGGTTTTAGCTGGGATAGAGGTTAAATTGAGGTGTGTGATTTTATGAACCCTGAAATTGAAAGAAATGTGTGAAATGGAGAATGAATTAACTGGCTTATGGCAATAGGACAATCTCAGTAGCTGGAGGCAAGCAGTGGACCAGGACTTTGAACAGCAAAAGCAGATTAAAGTATTTAACTGGGTGAAAATATATGATGTTAAATCCGTGTAGAAATGTGTTACCTGTTTCTTTAATGTCTTTCAAGTTAACAATCAAGTTGCTAATGGAAGGCAGGTTTTTCCCTGATATGTGGTCTGCACCAAGGTCAGGCTTGGAAAACGCTCATTCCTCAAATGAATGAGAAAAACTGAATTAGTGTTTTGTTGTTTGTTTGTCAGGTTGAAACAAGAGAAGATGAGGAACAAAACATCAAGCTGACTGAAATCTTGGAACTGTTGGTGGCTGCTGGGTATTTTCGAGCAAGAATCAAGGGGTTATCACCCTTTGACAAGGTGAGGCCTGTACAATATTTTTAAACCCGTCTTTTAAGGTTTATATGTTTGCCAGTTTGCTTAGCAATTCTAGGTGACTTTGAAAAGACAGTTGCAACCTATGAAGCTTCCCTGTGTGAATAATTCTGCAAGTGACCTAGTTTCAGACAGACAGGACCTCCTCAGTCTTGAAAGACAATTTTGTGCAGCAAGGCCTGTTTTAGAGGAGACAATTGGATGCAAACTAGCTGCTGTTTGCTTTTTTGTGCCTGCTATGGCCTGTGCTGGAGTTGTGTACAGGGAATTTTCCTCCCTCTCCCAACAGCAGTTAGAATAGCTAGTCTTTGGATACTTGGAGTCTTTGGATACTTGGAGATAGCATGGTGATTTTAAAAACAACATTGATGAGAAATGAAGAAGTGTCTGTGTAACAATGGAGGAGTTAGCCTGGTGAGATTATTTTGGGGCTGTTTTTACATATCTCTAGAACGTCATATTTGTTAACCTTTCATTGTCCTAGACAGGAAGTGTGTGATACTAACAGTGAGCAAAGTCCAGGTTGAAGAGAGATTTCTGAATTGCTTTAATGCTGACTCTGTGAGAAATTCCTGAACTAAAGTATGAAAACACAGAACTACAGCAGCCTTGAAATGGATTCTTCTGTTTCCTGCTCTATCTTTGATCATAGCACAGCCTCACTTTGCAGTGCAATTTTATTTTATTCAAACTCCTTGGTATTGCTAGGAGTCTGTGGAGTCTGTGCTCACAGAGTAGTTTCAAGGAGACTGCCTTAGGATGTAACATTGTTGCATTTACGTGTAGAAATCACTTGTAGTTACTTAAATTCAATTGCAAAGTTACCATTTCATGACAGTGCCCAACCTCACTGAAATATTGCTCCTGAAAATAATCACACAGCTAATGCAAAAGGGGATATGTAGGTTATCAGTTCCAGAGGGGAGTGTGAGAGGAGTGAAGTGTCAGAAACCTTGTTAGAAACCAAGGTTCCTAATTTGCTGCATGATGTTGGCAAGTTACTCCACATTTTAATCCCCTTTTCTCTTCTTTGCCTTTGCATACATTTGGGTTATCTTGCACATGTTTATGCAAGGTTGTCTTTAAATATTTATGTAAAGTTGATGAAATGGCTCAGGAGTTTAAATATGACTATGTCAGAACAGGGCCTGAAACAGAGATTTCTGCAGAGCTTGGGATTTCCAGTGCTGTGCTGATACTGTGTCTAACACTTTGTGTTGTATGTGTCAGCAAGCAAGAAATAATAGTAGCAAAGATGTACATAAAAAGGTAAATATAAGACTGCAGTAATTATAATCCTTGATAAAATTTTGATACTGTCCCTTTTTAGAGGTCATGACATTTAAGATACTGTTGTGTTTTATCCTTTTTTTTTTGTTTGGTTTTCTTTTTTCAATCTGGGAGCTGTTTCAAAACTAATATATGAAGCTGAGAGAGGAATTTATATTGTCAATTACTCCTGGGTTGGTTTCTGTCTTCTTGTACATGAGTATTGTGTGCAGTATTGTATGAAGTTGGTATGGTTATGTTATCTGAGTCAGAGCAGAGAGGATACTGAGGATAGTGAGGTTACTGAGATGTAGTTTCTAAAGTAAATAAAGCCTTGAAGATGTATTTGGGTTTCTCTCTTCAGTTTAAAGTGGCCCTGACCATGCTGTTGCTCCTTTGCCAGGTGGTGGGAGGCATGACGTGGTGTATCACTACCTGCAGCTTTGATGTCGACGTGGATTTATTATTTCAGGAAAACTCTACTATTGGTCAAAAAATGTAAGTTGATTAAATGGCAAGTGGGGGATTTTTCTTCTTCTTAGAAAATAAAAGGTGAAAATTTAGAAAATTTCCTGCTTTTGAGGACTGCCTGTTTACAAAGCATTGCACAGGTTTCTAGGTTTCTCAGACTGTAGTTCCACAAATATTAAATCCAAAAAGAAGCTTATTTTAAAAAAGGCAGGGCTATTCCCTTTGGGCTGCCATGTTCTTATATCCCTACTAGGCACTGAAAGCATTTATGTGGCTCCACACTGAACTGAATTGGGAACTGATCCAAATTAAAACCTACCAAAAAAAAACCACCAAAACCTCCCCCCACCTCCCAAAAAAAAAACCCAAAAGAAAAAAAAAGAGAATAGTTTCAACATGAATGAATTCCTGGATCCAGTTCTCTGTGCAGCTGCACAGATGCTTGTGCTGGCACAAGGGGATGATGCAGAGGCCAAAGCAAAGGGCAGAGGGAGACCACGCTGCTGGAAGCTGGAGTGCAACATTAGAAGACCTTCCCTGAGTTCCCTGTGTCTGCAGTTCTGCTGTGTAAATAACCTCTGACTCCCTTTTATGGTTTTGGGTTGGAATTGCAGGCATCAGCAAACAGAATTTAAAGCATGTCATTGTTGCCAAAATAGTTACCTGCCCCATACTGAGGAGGAGGATTTCCTTCCTCAGGGTGACCCAATGAGAACATTTTGTTTTGATTCACTTCTTATGCATGGAATTTGCTCATAAACCAGCTAATTCCTGTACCAGGAAGGTTACAGACATTGTTTGTGCTGGGAAAGGGAACACATTCTAAACTCCATCATTTCTTTATGTGTATCTGTGATAAAAGAGCCATAATTGAAATTTGCAGGAAAAAAGATTAGCCTGACAAGTCACAGTGGTATGATGAGACTTATTTACTCGGTGTAGTAAAAAAGAATATCTTCCTTGAAAGTCATAGAGCATTGGGAAGGCTTTTCAAAATAAATATTTGTGGGTATTGCAATTGCATTTGGAAACACTCAAATCATCATAGATAACTAACTACATAAAGCATTGCTGAGTGCAAAGAATTAAGTAGAGACTAGGAATGAAAATGGTGGTGGTATTTTTTTATCTTTGTTATCCTTAAGAACAACAGGGCAGGAAATAGTTAAGTTGTTCTCAAAATGTTCTTTTTCCAGCTGACTGGATGCAAAACTGGCAAAACAAAAACCAGGCTCTTCTCCCAAAACAGCAACAATGATTTATTTGTAAATCTAAAGCGTTCAGAATCATAGGAGCATAGGCTGTTTTGATGTCCATGTAGTGTTTGTGTTGGTAGAGGTTCAGGGCTTCTGTGATGTTTTTAAGATAAAGAGAAGTTAAACTATGTTTTCTCAGTATTATTCCAAAGTGATGGTGTTACACCATTGTGGTGGTGTCCTGTTATTTAATTGCTGGGCTGAAATAAACATGGAAACATACATTAGGAGAGGATTTTGCATCTATTGGGTAAATAGCTTTTGTTTTAATTGCATTTGCTTTGATTGTGCTTCACTTCCCTTTAGGAAATAAAACATTTCAGGCTCTGTTCCCAGATTTTGGTCACTGTCTCACATCTCTTGATCCCCTTTTGTTCTTCCAGGATCTTAGTTGTCGATTTGGGCAGTACTAAATATCACTGGGGTCAGTACTGGACCAGTTAATTTTTTTTTTTCCTTCATGGGGAAATAGCTTTGATTTTCCAAGTAAAGTTGGAACATCCTCAGTGGTTATACCTGCTTTGACAGCAAAAAAATAATCCTTTTTCCCCTAAAATTAGGTATTCAGTGGAAACAGGCTCAATTTCTTGCAGATGGGTCCCTTGTGGCAGGGTAATCCTTTCACTTAACCAGCTCTTACTGAGCTCTAGAATGAGATTGCTGCCAGCAAATTCAGTTTTAGTCACTTGAAAAGTGTGTGAAGTGTACTGTGTATTTAGCTTTTGAGTGCAGTATGTATTTAAATTCATAAAGTTTCAGGAGTAACATCAAGATATATTTTGAGAGTTCTGCTAAATAAAGTTTTAAGTCCTTACATTTGATTCTGGGCTTCCTTGGAGTGCACATCTCTTCCTTAATGTAACTGTTCTTAAAGCTACTCTCTTCACGTTGGGTGTGCACTGTAACATGCAAAGGTATTTGTAGGTGTATTTTATAGGGGTATTTTATCTGTCCAGACATGCAGATCTTGAAATTTTCTGTAATGGTTAAATGAATTTCCAAGGTAGGAGCTTAATCATTGCATTAATCACCTCTTCACAGACTGATGATATAAATAGTGCCTGTAAAAGCTGTTTTGTAAATGAGTTTGATTGCTTTTCATTTTATATGGTGGAAGTCACTAGAGGGATTCTTTGAACTACTGTGTTTGCAAAAGTAATCTGTGATTTACAAAAGAAAATTGTAGCATATATACATCTGTCTTTTTGTTTTTATAATAGTGCCTTAACTGAAAAAATCGTGTCAGTATTACCAAAAATGAAGTGTCCACATCGTTTGGAACCACATCAGATCCAGGGACTGGATTTCATTCACATATTTCCTGTTGTACAGGTAATAATTTCATGGTGTATTGATGCTTTGCTGAAAAAGGCCATAAAACTTGCATAAAAAATAGAACAAAGCTTTGAATTATTGTTCAGCTCTTTATTTAACTTCAGAATAAATAAGCACAGAGAAGTAGTTTGAATTAATGTTTTCAAAGAATGAGGTGACGTTATGGATGATAGAATTTTTAAGTCTCGTTTGATCCACATTTAGAAGGTAAACAAAACAAACTCTGAATTCTTTGCAATGGAGTCAGATTGTGCCTGTTGTGAAATGCCTGCTTAAAGGAACCGAAGTTTAATCTTCTTGTGGAATCTGATAGTCTGCCTTGGCAGCCTAGGAAATAGAACAAATACCTTACAGTCTGTGTTTAAGCTTCTGGAGTAAGCTATGCAGATAGGCCTTGAATCAGAAGGATATGAATAAAACAAAAGCCACAGGGTCATTTCTTTAAGCATGAAGGAAATTATTTCCTATCACTTAAGAAATGTGCTCTGACAAGTGATCCTGTTACTGTGTGTTTGTTGAGCACCACTAACTCATTGTGTGCATAGTTCTCAAGTTTATTAAGATTTAAGCTAACACTTGATGTGTTCCAGTTACACCTGGTATTCTGAGAATCCTTGGCATGCTGTTATCAGTTTTTGATTTTCCTTTCATCTACACACAGAAAGGTATCTTTGACAGATAGGTCAAAGTTAAGTAATCTTCTTTTCCATTAAATATCTCCTTAGCTCTTGCCTGTGAAGGAATGTAGCAAGTAAGAATTGAATCTAAATTTCAGTCTGTAAGAAGTGGGGAAAACTTCCTGGTGCTCTTTCCTGTTACCTTCTAGTTGGAGGCTCCTGAGGAAAACCACCCTTAACTGCACTCCCCACAAAACATTCTGTGGTGTGTGCTACTCTGACACAGCTTTCAGGCTGTGATGATGCTATTTAAGGTGGAAAGTTTGTGTCTTGCTAATGTGAGTTCTTGCTTCTACCCTCCTTTCCTACACAGAAAAAAAATAAAATTCAACGCAGGTGAGTTTCTTGCCCTGGTCACTCGATGGCAATGAATGGTTACAATTTATCAAACACTAGGCTTCTTTCATAGGAAATATAATCCTCCTCCTGTAAAAACAATAGCACTAGGAGTTCTTTTCTCTCACCTGCTGTCTTGGTTTGACAAGACAGGTGTCTGCCAGGGAAACTGGGGTTTCCCTTAGAATAGAGAATGCAAACCCCCCACCCCTGCCAAATTATAAATTTTCAATTAAGGGCTCTCAGGCAAAGATTTGGGAATAGGAATAACAGTTCTTTACTAGGAATATCAATAATACAAATGTGGTAGGAAACAAAACTACCCCACCAAACCAGCAAACAAACAACAACAATTTGGGAAAGCCCTGACAGAACCAGAGCTGCCACCTGGCACCCTGTTAGTCAGGGTGTTGGAAGCAGTCCAGAAGTGAGTCCTGGGATGACAGACGTGGCTCTGTTGGAGCAGGGACGATCCTGTAGCCAAAAAGGGTCTAGGAGTGATGAGGAAGGGTCTAGGAGTGATGAGGAGGGGTCCAGGGGTGAGGTGATGGTGAGATGGGGTCCGGCGATGATGAGATGGGGTCTGGCGAAGATGAGATGGGGTGCCGTCTTCCTCCCAGGAATCGGGGTGAAGCAAGTGAAATCTGTCCCCGGCCGGCTCAGTTTTCCCGGCAGCAATTGTAGACTCCCCCCACCGGGCGGGACATCCCACAATAGGACCATGCATGCAAATGGGGCTTCTGGGGCTCTGGGGGGAGCGGGTATAGTCCGGGGGTATAGTCTGTTGATGGCCCATTACCCAAAAGGCACCCACCCCTCCCCCCGTCCCCCTCCTTCCAAAGTTACAAGAAATAAAGAACAATTCCCCAACTGCTTTCAGCAGATGAAAATAGAATACACATTTTTGATTCCATAACCCAGGACACCTGCTTTATCTCAAATCCTGGTTTGGGATATTACTTCTGGAAAGGAGAAATATTAACTCTAAACAGGGAGGAAATCTGCTTCTGGGTTTCTCTGAGAGCAGTGACTCTCAGTATTTGTAGCTGGCCAGTAGGTGGTAGAGCTGACCCATACTTGATGGAGTGTTTTTTGATGGGCTTAGTTTTTGGTGTGTAGAGAATATTTGTTTAAAAAATGTGGCTTTCTGTCAGGTCCCTGTGAAGTTCTGCCTGCTCCACATACAGCAGGTTCCTCATTTCATCCCAGCCAAGACAGACTTTCAAGAAAACTTGCTGATATCACTAGAATACTGTGTTCTGAAAAAGACCATGCAAAATATAAAATGCTGACTGCACCATGTAGGAATTATGTATTTGATAATGGCACTTTATTCAATGCCCTGTTAAACTCAAGATTGTACTTGTTATCTGTAAATCTCAAATCAGTTTCCAAATAATACAAAAGCTTGCTCTTAAGCCTGGCATTGTGTCCCATTAGGTCTTGCATTGTGCAAGAATTTAGATGGATCCTTCCCTACAGGAAGAAATTAGGCTGAGTTGGCTCACTGCCACAGACTGCAGCAGAACTTAAAAAAAAAAAAAAAAAGTCTAACAAATACTCCATTGGGCAGAAATGTCGTTGTTCTTCCTAATAAATTCTGCATATGATCACAGGCAAAAGTATGTACACAGTCTTGTGTTGAGATGTGCCTGGTAATTAATAGTCTTCATTTTCATCTCTTGTTGTCATCATGTTCCCCTCACTTTCCAGGGGTTCATGGTTATAGCACAGGAAACAGTTGCTGGTTCAAACTTGGATCCCACAATTGATCTCATCTCTTCTGTGACCTCCTGCACAGGCTGTCAACAGCCTGCAAGATTTATCTTCTCCAACATTGTTTAAAATGTACTTCAAAATTTTGTGGCTTTTTGTGTGGTCTTATAAATGTCAGAAGGAGTCTTTTTTCTTGCACAGACATGTGGTTCTTCATGAACACTTCATAGGCTTGAAGATACATCTTTTTATAGTGGAGCTGTAGTCTTTTAAACCAGTGAGTGATCTATAGTAGGAGAATTTCATAGAAGAAACATATGCACAGAAGAAGAAGAAATGTTTATAAAGTAGCAGATGTTTTTAGAAGTTTATAAAGTAGCAAATACTGACACATTTTGTCTGGATTAGACCAAAGAGTTGCCGTGTTTACAAATAAATCATGCGTCCTTGTTTCCATGCTTAAAAAGGTACTTTCAGCTTTTATCTTATATTTAAAAATTAGGCAGTAGTTTGGTGCTTGCTGCTAGGATTCTTTTATTTTCAGCTGATAGAATTTTTGTTTTTCAGTGGCTGGTGAAACGTGCAATAGAAACAAGGGAAGAAATGGGAGATTATGTCCGTTCTTACTCGATATCACAGTTTCAAAAAACTCACAGACTGCCAGAGGTAAGATCAAGGCAGTTCTTGTTTCTGTCAGAATATGTCAGATGTTCAGTTGTAGTACCAGCCTCACAGCTCTGAAATCCCACACACTTTATCAGGGTTGCTTTTGAATGAGTCCTAAAGGAATCCCCTACAAATTTATTTGTAAAAAAATTGAAGCATCATTGTGACAGAAATTTTGTAGATTCTGGTTAACTTTTGCCTAATGATTGTCTTAGTTTTTCTGCAGTATTTGGTATTTTTGTGTCATTCTAGCTGTTCAGAAACACCCAGCATGCTGTGGAGGAGCTAATGTAGCTAGTTAAGAATATGCTGTTAATACTCTATAATTTGGAGTTTCTTTCAGAACCCCAAACCCCAAAATTTGTTCTTGAAAACTAGATTTGTAAAAAACTTCATTCAAAAACTGAACTGTACTTCAGCAATAATATGAAATTTCCTTGGTAGAGGAGGAGAGATTGAATAAGCTTGGATATGTACCTATAATGCAAAACCATCAGTTCTGTTCATACATATGGGGTAATACATACAAGGCAATTCCATTTTTAACACCTAGAACCCAAATTTTGTCCCTTAGTAACAGGATTAAAGGTAGATGTCCCTAGTACTGGGATAGACAGATTTTATTAACTTGGAATGGTTTTGATTTTGATTTTTTTAAATTATTATCTTTAATGCTTAGAAACAAAAATAACAATAGATGAAACTTCTCTTTTCCACATCAAGTCTATCCCAGCTTCATTTCTTAATAGTGTAGTGAAGATTGGAGATGCCAGTAGTGGGCTGGGATTGCTTTTGTGTCAGGTACTGCCTAAGCAGGGAGCATCCTGATCTGGACACAGTTTTGATAACCTATCTCCCATCTGAAGGCAGAAGCAAGTTCTTTCCTGTGTTACAGCAAATCACTAACATTTCACCAAATCATTGGGCAACTCAGAAACTGTTTGACTGCTTTGTTTCCCAGAATTGTTAAAATGTTTGAGATTTAGTCTCCATTCCTGGTATTTTTAATTACCTCCACTAATGTCTTTCAGGATGATGAATTCATGCAAAGAAAAGAGAAGGCACTCAAAACAGTTACTGATATCTTTGTAAGTATGTTAGATTTATTTTTTTATGGCCAAGTGGGCGGTTTTAGGAATGAAATGGAAGTGGTTAATTCAGTTTTGGGTTTTCTCATGAGAAGATCCCAGTTAAGTTAGATGTTGATCTTCATTCTTGAGACAGGTCTCGAATGCCAGTATATCAGATTGATAGGTGTGAATTGTATGAAGAGATAAACCATATCCACTGCCTGCATGGGGTGTGTGGAGTCCCACACTATCAAAAAAAAGTCACAGGGTAGCTCACAGACTATTAAACCCCCAGCAGACTTAAATGTGTGTTTGAAGCTATCAGCAATTGTGCTGTTTGTCTTGAAATTAGTTAATATGGTGATGATCTCAATTATCTGCATTTCAGAACTTGACTTTTTTACTTCTTGTAATTAGCAGTGAAAGTACTCACCCTACTTCAGGAATGTTTTTTCTTCAAGTAGCAGATGTTGGTTGGGAAAGGTGATTTCACCTGTGTTCTCCCTGTTCACGTGCAAATCCTCTAACTCTTGGATATATTTTCTGAAAGCTTGTTCATGAATGCTACAGAGAGTGGCACATAAAACACCTAGGCTCTCTCACTCCCATACCTGAATTCAGCTGGCTGGCTGGCAACTGGACTTTCTGTCCTTGCTTTCTGATTTCCCTCTTTGCTTGGGACCATCAGTTCACCATTTTTAATTCATAGTAGTTCACTACTGGTTTGGGGTTTTTTTTGGACCATCTTGATAAATTCCAGGCAGCATTTGACAAGAGAGGAGAAATCTGGGTCTGCTTTGAACTGATGTTTCCAAGGCTATTCAATAGAAGGTGAAACCCTGCTCTCCTCAGAAAATCACTGTTTTTTCAGACAGCTCTAGCCAGGCACCCTGAGCTCATCATGCATAGATGGAGGTGCTCAGTGCTGGTGTAAGGAGCCATAAGAGAGGTTGTGTAATGGGCCATCGTACTCTTTTGTCAGCTTTTGGAGGGAGGTAGTTGTTTTGCTGTACAAATGACCTGAGTGCTGCTGAGCCTAATATATGTGGTTGAATTACAGCATGTGTTTGTACAATAACATTGCAATGAAGTCTCCAGGTGATGACCAATGTAACTCCTTTGTTAATCTGTTTGAATAACTGACCTTGCCTTGGAAATTTCAATTACAGTCTCTAAAGTGTTGTTCCCCATGATTTGATTGGGCTTTTTAATTATTAACAGACTTACAATGAGTCTTTTACTCCAGCTAGAGACACTTGCCTTACCAGTGAGACATGTATTCTGTTTTATGAGTTAGCTCACCCTCTACATAGGTATCATTGCATAATTTATGCACCTGTATAGCCCTTTACACTGGGAGACAGTGCAAACCTATGTGAGAAAGCAAATTCCAAATGTATGTTCTATCAAGTAGCACTTGAAATTCATTGGGCTTCTGCTTATATACAATTTTCAGAATAATTGTCCTGATTTTTCAAGTGTGCCCTTTACCTCTACTGTCTATAGCACGAAAGATTCTGTATCCAAGTGGCTGATCTTGACCTTGTCACTGAAGAGGCAAAACAAAATAATCAAAATAATGTTATGGGACACCACTACCTAAAATTTTCAGTGTAATTTAAAAAAATAAAGAGGATATTTTATTAACAGTGATGAAGGGTTACTGAGAATGAGAAAGTATTTGCAGGGCTTAGTGTTTATATTCTATTAATTTGTACTCTGTCTTCTACTCTGTCTCACAGGTCTCTAGTTTGTAGGTGCATCTTCGTGGTGTGTGAAGTTTTTACATCTGTTCATCATTCCTTAGAGTGTCCATTGCTTTGTTAGCCAAACACCTTTTCCTTAAACAGATGAGCTCTGTCAGGATCATGTCTTCTACTGCTGGCACCTGATCTTCTTAACATAAGATTAGTTCATGAGATCTGTTAAGGCATTTTGGCATGAGTGCAGTCTAGAACACACAGAATGGATTTTCAAGGCAGAATGTGCACAAGCTTTCCTGCCCATCTATAGGAACTGGAAGGAGGAGAAGGTGGCCATTAGATGAAGGTTCTTTTGCAGGTCACCTTTAAATCATTGTGGGTCGGAATGGAAAGAGAAATCACTCTCCTAAAAGAGGATCAGCCTGTGTGCAAGATTAGTCAGTTGTAACTGTTACTGATTCTAGGACCTACAGTTGTAACTGATCTAAGGACCTACCCTTTTTCCTCAAGGGAACAGTACACTGAGATTCATGGTCATGATCTAAAGGTTGGAAAAGGAATGTTAAATATCAGTGATGGTCATTGGAATAAGGACTACTGCTACTGAAAGGTGACTGGCTGGTGAACTGAGGTTATCTTGCAGTGGTTTTGTTCAAATACTCAATTACCTGATGCTAAGACTAATATTTATGGTATGATGCCTACACTTCCTATAGCACAGGTATAAAATAAAATGTCTTCATAAAAGCTGTAATTGTTTTTATCACTTACATTGCCTTACTGTAGATGTGAAGGTACATTTAGTGAGAGATCCTTGGTCATAAAAAGCTTTTTCATGTGACAGTCAAAAATGCAGCAAGATTGAATAGCTGCAAGCAAAGACAACTGAAATTAAGATTAGAAATGAAGTAAAAATTGTAAAGGGCAGCAGACAAATTCAGGAGAAGCTTGCCAAGGAATATTGTCAATTTTCACTTGTTTGATGTCTCCACTTTGGGATTACATCTTTGAAAAAGATGGAAGCCATTTCAGCAATGTTATGGTGCAGGAATTGTTTGTTGAAAATGATAGTTAGTGTGGTACAGAAAGCCAGATCAAAAAAGAAATGTTCTCCCTTTTGTTTTTAAATTGGAAGCAGCTCTATCAGTACAAAGTAGTACTTTTGAATCCTTGTTTTATTTGATGGACTGTTGTCCAGGTATTGGATTACATTGGGATAGCAGGAGATTAAAGCTACCAAACATCTTGGGACATTTTTGTTCCTTAAATTGTAATAAAATCTGCTTATTCCATTGTAATAAAATCTACAATTCCGTTGTAACCTGTGATCATTGAATAAATAATAATTTCATTTAATTTTCTAATCAGAGTTTAAAAATAGAATTAGCTCACAAAGGAGGTAACGTTTCTAGACATGGCATTAGCCAAATCATTTTAATAGATGTTGAGTGTGTTACTTTTTACTCTTCTTTCAAACATGACAAAGGAGATGGTTGAGACATTTTTTCATGCTAAATACTAATTTATAATTTTTTTTTAAACTTAGACAATTTCTGTAGCAAATTGCTTAGAAATTAATTCAGTAAGGTTTTATAATATAACTCCAAAAAGAGAAAGTGAAGGATGTTTATTTGGCTAAGTATATTGAGTTGGAAAGCAAACAGTGTGTATATCACTTCAGGTAACAATTCCTCATTTATTTTAGAGAACCCTTTTACAAGCTCTGAACTCATTCACTGTCTTGCAGGAGGTTTACAAACCCCAGAGAAAATACAAACGTCAGACAGGAGCTGAGGAACTGCTGGATGAGGAATCAAAGGTTCATGCTACACTTCTGGAATATGGCAGGTGAAAGGCTTCATTTAGCTCTCTCTGGGTTTCAACAAGTGGTACAGATAAAATTTGGATTGTGGTAGGGTTTTTCCTATTGCTTCAGAACTGAACTGTTTCAGATTTACTCCTGTTTGGTTTCAGATCTTGTTTCCTTATCCTATAAATTCTCTGGGGACTGGACAGTCCTCATATTCGTGAACCATATTTTGTACAATGGGAGACCAGGTTTTATGCTTCTAGGGTTTTGTTTTTAACATTTGTTTTTTATAAAAATGGCTTAAATACATCATCCTTCCAGGTAGTGTGTGTCAATCAATATTGGTTTTTTGCAAGCAATCCACTGAAAATTTGATTAAAAAGGACCTGCAGTTGCTGTTGCTTCTTTTTCTAGTTCTCATGTGGTTTCTGCCTCAGGAGGCTGAATCGTGGTTGGATGTTTGTCTTCCTGCAAGCTTTCATTCAGAGACAAAGTTACCAAGGCTTTCACTTTTCCATTATCTCTGCAAGTCCCTCTGGTTTACTGAGAGCTCTCCAAACACATAAAAAATGAAGTTACAGAGCTTCTATTTCTAGTTTCTATTTCAAGTTTTCTTTTCACAGTTTAGTGGTAAGGACATTCTGTCTTCTGTCTGACCTCTTAATACTTAACGAGTGCAGATGACATCTGAATTTCATTTTGTATCTTCTGGGGCTTCTTTTTCCCCAAAGCCATAGATCTTTTGATTTCTCAAAACTCACTGTTTTGAGTAGTTTCCTTTTAACAGTAATATGGATTGTAGTGTAATATAGCTCAGGATTAGCTTTCAAATGGGAAGAGCTTTTTCCTTTCATGAGCTTTACATTGACAGTATTTTATGGAAAGTCAAGATTTGCAAATCTTCATGGAAGGAATAGATAGATCTGAAACCATTCTGTAAATATGCTCCAGTACCTGCTTATTTCGTTTATACAAAACATTTCAAAACTAATTTGATCCTGGGTCTTGGTGCATATCTTATGTTGAAAATGGATATAAATTTTAAGTATTTGTGAAAGTCATAAACAACAGTATTTTTCCTTCATGTTACTATTGTTCTTTTAGGAGATATGGATTTAGCAGACAAGCAGGAAAAACAGAACAGGTAAGAAATGTACTAATTTTAAATACTCAAATTGTGGGAAGAACTGCATTGTTGAAGTGTTGATTACTGTTAAATCTTCAAAGAATACAGCAGAATAAACAGCTATAACTTCTATTATTAACAGATCTTAAAATGGCTAACTGGAACTAAAAATCTGCATGCCATGAAAGGTGGAATTGATTACCCTTTTTGAAGAATTTCCTTTATCTCTGCTCACAGATCACATTTTGTAAACTTTTTAGAAGAAAGAGGGTTTGGGCATTGTGTTTGTTTTGGTTTGACTTTTACTGTTGGGTAATGAAATATCTTGTCTGTTTAGTATCTTTTAACTGAGTGTTCCATAATATGATCACTAAAGGGTTTTTCTTTTTAAAGAGCCATTCGACTTAGTAAGAAATATTGCAGACATTTATTACAAAACACTTTGTTTAATGTGATAGAGAAATCTGATACCATGCCATAAATAAATCATTGTCCTTGAAAATTAGTGTCCTTGCTGTGCTTTTGATGATTATGGCATCTTAAAATGTCCATAAAATACAGGGTACCAGCAGTTTTGTCATTTCAGTGCAGATATTAATTTGGCCACAAGTTTTTATTATAGACAGAGATAATGAAGATAATGCATTAAACACATCATGGACCCAATAATACATTGAGTAGATTAAAGTTGCTCTTCTTCATTATCTCAGTATTATACATACAAATGTCACATTTAATTTTTTATAAATGGAGCTATTTCTAGGCATGCCTGTTTTCCCCTCAGAGTAACCACTACTCATCTTTATAGAGTTCATTTTGTTTCTTCAAAAATTCTGTTGCCTTTGGGAGATTGTAAATGAGATGTTCATCATGATTGTTATGGAAGCTGAGTCCCAGCAAGGCAGAAGTGGGCAGTGAAATAGATCAGTGGTGCAGTAGAGTGACCTAAAAATTGAGTCTGGCTGTCCCCAGTTCTCTTTACTTCAGTGGCACAAATTCTCCTAACTGAACCAGGCATGTTTCCACTTTTTGTGTTGCATGTTTGTTACTCCAATATTAAGTTGCAAAAACGATTTATGTAAAAATAATTCAGTCTTGTCCTCTGTAGTAGGCATCATATTCTGGGTTGTCTCCTGAGGTTGGCAGCTCTCAGAAGGCTGTGGAATAAGGAATCTTTGGACCAGATAAGTCCATAGGAAGCCAGAGACACAGTTGGAACACTTGTGAGAAATCAGGAAGGCTTACATTTCAGTTGGCATGATTTGGAGTGTGAGGATGTTCCAGCAGCTGAAATGAATTCATATAAACAGAACAGCTACATTCCAGTTTTCTCCTTGATGTCTTTCTTAACACTTTAGAATATTGGAACTAGGTATAATAATGTCTTCATTTTTCTTTAAAAGGCTGAAGATAAAAAAGCAGTGCTACCTCCAGGGCTTGCAGCAGCAGGGAAGGCTGAGCCTAGTGATGAAGATGACCTTCAGGCTGCTGAAGAGGTGAGCCCCAGACACAGCAGGCATGGGAGGTACTAACTTGGGGGGAGAGCAACAATTTTCACTGCCCAGTCGTTCTCCAAAAGAAGGAAAATTTCCATGGTTAGTTGAAGTGAGAATTGCTTCCCACAGGAGAATATGGAGCCTGAAATTGATGCACAAAATTAATGCTTGTTGAAGCTTAATACCCAAAAACTCTTTTTTTTTTTTTTTCTTGAATCTGAGCATTTTTTTAAAAGGTTGATTTTTGGTTGACAATGGGAGCTGAATAATCTGAGCGAATGTTTACTGTTACAAGAAATTTTCCTTAAATTTGATAACTTTAGCCACCTCTTCTTTTCACAGACTTAGTGTCCCATGACATGCTTTAAAATAAACATTATATGATACTAATTATATGTATGTGTCCCTGGCAGAAAAAAGCTAAACAATAGAAGTTAAATTGTTGTGTATAATTCTTCGTATTTTGCTCTAGCTTCGCATTAAAACTCTGATGACCGGAATGGCTGCGATGGCAAAAGAAGAGGTCAGTAGCACTCAAAACTGGTACAGCTCTGTTTAAATTAGGGTTGATTGTGGTAATTGTTCTTAAAATCACACTGCTGATTCAGGTCTGAAGTCTTGGAATGGCTGTGTTTAAATTTTCATAAGGAGAGTGCATAAAAAATGGTTGAAATAGGAAGACAGTAAATTTTACAAAGCTAGTTAGTTCATCATTTGCCCTGAGATGATAATGACAATATAAATAAATGCATCTTTCAAATCATTTTTACAAGAATTTCAGGGGAAGGACATCACACTGCAGCTACCCAAGATGCACTCACTTTATTCGTCTTGTGAAGTTATTCAGAGGATTACTGGGGAGAGTGCTGGAAAGCTCTGTGCCTTTCAAGGTTCTTTTCAAAGCACTTATGAACAACAACATTAGTCTAAGGCACAGAAAATACTGCATATGTATCTTCTTTTCTTAATTCATTGCATTTAATGATATAATGGAACTTGTAGTCTGTTCTTTGATTTCTGGGTAAAAGGACTGGGAATAAATTCAGTTGTTAAACATTGTTTATGCTGATGTCATGAAAGAAAAAGTAATAATTAGTTTAGTCTCTGAGTTGATTGACATGCTTTCTACTGAAATCCGTTGTAGAATTCAGTTCTGTTTGAAAACTGGTTTTGTAGGTGCATGCAGTTTAAAGGTGAATTCTTGCACATGCCTGCATGCTTAGAGATTTATTAAGCAAATGCAAAATGCAGTAAAAAGAATAAAAATAAAGTTTCTGTAATATGAAAAAAATTTGCTAAAAGGATTTAAGTGAGAAATTTCTACCAGCAAAATTAGGTTTGGGGGTGGAATGTTTCCTGGAATTTTCTTATGATTAGAGATTTTTACTCATTGTGCAAATTTCTGTTTAAAGTTAGAACTTATTGGAAATTGTCACATAAAAGTACAGCCAGTTCCAAAACTCCAAGCATTTTCTTGATACAATTGCAGGGCAAGCTGACAGCAAGCACAGTTGGCCAGATTGTTGGACTCCAGTCAGATGAGATCAAGCAAATTGTGTCTGAATATGCTGAGAAGGTGAGTGTGTTACCTGAGTGGGTTTAACCACGTGGTGTTTGATAGCTTGTTAATTCAGGCTTTAAGCTGCCAACTTCATTGCCATGATTCTCTTGAAACACACTTTTTAATACATGCTGTGGACAGCAGCACAGCCAGAGTTCAGGAAAGTACTTTAAATAAACTTAAACATACCCAGGCTTTTGGTGTGATGATACATATCCCTTTATGAATTGCATTCATGACTAATTTGGGTTTAAGCACCTGCCTAAATGCCTTCATGAATGAGGAGGGGCCTGAGTTGTATCTATTCAAACTAGAGGCCTAAATTCTTAATATGCTATAAAATGTTCAATGTTAAGCACAGAAATACAGTTCTGTGGGCCTGCTTAGAGAAAGGTCTAGGCCTCCTCCTCTCAGATTTCCAGGTGTTTGCACTGGACTCCAGTTCTCAGTCATGCCCTGGATCTCAAGTTTTGAATCTCATCTCGTCAAACCCAAACCTTGGTTGCTTTGAGAAGTCAAAGCAATTAAATGTGTGTGTTTGCTCCAGTTACTGTGTTCAGCTGTGATTGTTTTTTGCAGTAATGTGAAAAGAAAATCTGGCTCTTCAAGCAATTAATGCATACAATACATCACTGCCAGATATGAGTTATAGGTCGCTCTTACTTGTCCAATATTCTTCTCATATTTCTTCCTTTTTGTTGACATATTTGAGGTATGGAGCTTTCCCATTTTGGAGATAAACCCTATAGCTCAACAGCAAATTCTTGGCCTTTCTTTATTATAAAAGATTGGAAGAACAGAAGCCCAAGGGTCATATTTCAATGTTACATTTCTTCTGTTCTGAGAGAAGGGAGCAGGACCTTGACTATTATAGTAGAACAATGATTAATACTCTGAAAAGTAAGAACTGATTCAAGTCAAACCAAAAATAGATCACTTTTCAAATCTATGGGATGTGATAAAAAAAAAAATAGAATTTCTGTGCACGTATGCACGCACCAGGAAAAGAATCAAGGATGTTATCAAAGAGTTTATCAAAGCATCAGCAATGTGTGGATATAATTCTAGTGGTCTTAGCCCCTGGTAACTGTACATAGCCTGAGAAACACAGCAGTGCTTATTTGTTTACCAGAGTCTTAATAGAATCCATAAGCACAGTGAAGATACCTGACAAGCCAAATTCTAGGTCTGATGTTGCCATGGGCCAGGAACTTTCTTACAAGAGGCATTTTTGAAGATCAGTGCTTATGATTTTCTGCATTTGCCCCTCCATTCTGCTGCCATGTTTACCTGCTGAGTGAACTGCAGGAGGGATTGCAGTGTTGTTCCTCACCTAAAAACACTGGCAGAAAATTATTAACAAGTAGCAAACTGATCATCTTTAAAGAGTCAGAGACATTAGTGATGGTTCTTTCCCATTTTCAAAAAGCAAGCTGTAAAGTTCATTTCTTGCAATATGATCCACTTTTTTTAATGCCAAAGCTGTACTGTATGGATTTTTATTATTTCTGCAAACATCAGTCTCAGACTGATTTAGCTCATGTTCCTTTTGCATTTCCATTTTTCTCCATTTGTATCTTATGCATGTAAGAGGCTAAATCTGGTGAGAAGGATGAGGTTTTGAAATGCATAACATGATGAGGGAATGTGATTTGACTAAATAATGAGAGGAATAAGTAAGACTGAGTGTGTATTTGTTGAGTAGTTCAGGGTCACAGGTGTTGCTTAGAGGCACTTCTTCCTTTCCTAACAACAAAAGCAAAGAAAGCCTGTGAATTGTTGGGTTAAGCCGTCAGAATTGGTCTTTTCTTGCTGTGGATGTAAAAACATAACAGATCATTAAGCTGCTTTTCAATATGAATAACATAGAAAATGGAGAGGAGGAAAACAGGTTTTGCCTCTTATTTTCATTTAAAATTAAGCTGCTTACCCATCTGTCTAGAGTGGAACTAGGAGCAAATATAAGTGAAGAGTGTATCACACTTCCAGCATTTTAGCTGATTATGCATTGTAGCAGTTGTCAACATTTGGTAATTATTCAAAAAGCACTTAGTATTGAAGTCTTTGACAGGCTATAAATTAGCACTTGAGGTACTTGAAAATTAACTGGTTTTCTAGTGAAATAATGGAAAATGGATTAAGTGAAAAAAAGAAGTCTGAGTGCAGGAAGCAAATTACCAAAACAGATGGATTTAAGTATTAAAGTGAAGACTTTCAAAAGGTACAAATAATTTTTAGGCAAATAATCTCTTAGAGATCAAGATATCACTGGTTTTTAATGATTCTTTTGTCTACTGCAAATATACAATTTCTATCATAAATGTTATTTTTGATAAAGACTGTTTCTGTCAGCTTTGCTTTCACAATTCAGAGAGAAGAGGAGACTGGATGCAGATTGCTGTCTCTGTTATGCATTTATGAGCCACTCTTGGCAATGCATGCTGGACTGAGCAGTTCTCAGAGGCTGGTGTCAGCAGTACACGTGCACACGCAAAAAAACCCAGCGTGGTAAATGCATCTACCACACAGAATATGTCATTGTCATTCAGCATGATGATGCATCCAAGCCTCTAGTTCAGAATGCACTATTGTTCAAGGCTTCTGAAAATTCTGGAGCTACTTATTGGGGTGTGGAACATCTGTGATTCAACAAGTTCAGTGAATACCATGGCTTAAAGTGTTTTTTTAGTATGCTTGTATTTTTTCCTTTGAAGAATTCTGCCAGGTTTAACCATAATGCTGATGCAGGAATATTGTCTGTCTTCTAGTACACTGCAGTACTTTCCACCTGTCCCAGGGCACCTGACTTTCTTAGCTTACTTTACTTGTAAATTTTGAAATATAATTCAGTTGTTCAGCTGCTTCCTTATATTGGTGTGAGGTAAATCAGTAAGTCATTCTTTTAGATAGTGGGACACAGTTCTTGACATCACAGTTGTGTCCCACTTTGGTATTTCCTGAGCTTCTGAAGAAGCAGAAAGCAATGTTGTGAGGTCCAAGAGGCTGTTGTTCCTGTTTTTTCAGCAATCTGAGCTTTCTGCTGAGGAGCGGCCAGAAAGGCTTGGAGCTGCCCAGCAACACAGAAGGAAAGTGGCATCTCTCAACAAGCAGATTTTGCAAAAAACCAAACTCCTGGAAGAGGTAAGTACTCTGTGTGTGTAGTAAAGAAGAAAGCATTGATAAAAGTGGTTGATCACAAAGTTTTTGCCATCCAGGAAATACCTGCAAGCTGTCTTCTGCAGCAGCAATTTGTCATGCTGAACACTGATTTCTCTCAGTGGCTTGCTTGCATTGCCCTTGTGAGAACAGGTTGTGTTCTTGGGGGCAGTTAGCTCAGCCTTCATTTTGGGGAGGACCATGCTTGTGCCATTTTAACAGTTGAGGGCCCTTTAATTCTTGTTTCCAGTCCGTAACAATCTCAGTGCTGTTTTTATATGGGGAAAAAATGTACTGACAGCTGTAAGCCAAATATAATCCCTTTATCACTTTACTAAAGTAAAAATTTCCTGGCTGAATTTCATTTACCACTTGCCAAAAGCAGCTTTTGAAATCATTGACAGTCAAGAACCCCGCCTTTTAAAAAATATTTATGGAGTTCTGGCTTCAATACTGCAGTAAGTTTTGGCAAGATTTCTCAAAACTAACAATTCAGGTCGTTTTTCATGAGATGTGGACTGCAGACTTAATTTTTTTTCAGTTAGTTAGAATAGAGTTTATTGGTGAATTGTTGGTGAAAAATTATGAAAAACAATGAAAAAACTTTCATTTTATAAATTTGGCTGTGGAAAGGGAAGAGTGGAGCATTAAGTCACAGCTCTGTGTTGTGAACAGCAAACCAAGGCAGCATGAAAGGAAGTGGAACTGAGCTACATGTGCATTTTTTGTTTGCTCACTTTTGCTTCACTCTTGTAAACCACATCCTATTTTTGTTGTTACTATTTGCAATGTTATCTTAAATCATAAGGAGTTTAAAGAGGGATGTTCTTCTAAAATTAGCCTCTGTAAATTAATTGACAAGTGAAATACCTAATACTTGATTATAATACATATGTTGCTAACTGCCTTGTTAGACTTTTCAGAGTTAGACAGAAGAAAACCATAAAGCAGCTTGGTTATTTGGTGTGGAATTGTCTGTGGTTTGGTGCCGTGGTGCTTCTGTGCAAGTCTTGAATTGCCCTGGCTTATGTGGAGAAGCATAAAATGGGACTCATTCTTAGCCTGGTGTGAAGCTAGACCAGTACAACCAGGCTAGAAAAGTCTGAGCAATTTAGCAGAGATTCTGTCCAATAAGTCACCATTCTGTTGGCCTCTATTTTGTAAAGGCTTTTGTTTATTCTGGGGCTTTATACACCTAAAAGGTGAGGTGGTAAATGTTTGCTGTTAGTAATTAAATATTCCATCAGAATTCTTGCAGTGAGATGCAGGAGTAGCTGACAAGAGAAGACAGTGTTTGTTATGCTTGGCCTGCTGTTTGATAGACAACCATTATGAACAGCTCAAATATTCTCTGTTCTCCATTACAGGTGTAATTAGTGTGAATATAGAATCCAACTCTTTTTTTTTCTCTTTCGTAACAGTTGCAAGCTAAATGTGCTGATCTGCAGGCAAAATGTACTGAAGCAAAAAAGACATTAACAGAGGTAATCTTTGGGGTTTTTTCTGTGCTATTTGTAGCTGAAACCTTTTTGAGAAATTCTGTGTGTGAAGGGATGTATTGAACAGTGAAGGTGTTTGCCAGCCTAACTGATTGATCTCATGGTGTGGGAAAGTCAATTTATTATTAATCAATTTATTATTAATTGTAACCCTTAGGTTAAGAGTTACAGTGAAAAGCTGGACAAGGAATTGGCAGCCTTAGAAACAATAGAATCCCAAGCAGATTCTAGGTAAGTTTCTTCCTTTGTTACCTTTGAAATTCTAAAAAAATAATGGTTTTAAAATTATTCATTCAATGTTTCTTGCTTTGTCAACCTAAACAAGTAACTAAAATTTAAGAATTAAATAATTCTCTAGCTTGCTTTCCAGAGACAGGGAAATATTACAATAGGATTCAGTCAAAATGAAAAGTGTCAGTCTGGAGTTCAAAATAATTGTAGGTGTTTAAAGCAGAAGAACCCTAGACATGTCTGACAAGTACATGAGGCCTTCTTGATTTATTTTGTTCCTATTTGAAGCCTTCATCTCACATAAATTAAAAAGTAGTCTCTCAAAACTTTCACAGTAATGAGGTCAAAACATAGCAAAGCCATCAGAATATTCAGTGTAACACTCCATTTTTATTTTGACCTTGGCATATCGATGATGATATTTGGGATTTTAATTTACCCAGGTTTTATTGTAAATTTATTTGGAACTAAGCTTGTTTTAATATATGTTAATTCTCCATCTGTTTAAATTAAAAACTAAAAATCTAACATAGTTTACTGGATCTTCAAATTTAGCACATTACAGAGTCTGCGAGCACTGGTGGCCATGAATGAAAACCTAAAAAGCCAGGAGCAAGAGTTCAAAGCACATTGTAGGGTAAGTTCCAGTGTCTCCTAGAAGGATTCATTTAAAACTTAAATGAATATATATATATATATCTATAAATATAACTTATTTCATTTAAATAAGCACTTTCCTGGTGTGGTGTTGTGCTGTGTGTCCCTGTCTGTCATCTGTCCCACACCCCCACCCTCCAGGTACCACTGACTTTGGGTTTATATTGAATATTAGCACCCCTGGAGCATGGATCTGAGTTTGTGTGGCATTCCTTAATGCAGGGCAGGTCCTAGACACCACACCTGCCTTAGGCTGGCCAGAGCTGTGGCTCTTGGGCTCCTCTCCCTCCCATTCCTGTTCTGTTAAAATGTCAGTGTGGGCTTGGGCTGTGCTGGACACCCAGGTGTGCTGTCACAGCCTGACAGGGATCACCTCTCCCTGGGTAATGCAGCCAGCAGTGACCTGAGGGGTCAGCAAGGCCCCTGCCTTTGGAGGAGGCCACCAAAAGAGACAAGAACCAGGTGGAGCTATTGCAGTTTCCAGAGCATGTTGAGTTTTACTGCTGAAGTGCTGTGTTTGGTGTCCTGCTGCTGCTGTGTGTAAGGACTGCCCAGAGACTGGATCAGAGAGGTGTTTTCATCTCTTGTTCAAAAAATAGTGGATGGAATTTAATAGAATGAGAAGAAGTAAATAGTGTTCTAAGGGCTAGACTGAGTCTAGAACCCTGCTTTCCCATATGTACTCCTTTGGAAAGCTCTAAAGGATTGTTCTGGAAACTTCCTTGCAAGAGACTTTAGGTTCATTCATTTCTCCAAGTGCCATACATCACTTTCCCACGTCACACTGTTGTAATCTTGCTTTACTTCTTCAGTTTCATTTTCCATGTCACTCATTAGCTGCCTTAGCTGGATCTGCTGTATTTGCAAGTAGGAAATAAATCTGTTCCTGTGTTTGATAAAAACAGACAGTTTAATGTAATGAATATTAATGGATGCCTTACCCTTAAGCAAGGAATGCTGTTTAATCTTCCAAATTTAAATATTATGTGTGGTCACCTCTGAAATTTTGTTAGAAGTGTGTATTGTCAAGATCCTTCTCTCCCCTCTTTACGAGAAGAGGTCTCAGTTAAAAAAAAATCAACTTCTGTTTGTTTTAAAGGAAGAAATGGAGAGACTACAACAAAATATTGAGAATTTGAAAGCCGAAGCAGGGGAAAATGGGGAGGAACAGGTAATAGCAAAAGTCTTAAGTTCTTATTTTCAATTTGCATTTTGAAGTGTTCGTTCAAGTCTTTCTGACTTCTGGGACATTCTTGTAAGCATTAAAGTATCTGCTGGAATATCCAAAAAGCTCTGTAAAGCCACAGTTCAGGCTAATAATCCTAGAAATACAGGAGTCTGAAAAGAGCAACAGCATTATCTGTTATTTTCACAGAATCCATGGGGCTCTGCTCCTAGATGCTTCTGTGCCTTTTACTTCTTTCTTTGTAGTACCAGAGAAGAATCTCTGGGTGTTGTGCTAAGAGCTGTGCATATCTCTGACAGAAACAGGTCTTCCTCAGAAAGAATGTCTCTTTGGTTGGGTTTTTCTTAGAAGTGGGGTTATCTGAAGGATGAAAGCACAAGCTTTCAGTGGCTCAGTGCACTGCATGCAGCGAGCAGCTGTCAGAAGTTAGGCTTTAGCACAAGTGCATCCAGACTGATGGCAATGAATAATGAATGAACAGAAAAGGAAAAGCTTCAATGACTTTATTTTCAGTGGGTAAACGTTTGATGCCTTCATGTCTCTGGAACAAGGCAGATTACAACTTCCATGATGCTCAACACAGCATGAAAAAATTAAAGTGCAAACCAAAATCTTAAATTTTTTAGCAAGAAAAAGTTACCTTGAAGTCCACACTGCAGGAAGTCTAGAATACATGTCAGAAGGTTTAAGTTCTGTTCAGGTGCCTTGTTTATTCTTAACCCCACCACTGAATCGAAGTATAAACACTCAGACAAAGGGTACAGACAATTTTTGGATTTGTATCTTCATTTAAAGTGTGACTCTTATAAAGCAGTGCCAAAACTATTAATAACTCTTAAAAAATAAATTATCAAAAGTTAAAAGCTATCTAAATGCCCTTGTTTATAATAAATGATGTCAGGCTTTTAATACAGATAATAATTATTTTTAAAAAATGAATGGTGGTGTTATTGTGGGAGCCAAAGATGGGCAAAACCAGAAAACAAACCCAATCTGCCATTTTTGCACTGCAGCTCTCATATGCTACTGTAACACACAATTGTTTTGGGTTCTCAACTTCCAGGAGCCAAATAAGATCATAGAACAGCAGTACAAAGCTGAGAAAGAGAAACTTCAAAAGCTCCGCCTGCTACTGGTGAGTTACTCTTTGTGTTCTTACTTGTACAAAATTGATGATGTTTGTCTTGTCTTGTAACTTCTAATACTTGGTTGTGTTGTTCTAATTTTAACAAGTGTTTCTGTCACAAATCAATTGCAAAAAAAAAAAAAAATTGATCCTCAGCCAATGCTTTTTGTTTTTAAAATCAATTATTTAATAACGAAGTATTGCTGGGGGGGCTTCATCCATTTTAAGAAGAGAACAAGAAGAGGCTTTGTTTTCTCCCCTCCTAACTTTCTATTCAGGCACGAAGAAACAGAGAAATAGCCATTTTACAACGCAAGATTGATGAAGTACCCAGCCGAGCTGAGCTCACACAGTATCAGAAGAGATTTATTGAACTTTACAGTCAGGGTATGTATATCAAACAGGATCATCCTGCTGAAGGCTAAAGCCCTGAAAGAGGGCAGTTGCATTTTAAGCATATGGCATGTAAGAACAGCACCTACTAATTTGGTGTATTTTTAAAGGTTTTTGGTATTCACGTTACACATCATATCTGTGAGGTTTTATAAGCTGGGCTTTAAGAGTTTTCCTGAGGGTGAAACTCAGTGCACAAGATCTCTGGACTAAATTTTGTCTGCAGCAGGTTCTGTCATTTAGGTTAATGACCAGTACGTTCTGAAAGTCTTAATTCACAATTTACAAGTGAGGTTGCTGTAAGTTTGAATCGTGTTTAATTAATTTCCCTTAACATTAGATTGCTTTTATTGTTTCCACTGACATGACATAACTGGTTCTGAACCAAACTATGTCAAGAGCTACAAAGTAAAAACAGTCTCTTGAGGGGATTGGTTTCTTTCATTTTTTTATTAACACAATCCTGCAATATCTTGAGCAAGAGCAGTATATCTTGAGTAGAGCAGAATACAAATTGTCTTTAGCTTTTATGGTCAGAAATTGTAAAACTGAAAAAGGTGCAAATGGAATAAAATTTCAAAGTTGTTCCATTAAACTGATGACAGTAGTATGCTTACTGGTGTATGTTTAACTAGCTTTTGTGTTAGCATAAGAAAACCTAGCTAGATTCAGAGGTATTCTGCATTTATTAAATATATGTGTGAACCAAGCTCTGGGAGGGTGAGCAGTTCCAAACTGGTGATCTGAGTGTGATCCAAATCCCTTGCCCTGGTGAGGCATCTCCAGTCCTGTGCTGTCCTCCATGTGTGTTATCTAACTCAATACATGGAGTAGATGTGAGTACAAGTCCTCTACTTCCTTCCCCCTCTTTGCTGTGCCATGCAGTTTATTTAATCAAGTCCAGTTATAAGGAACTTTGTTGTTTCTCCTTAAGTTTTCTGCACATTCTCTGTCATGTCTAATTCAAAGTTTCTGGTCAGAGCTACTTGCTCAAAAGATGGAGCTTTCTTTATATCTGAAGTACAGAGAGATCAGGATCAAAGAGACTTGTGCAGCTTTGGGTGTGGATTTAAGATGCTTTGAATTTTGTGGGACTTTGTTTTCAAAAGTACAAAGTGTGAGTAATATCTCAGGATAACACACTGCTCAGTCATGGTTGGGAACCTGTGTGGTGCAGGCTAAGCTTCTAGAGAAATGAGCTGGAAATCTCCAGCCAGTTTTTCTGTGAATTGTGATATTTTTAGAGGTACTTAGAGGCTTTTCATTTAGCCAGATTCAGGTGAACCTTCAGTTGCCAAAACATAGTTTTTTTGAACTTTGATTCAGAGGGTGTTAGACAAGACAACCTTCAGCACTAACTTCAAGCCTTAGTGATTTTTTTTTTTTTTTACCAGAATAATTTTTGGTTACAATATTGAGTGCTTTGGTTTTGACCTAACTGAACCTCTTCCACTTAAAATGTTTAGGAGTATCAATGAACCAATTGGTTCCTTCTTGCTCTTCTCCTTTGTCTGTCTTACCCTGCATGGGTTCTGTGCCCGTAAGGCTCCATAAGTTGGCACAACTTTCCAACACAGGTGAAACATGGAAGGGTTTTCTGAGTTGTTACATGGAATCCACTCATGAAAGACTTGTGACTACCAGAGCTGCTGGAAGAACAGAAGGAGTGGCGTGAAGGAAATGGTTTGGGAAAGGCCTCTTTCATTTGGCAGCAGTTCTGCAAATCCCAGACTAATGTGCATGGTTTCACCGAGGTTTATCATTTTTAACCCATACATCTTTTCCAGGTTCTGGTTTCTAGCCAGAATGACTTTTGCTGCCTGTTGAACTCTTTCCTTGGGAGTCACAAATATATTGGATTTCCTTAGGCATTGAAGAACTAAAGACTAGAGGAATACTCAGCAGATTTGGGCCAAGAGAAGGCATGCCTGAGCTTTGCCGTCCCAGCTGAGCTCTGACCAACATCTGCTGAAACCACCTAAACCAGAAAGTATCATTTAATTCTATCACCACACATAGATTATAAGAAGATAAAAAGACTTTAAAACAGCAAAACCTTTGTTGGGCATCTTGCACATGTGTAGCTTGACATTTACAGTCTAATGCCCTTATTTTTCCACACAGTACCACCAAGATTATCTGCTCTTCCCTGCTGAGCCTGTGCCCCTCCAACACCACAGGCAAAGCCACTGTGAGCAGCACAGCTGCTGGTGGTGTCAGGGTAAAGCTTGGGAAGGAAGCACAATCAGGCAGCTGATGGTGCCAACATGTGTTGGCAGAAAGGGCTGTCAGCAGTTGGGGCTTAATTTAGACACTGAGCTGTGCTGTTCTTATAAGAGATGATGGCTGGAAACCCTGCTGAGAGAAACTCAGGAGGATGTTCCCTCTGCGTGTACTAGCAAGTGTGTTCCATTATTGATAGTGGAAAATATGTTATATAAAGCCTAGGGAGTATTTTTATAGATTCTATTTTACCTCACATTCTTTTATTATTCTACCCTCTTTTTTTTTTTTTTTTTTTTTGTTTGCAGTCTCAGCAACTCACAAAGAAACGAAGCAATTTTTTACTCTTTATAATACACTGGATGATAAGAAAGTATATTTGGAAAAGGAGGTAAGAAAATGTTACTACTACTTGCAAAGTATTCAGTCTTTGGGGAAGGAAATAAAAAGTTTTTGCTGGGCTTTCACCATATTCAGTCCTGTCAGAGCAGAGTTACTGGTCTTTGTAAACAAAAATGGAACAACTGATTCATGAGAATATTTGTAATCTTGGAGGGGAAATGGTCTGTAAAAGAATTGTTGTGTTAAAGTGGTGTTGTAAAAGAATTGCTGTTAGTACAGCATCTTGAGAAACATTTGATCAGCAAATCTCTCTGTCTTGCTATCATAGCACCAAATTACCCTTTTTTCTCTTTTTAGTCAATACCTTTTATTATGAACCCAGACCACAGTCAGTAACTTGGGAGAGCAAATTTAAGCTGCTGTCAGCAACATCAGATTTAGTTCTCAGGGTCTGAGTTGCCCACACTTAATTTGCTGGTGATTTTACTGGAGCAGAAGAGCAGTTTTCCTGAAAGAATGGGTTTTTTCCCTCCTCTTTCCCATCTACGTAGGGTTCACTTCTTTCTTGGACATAACTGAGTGATTTCTGTCTTCTTTTTTTGCAATGAAAAGTGTCTGATTTCAGTAAAGATGGAGTAATAGGAGGAAACAAGAGGAGATAAAAATTATGGCTTTTAAAATACCAAATGTTTTGAAACCTCAGGTTTCTCTGTTTATTCTAATAAAATAAGAACAGATTAGTGAGTTTGGCATTATTTAGATATATTTCTTTAGTTTGTGAGAGAAGCAGTGGTCAAATTTCTGACTCTAAAGACACTTTCCAGTGTCCTTTCACATCCTGTTTTGGAGATGATGAGCAACCATTTCCTTCCCTTAAGCAGCTGATTCTAATCCCCATTAGGTAGTTGCCATTTTTTCCATTCAGAAGAGTCATATATCATATTTTAAAAAAATGCATGAAGTAGAAGCTATATTACTTAACATTACCTTAACTTCTCCCCTATGTTAGTATTTAATGCAGATTTGTTTGGGGGTTTTGTTTTATTTTTGGTTTGGGTTTTTTTGAGGGGAAACCTGAAAATATAAAAATTATAGAGAGACTGGTTTTTGAAATGGAGACATAAAAAACAGATTATAGAGAATATAGAAACAGAATATAGAAGAGATTTATTTCACTGTTGTATAAACTGGGAGTATTCTTGCCAAAATAATTCAATGCCTTTTGGGGGTTCACTGGGGGAGTTCTGAATGTCTTCTGGTGCCATCTTAAAACTCAGTTAAATGTTAAATATCATTGAGATTTCCTTGAGATGCATTTAATATTAGAACCAAGGTTTCAGCAAGTAGCTATTGTCTAATAGTGTATAAAAAATGTTTTTGGCATCTGTGCCTAACAGAGATTTCTGGAATATACTTGCACTGTGTCTTGTTCCTGGATTTTGGGGAGATTTTTTCCCCTTTTTCCTCCCCAAACCAGTGCTTTTGTAAAACTCACTGAGCATCATTGCTTTAAAACAACAATAGTAAGAATTGTTGTCCAGTTGAATTTTGGCCATTGAATTTTCAGTTCTGACATGAAAGGCCTCTGTGATCATGGCTCATATTTAACCCTATTTTGAGAAAGATGCATTTTTTTAAAAGGCTTTAAAAGTAATTTTTGTCATAATGTCTTTCAATTTTGGGGTGTGCATGCTGATTTCAGTGTAGTGTAACACATCCACACTCTTCCTATGCAGTGGTTGTGCAGCACTGCTGTGCAGGGTTACTTCTCCTGGCTTCAATGTGTTGTGCTATAAACTGTAATTATGTTCTCAAGCACAGGCTTAGGGGAATTATCTTGAGGCAGGGATGTGAACATGGCAAATATTGATGAGTAATGTAATAATTTCACTGCTGTAAAGAACAGGAATTCTTAAGCACCTGGGCTGCTTGGGAGTCTGTTCAGAATTTGTTTGAATTTTCCAAGGGCAGATCAGAAACACCTGCTTATTGCTGTCTCGTTCAGGTGGGAGATTTTAGATTTAGGAGGGATGAGTTCAGCTTTCTGTGGCAGTGGGGCAGGTGATTCTGTTTGCAGCCCTTGGGTTTGCTTAGTGCAGAACTCTTCAAATACTCATCAAAGTGAGAAACTGCTTGGAAGGCTTAACCACAGGAGACTTCCAAGATGTATTCAAAGCTGACAGAAAGGATCACATTAATTCCTACTTGTTGAGTTTTAATGTTCTTAGCAATGTGTAAAACACAGAGAAAAATCAAAGGCAGTTATATAGGATGTATTCCACATAGTTTTATTAGTTGGGGGAATTCATACAAGCAGCAAAATATTCCTGGGATGCTGTTATAAATGTCTATTATTGTATTCATTCAGTTATTGTCTTGTAAGAGAAGCCACACCTCTGAAATGCCATTCTGTACATTTTTCGAGTTCACCTTTTAGCATCCAGTAAAACACACATAAGCAAAGTCAGTAATGATGCATGGCTGGTAGGAAACCTGTAAACCTCATCTGCACAATGAAAGCAGTGCAGGATTTCACCTGCTGCTCCTGCACTGCTTGGAGAGACTTCAGAGCCTTGTGTGGAAGCAGTGCTTCACAATCTGTTGAGTGGTTCCCATCTCAAAGGCAAAAGTCTCCTTTTCCTGTTTATTTGGGATGTGCTTGTGTACAGCCACTGTCAAACACTGGCCCAGCATCTGCAAGGTGCTTTTATGGCAAATTTCAACACGTTGACACATGTACGAACCATTTTACTTTATTGCTTTATTTTGGGAAGGCATTGTGCTGGAAAACTCTCAGTGGAATAATTGAGTGCCAGTAAAACTGAAAATCTCAGTTGTGGTCCAACACTTCTGCTTCCGCTTCTGTCATTTCACCAGTGGGATAGATTTTACTAAATCAAAAGGATTGTGGTTTATCTTCTGAAAGAAAACTCATGGTGGTTTTTGTACATCTGTCTGCTTTTGAGGGCATTAAGTATATAGTAACTTTTTTAAACTAGAATTCATCTTATTGTCTGTGGAAACTCATACCAGAAAAGATAAATGTGTATTTTCTTCATGTTTTTTCCTAACTCACAGGTTAACTTACTGAATTCTATCCATGACAACTTCCACCAGTAAGTTATGGTTCTTTATCAATTAATAGTTGCAAAGAGTGGTAGATTTGGTTGGACAAATGGAAGTGGGCATCAGTTATAGAGACTAAAAATTTCTTAGAAGATTTTATAGTCATAAACTGATTTATAGAATAGTTTATTAACTCTGTTTAAGCCAGTTTGGGGAATCACAGACTCGGAATTATGTAACTTTTATAGCCAACATATGTTTTTAATATCTAGCTCCTTAGATGTGGAAATTCAGTCATAATTTTCCTGGAATTAATTCAAATCTTTTCCTCCTTTTTGTGGAGTTGCAGTAATTACATTATGTCCAAAACATTAGAGTGGGACATATTTCAGATACGTTTATTATAAGCTACCTCTGTATTTGAAGATTTTGATATAGTGTGGAGTCTAGGTAAAACTGTGGTTGCCTTGGAAGTTCATGGTCAGATATCAGTCTGTGAATCAGCCAGTGTTTATTTTTCTCTAACTATTTCTAGGTCTGAAATAACTTCTAGGCTTTCCCTATTAGAGTGTGAAATTATTTTGTACATTTACTGTTCTCCTAGACTTCTATTCACCTTCTTACTATGCACAACAGAGGCTTTTCTTAAATTATGTTTTTATTTAGTTATTAGCAGTTGATTTCTGTACAGCAGATGAGACTTGAGCTGACAGGGAGAACACCTGTGATGGGCTCTGAGCTCTCTCTGAGCCCATCTCTGGTAGCTCGCACCAGCTGAGGAGCTGCACTGTCAGTGGTACCAGTGATTAAAAAGATGAATTCTTACACAGAGCACTAAGCAATGAGAACTTTGGACAAGGGTAGATGTACAAGGCAGCTGCAGCTGAGACACAGTGTCCCACATCCCTGTCAGGTGTTCCATTTTCTTCTTTCAGAGCCATGGCATCGTCCGGATCCCAGGAGCAGTTTCTGCGGCAGATGGAGCAGATTGTAGAAGGCATCAAACAGAATCGAATGAAGGTCTGACTCCCCTCACTTTCTTTGCTAGAACCTGGGAACTATCTCAGCAAAGCCTCTCAGATAATAATTGTGCATAGAAACTACATGAGGTGTAAATTAGGCAAGCAACTAACAAGTATTATCTCTTTTCACATCCCTCAGGAACTTCTCAGCGCTAAATGTCAATGCACAGAGTATGATAGAGGTGTTATAACACCTCTGTCCTGACAGGAATCTTACACCCCTCAACTTCATTACTGGCAGTGTAGTGATTTAAATGCCTGAGACAGCTGAATGCCACTGAAATCAGTGAGAGCTCTTCCATTTGGACTGTGTGGGTGCAGTCAGACCTGCACCTCAGGCACAGTTTCTCAGACTGTGAGAGCTGATTGAAGCTGCTTTCTGCTGCTGAACAGGGTCAGCAACACCTGAGTCCCAACCATCATGTGCCCTTGTCCCACTTGCACCTACAGTGCCACTGGTACTGAGACTTCATCATTAGGCCTTTAATTTTTAAGAGCTGACCTAGAAGTTCACTGCATTTCAAGCACAACCCAGGGGTATCATTTATGAAGTATCTGCCTCCCCTTGTGTGTTATAGATAGTTGTTCCTTGTGCAGTATGTCCATGTCCATGTCATCCCATACACATGATCTCTTACCCTTCCTGCATGACAACAGATGGAAAAGAAGAAGCAAGAAAACAAAATGAGAAGAGACCAGTTGAACGATGAATACTTAGAGCTTCTAGAGAAACAGAGGCTTTATTTCAAAACAGTGAAAGAATTTAAAGAGGTAAGAACACTTTTGCTATGTTCAACTGCCATGTGTTCAGTGACCCATTTTGACATGACTTGAGCATTAATATATGCATAAGATTTCCTGATCACACCATGTTCATGATGTATCTTGGTCATTTTCTTCATGTGAATCTTGGACTCTGAATTTGATTCTGGGAGTTTTCACTGCTAGATTGGCACCTCTCCATGCTACAGGGAGAAGTTATCAAGCAAGCAGTGTATTTAGGCTTTCAGGTGGAATCTCTTGAAGATCTGTGAGCAGTTAGGTATTGGAGCAAAGAAAGGTGTGGAAATGTGTGTGAATAAGGAGGAAATGCAGGGTCTTGGTCGTTAATCTTCAGGAACCAGCCTTGTTGCCTAATGACTGTGAAAGCACTGTATAACACTTCATTGATTTAGCCTTTCCCAAGCTTTTAATCATCCCAAGCTTTTGTTACTTGCTGTCTCCATGAGAATGAATGAATGAAAAGGAATGCTGCAGGCAAAATTGTCATTTGGCTTCATATGTTCGAGAAAAAACATCTTTGTGCAATTATTCCTGCTTTGTTCTGAGACAGTTCCTTCCTGTTGCATACTCTGGCAGAATGACAGGGGCTGTTCTTGTCTGACATACAGAATTTTACATCCTACTTGCAGAATTTAGGTAGATTTATTTTTAGGTTTTTTTAACCTATTTTTCCTCCATTGCCATGTGAGGGAATTTCTGCTCAACTGTGCTACCCTTAAACATAAAAGAAGTCATGCTTGTGGTACTGAACACAGGTGTACTCATGTAAATATATTTCCTGACCAGGAGTTGTTACCTGAGTATTCTTTTGCAAACCCTCCTGCAAAGTTCTAGATCACCTACAAGTAATCTCCATTTCAGATTTATTCTAAGTAAAAAGCTGAATTTGCTTTAGCCACATGTAACAACTTCAAATGGGTGGTCAAGCAGCATTCCTTCTGGCTTGCATGTCATGAAGTTTAATGAATATTGCCATTGGAATAACATCATGGATGAATCAGAATTATCTTCAACTCATCACTCACTCTAGGCTGCTTTGGATTTTGGAGATGTTTCAAAATGAAAGAAAGGGTTTGGTTCTGTTGGTGTGGAGGTGCAGGTAGCAGAGTTGAGAGCAATTCCTCCTTAACGTGTTTAATTCCTGTTCTTTTAACAGGAATGCCGTAAGAATGAAATGCTGCTGTCCAAGCTGAAAGCCAGTTCTTCCTGAAGAACTCCAGCTGGTGAAATTTATAGAAGATTGTTCAGTCCATTGAATCTCTTTTGTAAGGTGACAGTTATAACTGCAATGTAGATGTATATATATAGATATATATAAAAATATATATACACACAGCTGTAAAAGTCTGGTTTTTCCAGTATGTGTTCAGTTTACATTCCCTCATCACATGGCTATATTATTCATTATTGCCTCCACTACACAGTAAAGAGTTAACACAGTACAGCAAAGTAGAAATACTGTCTAATTTTATTTATTTGGGTTTGGGTTTTTTTGTTTCTTTTTTCTACAGTAAGGATGGTGGGATTTTTTTTTTAATTTGGGTTTTAACACTGAATTAGGTGAAAATTCTGGAGTAAGTTTACATGTACTGTGTAGTATGTCCACCACCACACAGGATGAGCACTGCAGAATGCAGTAGTTTGTTAATTTTGGCCCAAAAAAACCCCACAGAATGAGATTCTTCAACTCGCTTTACCAGCTAATACCTTCACATTATTTTAGTTTACACTCTAGCCATAGATAGGATTCCAAAGGATAACAATTAATTTCTAATGGCTAAGAAAATGAAAACTTACCTTGGATAATTCCTGGTGTAAAATTATAGATCTATATTTTTATAAAGTCTAGCTGTTGTATAAATTTCTTTAAATTTCATTTTTATATATAGAGAGTGTGCTTGTTAAATTAATAGCTCCAGGAAAAAAACACCTTATTACTAGGATCACCACGTTATCCCTGGCTGGGATGAAAATCCAAGTCTGTCACCTGTAATATAGGAAGATAAAGATTGAAACATTCTGCTCTAATGAACTGATGCTCACCTTTGAAGACAACGACCTACTTACCCTGCTGAAGATTTGCTCTTGAAAGTTCAGAAACTTTGTGGGACACTTTCTGAGACATTTTTATATCTGTATATACAGTATTTTATAATTCAAACAGTTGCTTTTTGTACTTAACACCAGGATTTTGGACTGACTTCTTAATGTACATGACATCTTCAGGAGAAGAAAACCCATGTTCCTTTTTCCCACTGACACTGATGACAGTGCTGTTTGATTACTTTCTATGGCAGAATATAAAATAAAGAATGTTTGGAACCCAGTGCCATTCTGCTATCGTGTTTTTAAGGTGGAACTTGTCTTAGAAGCTTTCCCAGGCTCTTGAATTACAAGTTTATTAAAAGATGAGTCGTGTCCATAGTCAAATGTGTCACTGTTTTTGTGATATCCTGTTCCTTCAGCATAAACAGAAAGAAAACCTTCCCACTGAGCCAGCTGGAACCTTGCTCCCCCACACTGGTTAGTGAGGGAATAGATCTGGGCTGCTCCTCTTGCATCTGTTCAAAAAGTCAGTCTGCCCAGGGCTAGCAAAATAACAAAGGCAAAATCAGATTCCAAGTCCCTTCAAAGAAGGGAAAATTTACATTCAGCATTCTTTCAAAGAAGGAAACCTGCACTGAGTGCTGCTTGCAGACTTTCTGTAGTCAGCTTTGATATTAGGAGGCATTATTTCTGTCTACACTTTGCCCTCTATAAAAACTGTAAGGCTCTTTCTAGCTTGTAAATTGAATAACTCAACTTTGGCACCAAGGAGACCTGCTTGGAAATTCAAGCTGTGCTGTGTTTGTGTACCATGCAACTCTAAAAAAATAACTTGAATGGGCATTTCAATTTGGGATTTATCATTTTAATCACAATTGCTTTTTAGCATCAAGCAAAATTTCCTAGGTAGGGTAAATAATGAATTTGCATGTAGAATAAATGATGTGATTATTTATTCAGTGTAATGTTGAAATTTATGCATACCTGCTGCAAACACAGTAACCTGGAAACTTCCACAAGGAATATAAAAATGTGAGACCCATTGCTCTGACTAGGAGCTTGTGATCTTGACTAAGATATAAATCTGAGGCTTGTGAAGATGCAGTTGTTGCTCACAAAGGATAAATCAGAGTCCAGATCACAACTCACTCTGTGCTGTAGATGGGGCCCAGGGCAGATGGCCACTACCCTTGGTGTGAGGCCAGTGTGAAAAGGAGAAGAAAGGAGGCTGGTGTGGGGTGTGATAGCAGTTCCATCAGCTGTTCCTTGTTTCTGGCACAGGCTCTACTTGTTGGGTGCTATTTCTTCTCACACCTGGGGAGGACCCAACAGCAAAGTCAATCTGCCTTAATTCTCAGTCTCAGCTGGTTGCAAGTGAGGAACTGAGACTTATTCAGAATTTTTCTTCAGTATTTCTGGGTTTCCTTGTTGAAGGGTCTTGCCCTGACTCCATTTGGTGTTACCAGGCTTGTAAAGTAACATTTACAGGACTTGCAGCAAACCTTCATTTCTTTATTAGGGTTATTAGCATTGTCTGCTCACACTCATCTTCCAAAGCCCTTTGATTTCTGCACATTCTGGGCTCTCACAGCGCAGCTGCTGCAGGATTCTCAGAGCCTTGCTACAGGATGCAACAATGCCCTTCTGCTGAGCAATAGGTAACTTACTCAAGTAAGTTTTTCTAGGAGCAAATTCAGCATCAGGAAATAAAGTTTAAAACTAGTATTCCACTGCTTACAAGCAGAGATGATTGGTGTACTCCAAATTGGCAGCTTCTGTTGGGGAAATAAATGACCATAACATCTAAGCTGTGCCAAATGATGTCCCTTTAGAATACCTGATTGTTTGTTTGTTTGGATAGTCAGGATACTGTGTCATTTATCTTAGTTCATATGGGAGCATCCAGCACATTAGCAACAACCACCAATAACATAGTTTCTTTGCCCCACAGTAAGCTGTGATTAAACCCCAGAATTTTAAATCCTGAATATGTGCTGCTGCTCTTCTAAATGCAGTCTGCATTTAGAGCCAGTGTGGGAAGTCGATTTTGTTAGGAGCTTTCTAAAGCCACTGCAATGAAATGAAAGCTCTGCTTGCCTCTCGTCGCCTCTGGGTGCGTAGGGAGGCCGGCTGTGTGAGCCTGTCACTGTAGACTTGCTGCTGCCACAGATGCTTGGGTGGCTGCTTATCTTCAGAGCTTCTCACTGCAAAATTCCAGAGGCCCAGCCTCGCCTCCTAAGGGAGCTAAATTCATCCTTGAGGAGGAGGAGAGCTGTGTCAGTGCCCTGCTGCAGCTCTCCCGCTTGCTGCAGCCACTCTGCTGCAGGTCAGTGTCTGCAGCAATGCCCTGCACGTGTGCAGCTGCAGGAACTGCACAGGGGCCTTGCAGCTCTCTGGTGTTCTCCCAAGTTCCAGAGGCCAAGCCATGGTAGAAGGTGCCTTCACAGCCTGTGTTGCTTCAGGGAAGGTTCTGGAACTGGAGCCAGGTGCTGCTCCAGTCAGTGGGAATGTGCAGCTGGACATCACTGCAGCTCCTGCAGCCAGACTGGGATGGGCCAGGGCACCCGGGTTGGCACTGCATTTGTGTGACAATAATTACTTGGCTTACCAGGCTGAGGGAGTACAGGCACTAAAATTTGTCCAAAACATGATTATTAGAAACTCCGTGAGTGTCACATGCAGGAGATTTATATGCCTTTCAACACCAGCTCAGGTTTTAGAGCAGTGACTCTTTTACATGAAAGAATTCAATTGACTTGAAAAATTTGTCAGTGGTTCTGAATGAGGCTTGCAGGTTTTAGTAACATTCAGTCTCTTACATATGTGCCTTCCTTCTGGTTTAATTAAGCCTCCAAACACTGGTTTGAATGGTAGCTATTCCATATGCAGGCAAGTTGAGAGTCACAAGGGAGTTATTTAAATTGGCATTTAAGTCTGAGTCACTATCTGACAACTCTTTGAAATTCTAGGTTATTAAAACTTCTGAATTCCCACTGAAATTGAGAGAAGCATCCTCTGCAGGAATGCAGGACTCACAGGTGGCTGTGGCTGCAGGCACAGCAGGTGACACTGGACTGTCACAGCAGTGCAGGTGTGAGGTACAGCACTGCCTGACCTCACCATACACTGTGCTCCTGAGATGCAGCCAAGCTCCCTTAAGCCTCCTGGGACTCTGACAATAAAAAGCTGCCATGCTAGAAATACTCAGAGATACCGTCAGCTCTCCCACTCAGAGCAGGGGAGGAAGTAAAACCCACCAGAGAAACAAATATGGAGCAAGATGGACTGGCAGGATGCAAGGAAATAGATTATTTATGTAGATATTATATATATATAGGTCAGGGGTGTTTGTCAGGTCTTGGGAAAATGATTTAAGGCTTGGGTTTGAATCCCTTTGGGTTTTGGGGAGTCACTGGCATCAACACCTTTGTTACAGTAGGAGGAAGTTGATGCCAGCTGACAGATTGTGGACTTCAGCCAGGTTGGGTGATGAGCACATTTACAGTGCAAGGGCCCCAAACATGGTGCAGGCACTCACCTACCACTACAAAGCAGCCAGATATTGCTGCCAGCACAGCTGGTGTGACTGAACATCCTGTTTGGTGTTGGTAACACAGATGCCTGCTCAGTTTTATGGGAGCATGAAATAACCACGTGTGCAGTCTCTGTTCACTCAGAGGTGTTGGTGTCTATCTTGAGCTCAGCTGGGTTTCATAAAACAGGGAGAGTCTCAGCCTGGCAGAGTGAGAGAGGACAACACAAGTGAAAAATCCTCACTAGATCCTCCTGTGGAAGCAGGGAGAACACATCCTCAGGGGCTCTGAATAATTCTGCACTTGCCTCTGAAGTTTCACTTAACCCCAGGGGACACAGCTGACCCCTGTTTGACTGCCCATCAAGCCCTGCTGCTTGCAGAGCACACAGCCCCTCAATCCTGGCAGGCTGTGTTTCTAAGCTGCTTGGTCATCCACTTTAATTTCACACGTTTATTCCCTTCCAGATAAATCTCAAACCCGAAGCCAGCATGCTGCCCATATCACAAACGTGTCGGTATTGCTCAATTAGCGGCTCCCACCGGTGCCTTTGCTAATGAGGAGAGCTCCAGCAGGGCCCCGGGGCCGCTCGGGCGGGGTCAGCCGTGTTGGGTGTGACAGCCGCGGCACCGGACACACACGGAGCGTCCTTGGCAGACCCCAGCCTGTGATCATTTGAAGAGCAGGCGGGAGGCATTCCCTGCTTCCACCTTCTTTGCCAAACCCTGGCGTAGCACATATGTATTTCTAAGGGGAAACTGTAAATTCTCAGTAGGTTTAGATCCAGACATCTTTCATCTTCTTTTTCACTGCTCCTAAATCCCCTCAAGTAGCTCTTGTGCATGAAAACTGTACGTATCACAGGCATGTTTCCCTCAAGAAATCTCTCTATTATGCAATAATAAATTTCTCCTCTGTGTCCCCTCTTATCTTTGCTTTACAAAAAGGTTCTTGAAGGCATTGTTGTAATTTTTGTTAAATGCTGTGTAAATGAGAGGATTAAAGAAAGAATTTGAGTAGCCAAGCCAAAGAAAGATGCTTTTCCAGACGGGCGGGATGTTGCAGGAACAGAGGGGACTTATTAATTCTGTGATGAAGAAAGGGATCCAGCACAGTACAAAAACTCCAATTAGGATGCCAACCATCAGAGCTGCCTTTTTCTCTTTCTGTTCTCTCCATGTTTCTCCATCTGTCTGGAAAGTGATAGCTGCACGACGAGCTGTAAACACCATCTGTGGTTCCTGCGAAGCTTCCTTCACCTCAAACAAAAGCAAACACATTTCTTACCAAGACAGTTTGTTTGAGTGAAGTATTACTTTTAAATGACAGCACAACATCTGTGCACCTACCACAAAAGGCCTGAACTCCATTCCTTCCATGCTAAAAGAAAGCAAATGGCCCAGAGTGCCAAAGTTACCAGGCTTCTCATTACAGTGGAAAAGCTGCCAAGTGTAACTGACAAACAGAGCTAAATAAAAAGTACCTGGTGCCATGTGTACTGTGGGATTCTTTTCCAGTTTATTTTATTGGAAGTCTTCATACCTAGGGGGAAATCAGGTTGTTAAGGCAGGCTAACAAAGGCCTGTGTCTGCTACCTATCCCTGCACCAGACTCATGCTGCTACACGGCCTTTAGACCTGCTCTAGGTGAACTGCTTCAGCAGGGACCTTGGACTAGATGATCTCCAGAGGTTCCTTCCATGTCCAGCATTCTGTGATTCTGTACTTTCTCAAAAAGTACTCCATTGCCAGAAAAACACCATTTCAATTGGCCTTCAGGTCAAACTCTGGCTTCAGCAGAACTTACACAAGAGAGGAAAAAATTTCAGCTACTCCAGGCTGTGGACAGTGCTTCTTGTCTCCTCTCACTAAGGGCAAGACATTCATCCCTGCAGCACGTACAGCACAGTGCTCTGGGGCAAACAGCTTCTGCGCAGAAGTTATTCGTGTGCTTTGAGTCTGACCAGATGAAGACACTCCCTAGTGATTTTATCTGAAGATTGAAGTGTCTGTGATATTAAAGTTCTTCTAGGTGCTACAGTTATGAAGAGAGTGCAATAAAAGCAACAGTTTAGAGCTGTAAAATTTACCTGAGTGATAATTCACAGGCACTGCAAGACTTTGACAGCACTCCAGACATGGGTCATTGTTAAATTAGCTACATATTCCACGTGCATGTGCTACCTTTGTAATAGATGGAGGGCCTCTACTCAGGATGAGCACAGCAATTCAGACAAGGAAGCACTGGCAGTGGCTGAACAATCACTCTTCAGGATGGATATCCCTGTCTGCACCCTCAGACACGAGACGGGGCTGCAGAACGCGAGAGCAGCAGATTATGGGTGCAGGCAAATAATGGGGGAAAATGAAAATCACATCTGTTCTGACAATTAAAATGGGACACCCCTCATGTAGCAAGGATCACACCATTTGTCAGCAGAAGGACTTGCTCTGCACGTCCTTAATCACACTCTGCAAGAAGGGATGAGTGCATGACACGAGGACAAATCTGTGACAAGCAGCCATGAAAGATTACGTGTTAGCCCTGAGGAATAGTTACGTAAATGCCTCTTGGGAACAGCCATACAAAGGACATTGTCATGAGCATCAGGCACAGTTTGGTACTGTATTTAACCTTCAGCTCTTGCTCAAAAATGGAGCTTGCTGTGTGCCATCATCAAATCACAGCCTTCTCACTACTTCTGAGTGCAGAATTTACTAGCAGTGTCCCTTTACCACTTAATTACATATTGTAAGAAAAAGTTATTTCATTTCCTTTGCTATAAGATACCTCAGTCCTCAGGTGTTTTCCACAATGAAGCCTGCATTCACAGCCTGGTCAAGCTCCTGCTGAAGTCAGAGGAGTTTTTACAAATTTCACTGGTTGTTAGGTCAGGCCTCTGAATACAAAACAGCAAGTGAAAATAGATCATGGTACATTTTGTAAATTACTTGCTAGAACTAAATGCAGCTCTAACTGTACCAAATCTGCAGTTCCCAGTGCCAGTCCCAGAGGCTTTGCATGACTCCAGTTTCCAATAGAAGTCACAACAGCTGACCTTTATCCCTGTACCACACAGAACAAAGGACAAGTATGGAACCTTTACCCCCATTCTGGGCTTACTGATGAGCACTAGCAAGCAGGCTGTGACAGCAGAAGAGGTGGTCACAGACTGTAAATCAGAGCAGCCCATGGAGATGCCCTGGGTTATGCTGGAGCCATCTCTGCAGTGCTGCACAGTGCTCTCACTCAGTGTCTAGCAGCACACTCTGCCTCGGGCACAGATTTCCTTCCATCTGCCCAGGCACTGCTCCAGGAGCTGCGAGTCAGGAGCACTGGGGAAATAGCTGGTATGACAGGACTGCTACTCTGAGGCCAGAATTTGGTTCTGAACTCATGGAATCAGCTATTTCCAGGGCAACGGGCTGTGAGAAGTGCAGAGAAGACTGCTGTTCTGTGAGAATAATAAAGAGAGTAAATGAAATGAGCTCAAGTACAAATCCTTCTACAGTCACAAAGGAGTTTGGTTTTAGTTCCAGAATTTATTCTTCTGTACACTGATCAGCAATTACAGTTCAATGCCCCTTCTCTTGTTCATCTGTCCCCAGTAAATTATTGCTCCTAAATGGCTACATGTTCCCAGAGCTGTGTGTTCCCAATTCCTGTGTTCTTAGAATGTCATAGAAAACATGCCACCAAGGAGCTTCTGACAAAATCCCTTGATTTACAATGTTCCTTGTAGCTTTAATGATTGTTATTAGTGGTCCTTCGTGGCAGGTGCTCTGTGTCTGTTTGTCCTGCACCTGCAGGTCTGCAATCACAAAACAACAGTAAAGATGATCAACATCCATCAAATCTGGCTTAGTACCACAGATTCAGAGCTTTGCCTATCACAGTGTGGTTCAGCAAAGGTCATTACTGCCTCAGTGCAGCCCTAGCACACTTCTTGCCCTTTGAACAAGAACACAAGAAACTAAATGTACAACAAAGGATCAAAACACAGAAATGTCTATGCTCTCTTGGATGCTCCACCAACATGACAAACAGTTCATTTGACAGGGAGAACACCCACTTTCTCTCACAGGATTTTCTTCTGCTGTAAGCAGGACTAACTCTGTATTTCTCCCAAGAAATCACTACCCACTCCATTTTGCTTCCTTCCTCACTCCTTTCCGGACATTTTTGGCAACTCTTCTTTGTTTCCTGACCCATCTCTTCTACTTGTACAGAGGCAGAAATAAGAAATACAAAGCCCGTGACCCCTTCAGAAAAGAAGAATCTGTTTTTTCTCCCACATTGTCCTGACTGGTTAAGTGAGTTGGAGAAGCTGAATGGGCCAAGGTGCAAAACAAAAGAGCACCTCTGGAGCTCTGGGGCCTGATGTTATCCAAAGTGGGAAGGACTCTCACAAAACTCTAAGGTTGGGATCATGCCTAATGTTTTTATAAACTATATAAGTACTTTGAGAGGGGAAAAAAAAACCAAAACAACTCAACAAAACCTTCACCGATCATCAACAGAAATTGATTTTTAACTCCTCATATGAAAATTTAAACCTGATTTTGCAATTGCTACATGTAAGCAGTGCAGACATTCAGATCCCATCATCCTTGGTTTTGCTGGGCTATCCCTATGCTACAAGGGATTTCATTGATTTGAAAGGGCACTATCCAGCAGTATCTGCTGTTTTTCAGGCAGTCTCATTTATTTCAATTGGACTGTTTAGAGAGAGAATTATTGCCTGCTGTCAACAAGGTGTGACAGAGCATTGCTCTCTGTCAGTGATGGCATGTCACTAGATTTTTAATGAGGGTCACCCACGTCAGTGTTGCCTGCAGCATTCACTTTTTAGGGAGTTTCATAATTGGCAAAAAAACCCAATTATAAAAGCACCAGCTTAATTTAGGATCCCAATTCGACGATTATTTTATTTCAAAGGAAAGCAAAAAACCAAGCTCTCATTAAAACCTGAAGCATCTCAGATGTTTCATGTTCATCTCCCTCACCCGAATTTTTTCAAAGGTTTTGAAAAGTATTTTTCAAAAACACTAGTAAAAATTTAACCAAAGAATGACTCAAAAATAGTTATTCTGTAACTATTCTGTTCTGCAGTTCTGTAAGAGTGTAGGAACATAAGGTATGTATGCCAATGCCCAGTTTCAAAGAAATGTCTGTTCTCTGTGAAAAAAACCAAACCATTATATATATACACACACATATATAAATATATATACATATATATATATATACACATACACATATACACAGGGGCAACCTGCAAAGCACTTTGGTGCCTGACTCTGTTGGCTGACAAACATCAAGGTACCAACCACCCTCACTGCTCCACTTTGTGCATTGGTTTTTCCAGGTATCCTATGAACTCAGACCTTTTCTGCCCTTACACTTGCCAGAATTAACCAGCTGGCTGTATCTCAGGCCATGAGCTGCAGCCCTGCCATGCAGTTCCAATCCAGCACTACTGACAGCTCATTCCTGAGTGCAACACAGATGTCTCTCCCAGCAGGGATCACTGCTGTTATTGCTCACCTTCAGACTGGGAAGCACTGCCAGCCTTTGGCATCGTTGGCCAAAAAAGCCCCCTAATTTTCCTCAGATCAACTGGTGCAGGGCACCTGGAGTGAGAACTGACAGAGATGCAGAGGGGAATTCACATCCAGAGTCACAGTGACAAAAGGAAAATGTTGCCAGGGTGAGCATGACAGGTGAGCATTCTCTGAGAAGGAAGAGATGGAAGAAAGTAGATGAAGGAGAGACATTAAGGGAGAAAGAAAGGGAAAAACAGAATGAGCTGATGGGCAAACCACGAGAAGCAGAACAGAATTTGCCCCATCAGAGAGGACAGAGCTGATGCTGACAGCCTGATCAGCCTTGCATGCAGAGAAGCAAAGCTTGGCAATATTACCTTTGTGTTTGCATGTTAAAAAAAACAAAACAACAGGGTTTTGCCTACAACAGTAGTGATGTGTGTGAAGATTCCCCTCCAGAATTCACTGGGGAACTGCTACTCTTCCTGTGGATGTGATGGATCCTACTATCACAAGCTTAAAAAGGATCAGGGTAACACTTGGTGAGTAAATCTCAGTATCTTAATTTAGAAAGAAATCAAGAAATGCATCCTGACTGCCAGCTCGCTTGATCCATGAGTTCATCCAATGTACACTTAGATGCAGCATCACTCCTTCAGGTGAGGAGTAAAGTTTGCATCTGAGTCACAGAAGTCTTTTAATTTAAGTCAGAAAACGGAGCTGCTGGGACAATGGAGCAAGTTGCCACTACACACCAGTTGCAGATTTAGGGGTTACTATGTCAATCACACCAATATGAGAAAGAAGACCTACTCAAGCAAAGGCTTGAGCATTTGCTGGTGTTGCAATAACCCCTCCAGGACGGGTGTTTAGCTCACTCTGGCTGAGCCCTTTTGTCAGTGCAGCCTAAAGCAGCCCCCAGAGGTTGCAGCAGCTAAAAGCTCTTACCTGGCAGCCCTGCTGGGCCCATGCAGGGCCTCTTGCAGACAGAACTATGACAATTTGCAGCCAGACTCTGTCTTGCTAAAACTGTCATGTTGTGTGTGTCCCCACTGGCTTGAGCAGCAGTGCCTCAGCTCATTTCACTTCCAGGAATTTTAGATTCCAGACAACTAGTCCTGTATGGGTATATGTGTATGTAAAAGATAGAGCATGCAAAACCACTACAAATAATCAGCTGGCTTTGTGCTTGAAGAGATCATACATGAACTCCAAGCAATACTTTCATCATACTTAAAACAATCTGAAAGAAATTTGGTGCAAACTAGGGGCTGAAGATTGTAGGAAAAAAATGCCACTAGAGGAGACATTCTCAACTTTTCTAATGAATTTTTTGCTTTTTCATAGAAGATACCTTCATAAATCAATATATATTAGAAGTATCTTCAAGACATTATGATCCAAATCTGCAAGTCCAATCACATGTAATTGCCAGTGCTGTTATCTCTTGCAAGAATCTGGGGACAAACCTACAGACTCTTACTTGTGACCATATTAATGAGCTTCCTTGACTCCAAATCAAAGATAGGATTTTGCAGGGGAATGAGGCTCTGCAGGATTAGCCCCAATGGAACAGAAATGTTCTCTGTAGGTATCCCTAACAGCTCATCCTTGGCTACTGGGAAGGGACTGGGCTTAGGAAGTGCAACATGCAATCACAAAAACACAAAGACTGGTAGGAGTGAGAGCAAGAGTACGTGACAGAAAGCAGGGAAAGTTTACAGAGAGCACAGCCAAGCACGGTGGAGGCATGGAATGGGTGACAGCAGCATCATGCAGAGAGCCTGACTTAGGGAGCACAAGGAGCCAACCCCAACCCTTCTGAAGGGACACAGCAAGGTGTATCCCCAAAACAGATGAGACCTCCCAAACGGCTAGGGCACTGCAGGATTACCATCTTTGGGATAAGGAGAACCTGGTTTTGAAGCCAGCTGGTAATTTTAAACCAGAAATGATTGCTCATTGCTTCAACATTATGCAGTGAGCAGTATTCAAGGTAAAATAGCCCAAGTACATCTCTCCCTCTCTCTATATATAGTGTATAGTGTGTAATTTTCTTACCAGAATCTATTCAGACACACAAAGTCTGTGCTGGTAGATAAATTGTGCATTTATCTTGGTACAGGACCTGGGGATCTGTTCGTGTCTCTTTTTTTACCCCACCAACGCGATAAAAAACATAAAGAGGAAAAAAATCCCCAAGGAACGGCAAATTCAGAACAAAGAGACAAATTTCAAAAGTCTCTCCCGACTGGCAGTGAACGCGCCTGTCCCTTACTCTTATAACACACTAAGAAAAAAATGAGAACAAAGCTCTTCTCCGGGAGCTGCACTTTTTGACGGGCTAATTACTGCTCACTTCCAGACTGCGACAAAGTTAAACAACTCACACGGGAGCCCCAGGGCATCTCGCAGCCTTCCCGCTGAGCCGAGCCCACCACGGCAGGGGTGAGGAGCTGACGAGCAGCAGGATGGCAGCGCCTGGGGGAGCAGCAGGGGCTCCCTCCCCTTGCCCAGCCTTACCTGGGCAGCCTCGGGCAGAGGGGCACCACGGCGTTCCTCCTGCGGCCCCCCATGTGGAACTTGGACGCCTTGTAGATCTTCCAGTAGACGAAGAGCACCACGCAGAGGGGCAGGTAGAACGCCCCGCCCGTGGAGACGATGGTGTAGGACGGGTCCTGGCTGAGCTGGCAGCGCTCCTGCTCGGGGCTGTAGGTCTCCCCCCAGCCCAGGAGCGGGGCCAGCGAGATGGCGGCGGAGAGCAGCCAGGTGAGAGCGATCATGACGTTGGAGATGCGGCGGCGGGCCAGCAGCGTGTACTGCAGCTGCCGGTGACGGACCAGTAGCGGTCCAGGCGATGGCCGTCACGTTCCAGATGCTGGCCGTGCAGCACAGCACGTCGAAGCACACCCACACGAGGCACAGCTCCCGGCCCAGCCGGCCACCGCCGCCCGGCCGACAGCTCCTTCACCAG
>JADMLD010001280.1:0-53231 GCA_017589585.1 Phylloscopus whistleri
GTTTGTTAATTCTTTAGTGCAGTCTCACAGGCTGTGAGTTCCAGCTAACAAGGTAGAAAATGTCTCTCTACAAGGCCTTTTTAAGCACAAACTGTCCAATTAAGAAATGATTTTTAATTATTTTTACTTTTAACCCCAATACCCAACCACCCCTGGCCCACAATGAGGATTTTTCTCCCCAATCACAAAACACCCCCCAGCCCATGGAGAAGAAGGTGAAAAAGAAGGGCTCAGCCTCTGCCCTAAACCCCCACCTTGCTTTATATCCATCCCTGCATTCTAAACCCTGAAACTCTGAGTTTTGCCCCCTGTGCTGTCACACACTTCCATCCCAACCACAGCCCCACAGTCCCAGCGCTGTCACTCAATTTTGGGAGCCTTTTCCCCGGCCTCGGGTGGGATGCAGGCTTTGCTGGGGGGCAGCACAGAGAGCCTGGAATGCTCACAATCCCAGCCCCTCTGAGACTGTCAATTCCTGGTTTTGTAGAGTTTGGCCTCGTGTTTGTGTCTCAGAAGGGCTTTTCCCAGCAGAGAACATCCTGGGATCTGCTTTGGTGTTGTCCCAGTTTGTGTTTTATGGACTGCTTGGGGTTAAAACAGACCTTAAATCCCATTCCAGGGGCAGGGACAGCTCCCACCACCCCAGGCTGCTCCAAGCCCTGCCCAACCTTGGACATTTCCATGGATCCAGGGGCAGCTGCTCTGTGAGGGTGCCCAGAGCAGCTGTGGCTGCCCCTGGATCCATGGAAGTATCCAAGGCCAGCTTGGAGCAGCCTGGGATGGTGGGAGGGAACAAATCCAGAGGGTTCAATCATGGAATTAAACTGGATGTTCTTGGCTCCAGAGAGGGATAAACACTCCTGGTGAGGCAGGGGGGATGGGGGCTGGGTTTCCAGCATTCCCTGTGGGACACCCAAAGCTTCCTGAGGGATCAGTGCCATTCCCAGGCGCTGAGAGCAGCCCTGCTGTGTTCCAGCCGTCATCTCCCGGAGCCAGGAGGGCCCGGGGGAGATGGGCAGGGCCGTGCTCATCCCCAAGGAGGAGCAGGAGAAGATGAGGGAGCTGTTCAAAGATCAACCAGTTCAAACCTCCTGGCCAGCGACCGCATCGCCCTCAACCGCAGCCTGCCCGACGTGCGGCTGGACGGGTGAGAGCCCGCGGGGCTGGGGTGGGGGAATAAATCCCATCCTGGGAGTGGGATGGGGGCTGGAATCACATCCTGGGATGGGCTGGGGGCTGGAATCACATCCTGGGATGGGCTGGGGCTGGAATCACATCCTGGGAGTGGGATGGGGGCTGGAAATCACAGCCTGGGATGGGCCTGGGGCTGGAATCACAGCCTGGGATGGGCCTGGGGGCAGGAATCACAGCCTGGGATGGGCTGGGGGCTGGAATCACATCCTGGGGATGGGATGGGGGCTGGAATCACATCCTGGGATGGGATGGGGGCTGGAATCACATCCTGGGATGGGCTGGGGCTGGAATCACAGCCTGGGATGGATGGGGGCTGGATCACATCCTGGGATGGGATGGGGCTGGAATCACAGCCTGGGAATGGGATGGGGGCTGAATCACAGCCTGGGATGGGCTGGGGCTGGAAATCACATCCTGGGATGGATGGTGGCTGGAATCACAGCCTGGGAGTGGGATGGGATGGAGGGGGCTGGAATCACATCCTGGAGTGGGGATGGGGGCTGGAATCACATCCTGGGGATGGCTGGGGGCTGAATCACATCCTGGGAATGGATGGGGGCTGGACTCACTCCTGGGAGTGGGGATGGGGCTGGAATCACATCCTGGGAGTGGGGATGGGGGCTGGAATCACATCCTGGAGTGGGGATGGGGGCTGGATTCACATCCTGGAATGGGGCTGGGGACTAAATACCATCCTGGGATGGGGCTGGGGCTGGAATCACATCCTGGGATGGGCTGGGGGCTGGAATCACAGCCTGGGATGGGCTGGGGGCTGGAATCACAGCCTGGGATGGATGGGGGGGCTGGAATCACATCCTGGGATGGGGATGGGGGCTGGAATCACATCCTGGGATGGGCTGGGGGCTGGAATCACATCCTGGAGTTGGGCTGGGGGCTGGAATAACAGCCTGGGAATGGGATGGGGGCTGGAATCACATCCTGGGAATGGGGATGGGGGCTGGAATCACATCCTGGGAATGGGATGGGGGCTGGAATCACATCCTGGGGATGGGCTGGGGGCTGGAATCACATCCTGGGATGGCTGGGGGCTGGAATCACATCCTGGGGATGGGATAGGGGCTGGAATCACATCCTGGGATGGGCTGGGGGCTGAATCACATCCTGGGATGGGCTGGGGGCTGGAATCACATCCTGGGAATGGGGATGGGGGCTGGAATCACATCCTGGGAATGGGCTGGGGGCTGGAATCACATCCTGGGGATGGGCTGGGGGCTGGAATCACATCCTGGGATGGGCTGGGGGCTGGGATCCCATCCTGAGATGGGCTGGGGGCTGGAATCACATCCTGGAATGGGGATGGGGGCTGGAATCACAGCCTGGGATGGGCTGGGGGCTGGAATCACATCCTGGGAATGGGGAGGGGGCTGGAATCACATCCTGGGAAGGGGATGGGGGCTGGAATCACAGCCTGGGAATGGGGATGGGGGCTGGAATCACATCCTGGGAATGGGGATGGGGCTGGAATCACATCCTGGAATGGGGATGGGGGCTGGAATCACATCCTGGGATGGGATGGGGGCTGGAATCACATCCTGGGATGGGCTGGGGGCTGGAATCACATCCTGGGATGGGATGGGGGCTGGAATCACATCCTGGGATGGGCTGGGGGCTGGAATCACATCCTGGGAATGGGGCTGGGGGCTGGAATCACATCCTGGGATGGGCTGGGGGCTGAAATCCCATCCTGGGAATCCTGGGGATTGGGATGGGCTGGGGGACAAAATCCCATCCTGGGGAATGCTGGGGGTTGGGGGCCAAAATCCCATCCTGGGGATTGGGGATGGGCTGGGAGTTTCAGTTCCATCCATCCCAGCCCTGCCATGGCAGGGACACCTCCCACCATCCCAGGCTGCTCCAGCCTGGCCTTGGGCACTGCCAGGGATCCACAGCTGCTCTGGGAATTCCATTCCAGCCAGGAATTCCCAATTCCCAATCTCCCAGCCAGCCCTGCCCTCTGGCAGTGGGAGCCATTCCCTGTGTCCTGTCCCTCCAGCCCTTGTCCCCAGTCCCTCTCCAGCTCTCCTGGAGCCCCTCCAGGCCCTGCCAGGGGCTCTGAGCTCTCCCTGGAGCCTTCCCTCCTCCAGGGGAACATTCCCAGCTCTCCCTGGATCCTTCCCTTCTCCAGGGGAACATTCCCAGCTCTCCCTGGAGCCTTCCCTTCTCCAGGTGAACATTCCCAGCTCTCCCTGGAGCCTTCCCTTCTCCAGGGGAACATTCCCAGCTCTCCCTGGAGCCTTCCCTTCTCCAGGGGAACATTCCCAGCTCTCCCTGGAGCCTTCCCTTCTCCAGGGGAACATTCCCAGCGCTCCCTGGAGCCTTCCCTTCTCCAGGGGAACATTCCCAGCTCTCCCTGGAGCCTTCCCTTCCCCAGGGGAACATTCCCAGCTCTCCCTGGAGCCTTCCCTTCTCCAGGGGAACATTCCCAGCTCTCCCAGCCTGGCTCCAGAGTCAGTGGGATTCTGTGGGAATGGGATTCCTCATCAGAACCCCACAAATCCCCCATCCCTTTCCTGTCTCCAAGCAGGGCTGGCTCCCACTGTACCCCTGCCCTGGGGCTGCTGGTTTAATTCCAGCTGATCAGTGGGACCTCACACACACACAGAGTTCCATTTGCTTCCCCTTCCATCCAGAATTCTCTGTCAGGGAATGTCCCTGGATTTCCAGAGTCCTGTTGGAAATCTCCAAGCTGGAGGTGTTAATCAGAGCCAGCTCTAATTAGGAGCTATTGATTAAACCTTAAACCCAGCTTAACTCCCCAGGGAAATGCCTCATTTCATTCCCAAGGATTTTCTCCAGCGAGGGAAGAAATCCATCCTCAATCTTTTCTGGATGGGTGAGGCTCCAAGTGCCGTTCCATGGCTTGCTGGAGCATCCTAATTGGATTTGCTCCTGGAGATTGCAGCTGGAATTGGCTCCTGGGGGCTGTTCCAGTGCTCGGGAACATCCAGGGCTGAGCAGAAACTTTGGGATTTCTGGAACAGCAGCCAGGGTTAAACACGGAGCTGGAGTTTTGGGGGGATTCTCCAAAGTAAAAAAAAAAAAACCAAAAAAACGTTTTGGGATGTGATCCTGGCTGGGGGAAAGGGCTTGGGAAGGAGGCAGTGGATGTGTGGGAAAACTCCCTCTAACTGGGGAAATCCTTCCTTCAGATCCACGTGTCAGGGCAGGAATTCTTGATTGGATCTTTAGGTGAGACTGAAATGTGTTATCCCCGAAATTCAGCCCTCAGGGAAGGGAAAAGGGGTTTGTTTTGGGACAGCCACACCTGATCCCTTGGTTCTGCACCAGGACCTGCTGGATTTGGGGTTTTTTTAATTTGTGATGGATAAAAAAATTCCTTCCTCAGAGGGCGGGGAGATCCTGGCACAGCTTTCCCAGGAAAGCTGAGGCTGCCCCTGGATCCCTGAAGTGTCCATGGCCAGGCTGGAGCAGCCTTGGGACAGTGGGATGCATCTGGGCTGGGATTTACGGGATTTAAAGTCCCCAAAATCCCAAACCATCCTGGGTGGGATTCTCCAGTTCCGTGGGTGGCAGTGCCAGAATTCCTGTCACTCCACAGAATCTCTGTAAATCCTGGAATATTTCCCAAGGACATGGACACACTTGGGTGGTTGAAGTTCTCCTTTATTCCCAGAACATCCAAGATTTCCCTTCCAGAAGCACGATCCTTGTTCTCCCTTCCACGTTTTCCACGTGGGCTGCAGCTGCCTTTGGAGATATAATTGGAAAAGAGGAGCTGTCAGCTCCTTAATTAGTGTGAAAATCGTGGAAAAAACAGATTTTCCTGCCTGGCAGCCTCAGAGGGGCCCCCCAGACATCCCTGGATGGAGGAGAAAAGTGATTTTATTTCAGGAAAATTGTTCCAAAGGGGGATTTTTTATTTCCTTTGCTCCTGGTTTTAAGGGGCTTGGAGTTGCAGGAAGTGCTGGAGCAGTTTGGGTAAAAGCCCAGATGAACTCAGGGTTGTTTTGCAGGAATTTTGTTTCCCAAGGATGGATTTCCAGGCTGCCTTGGAAGGGGCCCTCACCTCCTTCCCATGACATCTTCTCCCAGAGAATCTGCAGGAAATCTGGGATCCCACTTTCCCCCCAGGAAATGGGCATTGAGAGGGGGATTGGGAGGCTTTGATGTGCCTGGGTTAACTTGGGAAAAATCCGTGGCCATTTCCCGTTTTTCAAGGAGGTGCAGGTGCCCCACATTCCTGGTTTTCCACAGAAATACCCCAAACAATGGGATGTGCTTGGTCAAACTGGCAGGGTTCTGTCCTTGAGTGGGAGCTTGGGGAGAACAGGCAGGATTGAAACATTCCAGGTGGGTCAGCTCTGCTTTTCCTCAGCAGGAAATTCCAAGGAAATTCCAGGGCTGGATTAAGGTGCAAACTGGTGATCCAGTTTTCCAGTGGAAAAGCAGCCATGGCACTGCTCCAGGGGGGAGGTTCCACATCCAGGTGGTTCAACACCTTTTATTTATTACAGGAATAAATGAAGGAGGGCAAACTGAATTTGCTCCAGGCCTCTCTGGAGCCAAATCCACCTGGGAATGGCTGTACCTGGAATTGCTGGTTCAACAGTGCAGGGCTCAGATCCATGGAGTTGAGCTGGGTCCTTGCTTGGAATGTCAGGAATGGGAGAGGGAGCTGAGCCCCTTCTCCAGGCTGTCCCAGTTCCAGTCTCTGGATCTCCAGTTTGTTCCTTAATTCATCCCATCAGCTTGGAATGTGGCAGGTTCCCCTTGGAGCAGTGCCATGGCTGCTTCCAAGCCTCTTTTCCATCCTGCCTCATCCTCAGAGCCTTTGGAATTCCAGTCTCTGGATCTCCACTTTGTTCTTAAATCCATCCCCACCCTCCCTGGCTGTGGCAGCAGTGCCGTGGCTGCTTCCAGGCCCTTTTTCCAGCCTGTTTCAACATCAGAGCCACTGAAATTCCCCTCTCTGGATCTCCAGTTTGCCTCTTTAATTTATTCCTGTGGTGTTGAACCACCTGGATGTGGAACCTCCCCCTTGGAGCAGCAGTGTGGCTGCTTCCAGGCCCTTTTTCCAGCCTCAGAGCCACTGGAATTCCCCTCTCTGGATCTCCACTTTGTTCTTTAATCCATCCCCATCATCCTGAACTCCCTGGATGTGGAATCTCCCCCTTGGAGCAGTGCCATGGCTGCTTTTCCAGCCTGTCATCAGAGCCATTGGAATTCCAGCCTCTGGATCTCCACTTTGGCTCCTTAATTTACCCTTATCATTTGAACCACCTGGATGTGGAACCTCCTCCTTGGAGCAGCACTGTGGCTGCTTCCAGGCCCTTTTTCCAGCCTCAGAGCCACTGGAATTCCCCTCTCTGGATCTCCACTTTGTCCCTTAGTCCATCCCCACCTCCCTGGCTGTGGCAGCAGTGCCGTGGCAGCTCCCAGGCCCCTTTTCCGTGGCGGAAGGGCACAGCTCCCCTTGGCTTCCCCTCGGCTCCGTGTCTCCAGCTGACCCCCCTTTCCCCCCTGCCCTCTCCCGGTGCCCGTGGCAGGTGCAAGAGCAAGGTGTACCCCGAGGAGCTGCCCAACACCAGCGTGGTGATCGTGTTCCACAACGAGGCCTGGAGCACGCTGCTGCGCACGCTGCACAGCGTCATCGCGCGCTCCCCGCCGCGCCTGCTGGCCGAGATCGTCCTGGTGGATGACGCCAGCGAGAGAGGTGGGGCTGTTCCCACCCCACATTCCCGTTTTCCTGCTTCCTGAGGGGGTCCTGCAGCTCGGGGAGGGGCTGGGAGTGGGGTTCCCGGCTGGATTATCCCGGGTGTTGGGCAGAGTGGGGAGAGGGGGAGAAGGTCTGGGACTTTCCAGGATGGTGGGAGGAATTCCTGGAATGCCAGGATGGTTTGGCTTGGAGGAGATCTTTAAAGGGTGGCTAATCCAGCCCCTCCCCATGGCAGGGACACCTCCCACCATCCCAGCCCCATCCAGCCTGGCCCTGGGCACTGCCAGGGATCCAGGGGCAGCCACAGCTGCTCTGGGAATTCCAACCCAGCCAGGAATTGGGGCTGAAATCTCATCCTGGGGATGGGGATGGGCTGGGAGTTTCAATCCCATCCCGTCCCATCCCATCCCATCCCATTATCCCATCCCACGCCATTATCCCATCTCATCCCACCCCTCCCACCATCCCAGGCTGCTCCAGCCTGGCCTTGGGCACTGCCAGGGCTCCAGGGGCAGCCACAGCTGCTCTGGGAATTCCAGCCCAGCCAGGAATTCCCAATCTCCCAGCCAGCCCTGCCCCTCTGGCAGTGGGAGCCATTCCCTGTGTCCTGTCCCTCCATTCCTTGTCCCCAGTCCCTCTCCAGCTCTCCTGGAGCCGCTCTAAGCCCTGGATCAGACCCAGCTCAGTTAATTTGATATTCCTGGAAAGGTCCATCCTTTCCTTCCTGCCTCTCCACCCTCCTCATTCCATGTCTCAGATTTTCCTGAATGTCCCCACTAAGTCAGTTCCATGGAATCTCAGAGTGGTTTGGGTTGGGAGGGACCATCTCCTTCCAGCTCTGCCTTTATTGCTCCTCTTTGTGCTTCATTTCCTTCACTCTTCACTTTTTTTTTACTTTTTTGCCTTTTCATTTCTGTTTGAACCCCAGCCTTTAAAAATCAAACTCTGCCTGTGGAACTGGGACTCCCTGGAAAGGGAATCCCATCAAGTTCCTCCAATGGCATCAATGGGATGAGAAAGGATCCTGGGGCAGCCCAATGGGCACTGGTGGCAAACTCAACCCTGCAGCCACTCCACCCTTCAGTCCTGCCCCATGGAGCATTAACTGAACCCTAATTACTCCCTGGATTTCCCTGCTCATTAATTAGCTTAATGATTCCCTGTGCCAGAAGGTGGGGCAGGATTTGAGCCAAGTCATTCCCATTTTTCCTGAAAGCATGCACAGAGCTCCAGTGGGGAAATTGGAGGGAATCCATCAAAGTGGGGATTCCCATTGGGAATAGGGAAATCCATCAAAAAAAAAAAAGCCTTTAAAAGCAAATAGCCCAAAGTGTCTTTGTTTTGTGGTTTATTCCAAGGAACTGACTGTGCTCTATTTAAAATTCCTGTGACATTCCCCTGGAATAATCAGGGAAGGGTTTGGCTTGGAAGGGCCCTCAGAGCCCGGCTCACTCCCACCCCCCTGAGCTGCTCCAAGCAGGGAGCTCCCGTCCCCACCTCGGAACAAACCCTCCCTAGCAGCCCCCCTTCCCTGCTGTTCCCCTGGCAGAGTTCCTGAAGGCCTCCCTGGAGGATTACGTGAGGAAGCTGGAGGTGCCCGTCAGGATCCTGCGGATGGAGCAGCGCTCGGGGCTGATCCGGGCGCGGCTCCGCGGGGCTGCAGCCTCCAGGGGCCAGGTCATCACCTTCCTGGACGCCCACTGCGAGTGCACCCTGGGCTGGCTGGAGCCCCTGCTGGCCAGGATCAAGGAGGACAGGTGAGGATCTCCCAGCTCCAGGGGCAGGGAGCTGCTCCAGGCCCTTCCCTGGCTGCTCGAAACCAGGAATTTTTCTCCTTCGCTGAGCTGGAAGGAAAATAATTTCCAATCTTTCCTTAATTCGCTGCTGTTGGTATCAAAATCTCCTTCCTAAATAAACGTGGGAGCAGCTTTCCCAGGGTCTGGATCTCTCCTAGCCAGAGGAAGCTTTCTCCTTGTTTCTTACCAGGAGCAACTTCTCTCTCTGACCTCCTGACCTCATGGAAGTTTGCACCCTTTTTTGTCCTTTTCTTGTTTTCCCTTCTTTCACCCTTTTTCCCATCTTTTTTTTTTTTCTTTCCTTCCCTTTTCCCTCCTTTTTTCCTTTTTCCCCTGCTTTTCCCCTCTTTTTTCTCTTCCTTCTTTCCCTCTGTTTCCCTATTCTCCTTTCCCTCAGTTTTTAAGCTTTTTCCCCATTTTGCCCGTTTTCCTTTTTCCCCTTTCCTCCTTTTCTTTTCTTTCCCTTCTTCCTCCCCTTTCTTCCCTTTCCTCCTTCTCTCTTTTCCTTCCTTTTTCTCTCCTTTTCCCCCCTTTTTCTCCCTTCCCTTACCTTTACTGTTTTCCCTCTCCTTTCCCACCTTTTCTTTACCTTTCCCCCCTTTTTCCTTCTCTTTTCCCCCTCCTATTTTCCCTTTCTTCCCCCTCCTTCTTCCCCTCCTTTCCCCCTTCCCCACTCTTTTCCCCTTCTCCCTCATTTTAATTCCCCCCTTTCCTCCCCCTTTTCCCTTCCCTTTCCCCCTTCTTTTCCTTTTTCTCCCCTTTTCCCCTTTTCTTTGCATTCCCTCCTTTTTCCTCCTCTTTTTCCTTTTCCTCCTCCTTTTCCTCCTCCTTTTCCTCCTCCTTTTCCTCCTCCTTTTCCTCCTCCTTTTCCTCCTCCTTTTCCTCCTCCTTTTCCTCCTCCTTTTCCTCCTCCTTTTCCTCCTCCTTTTCCTCCTCCTTTTCCTCCTCCTTTTCCTCCTCCTTTTCCTCCTCCTTTTCCTCCTCCTTTTCCTCCTCCTTTTCCTCCTCCTTTTCCTCCTCCTTTTCCTCCTCCTTTTCCTCCTCCTTTTCCTCCTCCTTTTCCTCCTCCTTTTCCTCCTCCTTTTCCTCCTTTTCCTCCTTTTCCTCCTTTTCCTCCTTTTCCTCCTTTTCCTCCTTTTCCTCCTTTTCCTCCTTTTCCTCCTTTTCCTCCTTTTCCTCCTTTTCCTCCTTTTCCTCCTTTTCCTCCTTTTCCTCCTTTTCCTCTTTCTCTATTTTCCCTCCTCTATTTTCCCTCCTCTATTTCCCCTCCTCTTTTCCCCCTTCCTTCCCCCTCTTCCCTCCCTCTTTTCCCCTTCCCCCTCACTATTCCCCCTCTTTCCCCCCTTCCCCCCCACCTCCCACCATGCCCAAACTCCCCCCTAACCCCCAAATTCCCATTTTTTCCCCCCCAGGAAAACGGTGGTGTGCCCCATCATCGACGTGATCAGCGACGACACCTTCGAGTACATGGCGGGCTCGGACATGACCTACGGGGGCTTCAACTGGAAGCTGAATTTCCGCTGGTACCCCGTGCCCCAGAGGGAGATGGAGCGCAGGAAGGGGGACAGGACCCTGCCTGTCAGGTCAGTGCCCCTCTTCTCCCAAAAATCCCCCCCAATTCCCAACATTCTGCTGCGGGATCGGAGGCAGAACCGCAGGGAAAGCGAAATCCGAAATCCGGGCGCGTCCTTGCTGCTGCAAACCCCATCCCGTCCTCTTCCCAATGTTCAGGAATTCCAAGGGTTTCTGCCTGTTCAGCTCCAGTGTTCAGGAATTCCAAGGGTTTCTGCCCCTTGATTTGCTGCAAATGGATTTTTATTCCCATTTTTTTGGGATTTAGGGAAAAAATTCCTGTTTTTTCAGGATTTATTCAAAGGATTTTTGAGCATTTCTGAGCTTTGAGCCCCAGTGATTTGCACTTAACCCCATCCCATTCTCTTCCCATCATTCAGGAATTCCAAGGATTTCTGCCTCTTGATTTGCTGCAAATGGATTTTTATTCCCATTTTTTTGGGATTTAAGGCAGATATTCCAAAGGATTTCTGAGCATTTCTGGACTTTGAAACCCAGTGATTTGCACTTAAACCCCATCCCATCCTCTTCCCAACATTTAGGAATTCCAAAGATTTCTGCTTGTTCAGTTCCAGAGTTCAGGAATTCCAAAGATTTCTGCCTCTTCAGCTCCCTCTGTTCATTTGCTGCAAACGGATTTTTATTCCCATTTTTTTGGGATTTAGGGCAAAATTTCCTGGGTTTTCAGGATTTATTCCAAAGGATTTCTGAGCATTTCTGGACTTTCAACCCCAGTGATTTGCACTTTACCCCATCCCATCCTCTTCCCAATGTTCAGGAATTCCAAGGGTTTCTGCCTGTTCAGCTCCAGTGTTCAGGAATTCCAAGGATTTCTGCTCCTTGATTTGCTGCAAATGGATTTTTATTCCCATTTTTTCAGGATTTAAGGCAGATATTCCAAAGGATTTCTGAGCATTTTTGAGCTTTGAACCCCAGGGATTTGCACTTTACCCCATCCCATCCTCTTCCCAACATTTAGGAATTCCAAAGATTTCTGCTTGTTCAGTTCCAGAGTTCAGGAATTCCAGAGATTTCTGCCTCTTCAACTCCCTCTGTTAATTTGCTGCAAACGGATTTTTATTCCCATTTTTTTGGGATTTAGGGCAAAATTTCCTGGGTTTTCAGGATTTATTCCAAAGGATTTCTGAGCATTTTTGAGCTTTGAACCCCAGTGATTTGCACTTAACCCCATGCCATCCTCTTCCCAACATTTGGGAATTCCAAAGAGTTCTGCTTGTTCAGTTCCAGAGATCAGGAATTCCAAGGATTTCTGCCTCATGATTTGCTGCAAATGGATTTTTATTCCCATTTTTTGGGGATTTAAGGCAGATATTCCAAAGGATTTCTGAGCTTTGAGCCCCAGTGATTTGCACTTTACCCCATCCCATCCTCTGCCCATCATTCAGGAATTCCAAAGATTTCTGCCTCTTAATTTGCTGCAAATGGATTTTTATTCCCATTTTTCGGGATTTAAGGCAGATATTCCAAAGGATTTCTGAGCTTTTTTGAGCTTTGAACCCCATGTTTTGCACTTAACCCCATCCCATCCTCTTCCCATCATTCGTGAATTCCAAGGATTTCTGCCTCTTCAGCTCCCTCTGTTAATTTGCTGCAAACGGATTTTTATTCCCATTTTTTTGGGATTTAGGGCAAAATTTCCTGGGTTTTCAGGATTTATTCCAAAGGATTTCTGAGCATTTCTGGACTTTCAACCCCAGTGATTTGCACTTAACCCCATGCCATCCTCTTCCCAATGTTCAGGAATTCCAAGGGTTTCTGCCTGTTCAGCTCCAGTGTTCAGGAATTCCAAGGATTTCTGCCTCTTAATTTGCTGCAAATGGATTTTTATTCCCATTTTTTTTTTATTTAAGGCAGATATTCCAAAGGATTTCTGAGCATTTTTGAGCTTTCAACCCCAGTGATTTGCACTTAACCCCATCCCATCCTCTTCCCAATGTTCAGGAATTCCAAGGATTTCTGCCTCTTCAGCTCCCTCTGTTCATTTGCTGCAAATGGATTTTTATTCCCATTTTTTTTGGATTTAAGGCCGATATTCCAAAGGATTTTTCTGAGCCTTTTTGAGCATTGAAGCCCAGTGATTTGCACTTAAATTCCTGGTTTATTGCTTGGAAAATGGGATTGATGAGGGAGCACCCTGAGGGAAAAATGATCCAAGAGCACATCCTGACCTCTTCCATTTAATTGCTGGAATCACAGAGTGGAACAAAACCTCTTCCAAAAGCTGAAATGGAGCTGAAAAGGGAACAAATGGAATAAATTCCTGCCTGTGGGATGTTTGCTCAGCTGCTGGGGCTTCCTGCAAAACCCCAAAAGAGACCCAAAAAAATTCCCTGAGTGGATGGAATGGGTTTAAATCCTGGGAAGTGGGAAAAATTCCAGTCCTGCAGGTGGAGGGAGGGGCAACTCAGGGATCAGCCCAGGCAAGGAAGGGCAGGAAAAACCTCCCAAAATTGCTCTCAAAATTCCCATTTCTGTCCCTGATCGTCCTGGAAAGGCTGGAATTGGGGGAAGGGCAGGTTTGGGTTGATTCCCAGGAAAAGCAAGCAGGGCCCTGGCTGTCAGAGCAGGGAATTGTTTTCCTCCTGATCCAAAATCTCCTCCTTGGGCCAGCAGCTCCTGATGAAAGCTCAGGTGTGCGTGGAAATTGGGAAAATGAGTGATCCTGAGGAGCTGCAGGGCCTGGCTGAGCTCCAGCCATCCTGCCTCTCCTCAATCCCTTCCCAGGCACAGGGAAATTCCAATTTCCTGCAATCCCAAGCCTCATTTCCTTATCCTGAAATGGAGCAGGGCTCAAAATTAATCCTGCCTCAGACACTGAATTGAATCTTAAAATTCATAAAGCAAAAAAAAAAAAAAAAAAAAAGGGGTTTGTTTAATTCCTTTTATTTTTTTTTTCCTATCAGTTTTTTGCTGGGATTTTGGGGGATTCTCTGGGATAAAATGGGAGTTGGGAAGCAAAAGGGGCAGAGGGACAAATGTCACCTGGGCCACAGTTGTCACAAAGAGCTGAGGGTGAAGGGTTGGTGCTTTAGGCTGGATTAAGTCCAAAATCTCAGGTTTAGTCAGAGAATCCCAGAATCATGGAATTCTTCAGGCTGTGCTGGGCATTTCCAGCCCGTTTTTATGGAATTTTTCCATGCTTTCCCCTCTGTTTTTGAGGCTGAAGGCACCCCAGGCTGGGATTAGAAATACTAAAAATAGAGGTTGAGGTGCAGGAAATGTTTTGTATAAATTAGGGATTGAGAGGGAAAAGACAGCATCAAATCCTAGGAAAAATGCAAGGTCAAACAATAGGAAAAATGCAAGATTAAATATCAGGAATATTCTAGAATCATGGAATTTCCTGAGCTGGAAGGGATCCAACCCCTGCAGGACATCCCAAAAATTCCCCCCGTGCCTGGGAACATTTTCCAAATGCTCCTGGACCTCTGGGTATTATTATATTGCTGATTACCTTGATAATATCTTAATTATTAATAAGGAAACTTGGAGCTAATGGCAGTTAATGAGCCCTGCCTGGGTTGGTGCTAATCCTGGTGCCAATCCCTCATTCCCAGCTCTGCTTCAGCAGGAATTCTGCTGCTGGATGCCTGGGATGGGATTCCTTGGGAAGAGCAGCAGGACGTGGGAGCTCCAGGGCTGGAATCCCTGGATTTGCCATCCCTCTTCCTCTCCCCCACCCTGAAATCCTGGGGTGGGTTTGGCTTTCCTGGGATGCAGCAAAGCTGGGAATGCTCCTGTTTTTGCTGGGCAGGGGTGGGAATGCTGCTGCTGGGAGCTGCAGGAATGGGGAGCAGCTGTTGCTTCCCAAAGAAAACAGGATCAGGTGGAGATGGGAGTCACTCACAGGTGATTCCACAGGGAAGAGATGCAGAACTGAGGAGCAAAAATGATTTTTCCAGCTTGAAAAGCGCTTCAAGCCCTTTTGTCTTCCCTAGATTTTGGCTGAGCTGGTTTTCCAGGGAAAGCCCTGCAGGTCTGGCTGTGTCCCATGAAATTCCCATCCCAGGGAACAGCCCTGCCTGCTGCATTCCCCTGATCCCAGGGGCTGGGCTGGGGATTGGGGCACCAGTTGGTGAATTTGCCAGTGTGGAACTCGGTTTGTTAGGGAGGGATTTGGGAAGTGTTTGGTTTTAGGAAGCAAAGGACATTGGGGCCCTTTGGAAGAATCCAGGTCTGTGTGTCCAGTTCAGTTTCATCCTTCAAAATCTGCTGAAAGCTCAGTCTTGGGAAAAATGGGGAATTTTGTATCAAGCAGAAAGTGTCTCCATGCAGGGGGAGGGAGGAGAAGGTTTGGGTTGGGAGGGACCTTAAATCCCATCCCAGGGACACCTCCCACCATCCCAGGCTGCTCCAGCCTGGCCTGGGGCACTGCCAGGGCTCCAGGGGCAGCCACAGCTGCTCTGGCAATTCCAGCCCAGCCAGGAATTCCCAATTCCCAATCTCCCAGCCAGCCCTGCCCTCTGGCACTGGGAGCCATTCCCTGTGTCCTGTCCCTCCAGCCCTTGTCCCCAGCCCCTCTCCAGCTCTCCTGGAGCCCCTTCAGGCCCTGCCAGGGGCTCTGAGCTCTCCCTGGAGCCTTCCCTTCTCCAGGGGAACATTCCCAGCTCTCCCTGGAGCCTTCCCTTCCCCAGGGGAACATTCCCAGCTCTCCCTGGAGCCTTCCCTTCCCCAGGGGAACATTCCCAGCTCTCCCTGGAGCCTTCCCTTCTCCAGGGGAACATTCCCAGCTCTCCCTGGAGCCTTCCCTTCTCCAGGGGAACATTCCCAGCTCTCCCTGGATCCTTCCCTTCTCCAGGGGAACATTCCCAGCTCTCCCTGGAGCCTTCCCTTCTCCAGGGGAACATTCCCAGCTCTCCCTGGAGCCTTCCCTTCTCCAGGGGAACATTCCCAGCTCTCCCAGCCTGGCTCCAGAGGGGCTCCAGGCCTGCAGCAGCTCCAGGGCCTCCTCCTAAGGGTCACCCCAGGAAATTCCATGGATTTGGAGCTGCTGGGATGAGCTGAGCCCCCAATCCCTTTGTCTGTGCTGGGACATCTCAGAGGAGAGCTGGGATTTGGGATTGAGCTGTTCCCTCCCAGATAAATCCCTGTGCTCCCCCCCAGGGCTGGGCACTCCTGGGTCACTTGGGGCCCTTTGGGGCTCCCTGGGAGGCAAAGCTGAGCTGTGAAACTCCCCCTGAGCATTCCCAATGGGATTGGGGCTGCTGCTCACTCAGGAGGCCCCAAATCCCAATTCTCCTGAATCAATCCATGGAAATCCCACCCACTTCACCCTCACAATTCTCCTGAAATAATCCAGGGAGCAACCCCTGAGTGTGGCTGGGCCAAAAACTCCGTGGATTTTGTGGGAAGAGCAGGAAAATTCCCATTAAAATTGTCTTTATTGCTCCTTGGAGTGAGGCTGGGCCCGAGCTCCATGGATTTTGGGGAAGAGCAGGGAAAATCCAGTTAAAATTCTCATTTTCTTGTTGCTTTCCATAGAATTGCTGTGTGGTGCAATGTGTGAGGCAGGGAAATGTGCTGTCAGTTCCAGAGTGCCCTTTAAAAGTCTTTTTCCTTTCCACTGAATTCCTCCCGAGCATTCCCAATGGGATTGGAGCTGCTGCTCACTCAGGAGGCCCCAAATCCCAATTCTCCTGAAATAATCCATGGAAATCCCACCCAGTTTGCCCTCACAATTCTCCTGAAATAATCCAGGGAGCAACCCCGGAGTGTGGCTGGGCCAAAACTCTGTGGATTTTGGAAGAAGAGCAGCAAAAATCCAGTTAAAATTGTCTTTATTGCTCCTTGGAGTGAGGCTAGGCCTGAAGTCCATGGATTTTGGGGGAAGAGCAGCAAAAATCCAGATAAAATTGTCTTTTATTTTTCCTTGGAGTGAGGCTGGGTTAAAACTCCGTGGATTTGGGGGATGAGCAGGAAAAATCCAGTTAAAATTGTCTTTTATTTTTCCTTGGAGTGAGGCTGGGCCCGAAGTCCATGGATTTTGGGGATGAGCAGGAAAATTCCAGTTAAAATTCTCTTTTATTTTTCCTTGGAGTGAGGCTGGGTTAAAACTCCGTGGATTTTGGGGAACAGCAAGAAAAATCCAGTCAAAATTGTCTTTATTGCTCCTTGGAGTGAGGCTGGGCCTGAGATCCATGGATTTTGGGGAAGAGCAGAGAAAATCCAGTCAAAATTCTCTTTATTCTTCCTTGTAGTGAGGCTGGGCCTGAAGTCCATGGATTTTGGGGATGAGCAGGAAGATTCCAGTTAAAATTCTCTTTTATTTTTCCTTGGGGTGAGGCTGGGTTAAAACTCCGTGGATTTGGGAGTAAGAACAGGAAAAATCCAGTTAAAATTCTCTTTCCCTAGCTCCTCTCTGTTATCCATAGAATTCTGTGAAATGTGCTGTCGATTCCAGAGCCTCCTTTAAAAGGTCTTTTTTTCTTTTTTCTTTTTCCTTTTTTTTCTTTCCTTTCTCCCTTTTTTTTCCTGTTTTCCTTTGTTTTTTGTGTTTTTTTTCCTGTTTGTTTTCCCCCCAGGACCCCAACTATGGCTGGTGGCCTGTTTTCTATTGACAGGAGCTACTTTGAAGAGATAGGAACTTACGATGCAGGAATGGATATCTGGGGTGGCGAGAATCTTGAAATGTCCTTTAGGGTAATTCCTCTTTTCCTTCCTTTGCTTTTCCCCTCCACCCCTAAAAAGATAAAAATTCCCCCCCCATTTGTGCTGTCGTTCCTTCAGGGAGCTCCTGCTTTAGCTGGCCTGCGAGTCGTGGGTTAAATGGGATTTTTAAAATTTGGGGGAAAGCCTCGTTGGGGGGTTTTGGGAATTTTTTATTATTTTTTTTTTTTTTGCATGGAATATTTTAATATTGAGGGGTTTTATCCCTGCCAAAATTCCGTATATTTCACTCATTCCTTCATGGAAGAAACAAGGTGCCCGGTGGGAATTTGATATAAATTTACGTTAAAAAATAAAATTAAAAATAAGTTTTAGGAGGGATTTACCCCTCCCAAAATTCCATATATTTCAGTCACTCCTTCATGGAAGAAATGAGGTGGAATTTGATACAAATTTATGTTAAATAATGAAATGAAAAGTAAATTTTAGGAGGGGTTTTATCCCTCCCAAAATTCCATATTTCAGGAAGGAAATGAATGAATTTCATTTCAGGAATTCATTTCATTTCAGAAATGAATTTCAGTCGTTACTTCACAGAAGCAGTGAGGTGCCCAGTGGGAATTTAATATAAATTTATGTTAAATAATGAAATTAAAAATAAGTTTTAGGAGGGGTTTTATCCCTGCCAAAATTCCATACATTTCAATCACTCCTTCATGGAAGAAACAAGGTGGAATTTGATCTAAATTTATGTTAAATAATAAAAATAAGTGTTAGGAGGGATTTATCCCTCCCAAAATTCCATATATTTCAGTGTTCATGGAAGAAACGAGGTGGGATTTGATATAAATTTATGTTAAATAATGAAATTAAAAGTAAATTTTAGGAGGGGTTTTATCCCTCCCAAAATTCCATATTTCAGGAAGGAAATGAATGAATTTCATTTCAGGAATTCATTTCATTTTAGGAATGAATTTCACTCTTTCCTTCACAGGAGAAATGAGGTGCCCAGTGGAAATTTGATATAAATTTATGTTAAAAAATAAAATTAAAAATTAAGTTTTAGGAGGGATTTTATCCCTCGCAAAATTCCATATATTTCAGTCTTCATGGAAGAAACAAGGTGGAATTTGATATAAATTTATGTTAAATAATTAAAAATAAGTTTTAGGAGGGGGTTTTATCCCTCCCAAAATTATGTTAAATAATAAAATTAAGAAGAAATTTTAGGAGGGGTTTTATCCCTCCCAAAATTCCATAGATTTCAGTCTTCATGGAAGAAACGAGGTGGGATTTGATATAAATTTATGTTAAATAATAAAATTAAAAATAAGTTTTAGGAGGGGTTTTATCCCTCCCAAAATTCCATATTTCAGGAAGGAAATGAATGAATTTCATTTCAGGAATTCATTTCATTTCAGAAATGAATTTCAGTCATTACTTCACAGAAGCAGTGAGGTGCCCAGTGGGAATTTAATATAAATTTATGTTAAAAAATGAAATTAAAAGTAAGTTTTCGGAGGGGATTTTATCCCTGCCAAAATTCCATATATTTCACTCATTCCTTCACAGAAGAAGCAAGGTGAAATTTGATATAAATTTATGTTAAATAATAAAAATAAGTGTTAGGAGGGGTTTATCCCTCCCAAAATTCCATATATTTCAGTGTTCATGGAAGAAACGAGGTGGGATTTGATATAAATTTATGTTAAATAATAAAATTAAAAATAAGTTTTAGGAGGGGTTTTATCCCTCCCAAAATTCCATATTTCAAGAAGGAAATGAATGAATTTCATTTCAGGAATTCATTTCATTTTAGGAATGAATTTCACTCTTTCCTTCACAGGAGAAATGAGGTGCCCAGTGGAAATTTAATATAAATTTATGTTAAATAATGAAATTAAAAATAAGTTTTAGGAGGGGTTTTATCCCTCCCAAAATTCCATATATTTCACTCATTCCTTCACATAAGAAGCAAGGTGAAATTTGATATAAATTTATGTTAAATAATAAAAATAAGTGTTAGGAGGGGTTTATCCCTCCCAAAATTCCATATATTTCAGTCTTCATGGAAGAAACGAGGTGGGATTTGATATAAATTTATGTTAAATGATAAAATTAAAAATAAGTTTTCGGAGGGGTTTTATCCCTCCCAAAATTCCACATAGTTCAGTCTTCATGGAAGAAACAAGGTGGAATTTGATATAAATTTATGTTAAAAAATAAAATTAAAAATTAAGTTTTAGGAGGGATTTTATCCCTCGCAAAATTCCATATATTTCAGTCTTCATGGAAGAAACAAGGTGGAATTTGATATAAATTTATGTTAAATAATTAAAAATAAGTTTTAGGAGGGGGTTTTATCCCTCCCAAAATTATGTTAAATAATAAAATTAAAAAGAAATTTTAGGAGGGGTTTTATCCCTCCCAAAATTCCATAGATTTCAGTCTTCATGGAAGAAACGAGGTGGGATTTGATATAAATTTATGTTAAATAATAAAATTAAAAATAAGTTTTAGGAGGGGTTTTATCCCTCCCAAAATTCCATATTTCAAGAAGGAAATGAATGAATTTCATTTCAGGAATTCATTTCATTTTAGGAATGAATTTCACTCTTTCCTTCACAGGAGAAATGAGGTGCCCAGTGGAAATTTGATATAAATTTATGTTAAAAAATGAAATTAAAAGTAAGTTTTCGGAGGGGATTTTATCCCTGCCAAAATTCCATACATTTCAATCACTCCTTCATGGAAGAAACAAGGTGGAATTTGATCTAAATTTATGTTAAATAATAAAAATAAGTTTGAGGAGGGGTTTTATCCCTCCCCAAATTCCATATATTTCACTCATTCCTTCATGGAAGAAATGAAGTGCCCGGTGGGAATTTGATATGAATTTATGTTAAATAAGAAAATTAAAAACGAGTTTCAGGAGGGGTTTTATCCCTCCCAAAATTCCATAGATTTCAGTCATTCCTCCGTGGAAGAAATGAGGTGGGATTTGATATAAATTTATGTTAAATAATGAAATTAAAAGTAAATTTTAGGAGGGGTTTTATCCTTCCCAAAATTCCATATTTCAGGAAGGAAATGAATGAATTTCATTTCAGGAATGAATTTCACTCATTCCTTCACAGAAGAAGCGAGGTACCCAGTGGAAATTTGATATAAATTTATGTTAAATAATGAAATTAAAAATAAGTTTTAGGAGGGGGTTTTATCCCTGCCAAAATTCCATATATTTTACCCATTCCTTCACAGAAGAAGTGAGGTACCCAGTGGAAATTTGATATAAATTTATGTTAAATAATGAAATTAAAAGTAAGTTTTTGGAGGGGTTTTATCCCTCCCAAAATTCCATATATTTCACTCATTCCTTCACAGAAGAAACGAGGTGAAATTTGATCTAAATTTATGTTAAATAATTAAAAGTAAGTTTTAGGAGGGGTTTTATCCCTCCCAAAATTCCATAGATTTCAGTCATTCCTCCATGGAAGAAACGAGGTGGAATTTGATCTAAATTTATGTTAAATAATGAAATTAAAAATAAGTGTTAGGAGGGGTTTTATCCCTCCCAAAATTCCATATATTTCAGTCATTCCTTCATGGAAGAAATGAAGTGCCCAGTGGGAATTTGCTAAAAAATTATGTTAAATAATAAAACTAAAAATAAGTTTTAGGAGGGGTTTTATCCCTCCCAAAATTTCATATATTTCAGTCATTCCTTCACAGAAGCAGCGAGGTGCCCAGGGGAAATTTGATATAAATTTATGTTAAATAATCAAATTAAAAATAAGTTTCAGGATCTTTTGGGGATGGTGCCATCATGGACTGTCAGGTTCTGGGGGCACAGAAAGGCAGAGTGGGGAGCTGAGTGGGATAAGGGATGGTTGGAAGGGATTTTGGGAATGGCTTTGAGCTCCTCTGGTGTCCCTGCACAATTTCTGGGGTTCTGGGTGGGAACAACCCCCAGCACATCCTGGGAATGCCCTTTCCCCCTTTCCCCTTTCCCTCCTGTGCCATTCACCCAGCACTGTTTTCCTGAAGTTTTGCCCCTGTTCCACTTTTCCTTCCCTCTGGAGTTTTTCAGGGAACAGATTTTTTTTTCCAGCTGGGAATTTGGAAAGCTTTTCCAGGCCATTCCTCTGAACTTTGATTGTTCCCTTTGCAGGAAAATCAAAGGCTTCAGTTCCCCTCCCAAATTCTGTGAATTCCTGAATCCTCAGAAATGTTATCCAGTGCTTTTCCTTGCCCTGGATCACATCTGTCTCATCTGCATCCAGCTCCAGCATCATCCCAAAGAATAATTCAAAAATTCCCAGCTTTTTTGCTCTCAGAGGCACTTCCAGGAGGAGCAGCCGTGGGGTATAATTTGGTTATTTTGGGAAAATCCAGGTTTTTTCTTTTGGCTGCTTCTCGGTGCTGTTGGGTCTTCAATGACTCCTTTTAGGAATGTCTTTTAATTAGGGAAAAATATTATTATTATTATTATTATTATTATTATTATTATTATTATTATTATTATTATTCCTGGCAGGAATCTCTTAGGTCTCCAAGGGTTTGCTTTAGTCAAGGAAAAAAACCTGATTTATTCCTAAACTTTATTTTTATTGATGGAATTGCTGGCATTTTTAGTTTTCTGTTAAATTCTCCCGGTGGTTTATTTAAGCCCTGAGAACTTCATGCTCTGAAGGGAATTCCCGTGGCTTTGGAAAGGGAATTAAAACCAACCTGTCCATGAGAAAAAGAGAAAAAAACAAAACCTTTGAGATTATTCCTTAGGATAATCCAGGCAGGGCTGGGAAAGGGAATGTGAGCTCTGAGCGGGTTGGGATGGGATTTATTTGGGATTTATTTGGGATTTATTTGGGATTTCTGGCACTACTGGAAGTGCAGGAAGGACAGGGAAGAGGGGATTTCCCCAGGGATGTGAGAGTGGGGTTGTTCTGATCTCTGGAATCCCTGCTTTGGCTGTTGTGGGGATTGGGACACGGATGAGGAGCAGGAAGGGTTAATTCCTTTAGAATCCAGCTGGGAATGTTCTCCTGGAGAAGGGAAGGCTCCAGGGAGAGCTGGGAATGTTCCCCTGGGGAAGGGAAGGCTCCAGGGAGAGCTGGGAATGTTCCCCTGGAGAAGGGAAGGCTCCAGGGAGAGCTGGGAATGTTCCCCTGGGGAAGGGAAGGCTCCAGGGAGAGCTGGGAATGTTCCCCTGGAGAAGGGAAGGCTCCAGGGAGAGCTGGGAATGTTCCCCTGGAGAAGGGAAGGCTCCAGGGAGAGCTGGGAATGTTCCCCTGGAGAAGGGAAGGATCCAGGGAGAGCTGGGAATGTTCCCCTGGAGAAGGGAAGGATCCAGGGAGAGCTGGGAATGTTCCCCTGGAGAAGGGAAGGATCCAGGGAGAGCTGGGAATGTTCCCCTGGGGAAGGGAAGGCTCCAGGGAGAGCTGGGAATGTTCCCCTGGAGAAGGGAAGGCTCCAGGGAGAGCTGGGAATGTTCCCCTGGAGAAGGGAAGGATCCAGGGAGAGCTGGGAATGTTCCCCTGGAGAAGGGAAGGATCCAGGGAGAGCTGGGAATGTTCCCCTGGAGAAGGGAAGGATCCAGGGAGAGCTGGGAATGTTCCCTTGGAGAAGGGAAGGATCCAGGGAGAGCTGGGAATGTTCCCCTGGAGAAGGGAAGGCTCCAGGGAGAGCTCAGAGCCCCTGGCAGGGCCTGGAGGGGCTCCAGGAGAGCTGCAGAGGGACTGGGGACAAGGGCTGGAGGGACAGGACACAGGGAATGGCTCCCACTGCCAGAGGGCAGGGCTGGCTGGGAGATTGGGAATTGGGAATTCCTGGCTGGGCTGGAATTCCCAGAGCAGCTGTGGCTGCCCCTGGAGCCCTGGCAGTGCCCAAGGCCAGGTTGGAGCAGCCTGGGATGGTGGGAGGGGTCCCTGGATGGGTTTGGATTTAATTTAATTTAATTTAATTTAATGCCCTTTCCGACCCAACCCATCCCATAGTTCCCAGGAGTCGCAGCAGTGAGGGGTGAGTGCATCCCAGAGTCTCTGTGGGGAACAGATCCCTGCAATCCCACAGTTCTTAGGCAGGATGGGAACTTTGGGAAATTCCTTCCCAGGGAGCATCCCAGGAGGTTGATTGGTTTGGGATTTTTTAAAAAATAATTAAAAATTCCTAAGGAGAGGCTGCAGGTTCCCCCAGATCCAATCCCAGCTGGCACAGGGAGCAGGTTGCTCCAAGGAGAAGCAAAAATGGACACGTTTTCCAAAAATTCCCTGAATTTTCCCTTCGAATTCCCGATAAATTGGGCGGGGACATAACTCCCAACATCTCAGTCCCTCCTGGATTTGGGGCTGTTTCCCTCCACATTTTCCACGTTCCCATTGCAGATCTGGCAGTCCCTGGAGATTGTCACCCGCTCCCATGTGGGACACGTTTTCCAAAAATTCCCTGAATTTTCCCTTCAAATTCCTGATAAATTGGGTGGGGACACCAGTGAGGACACAGCTCCAAAGATCTCAGTCCCTGCTGGATTTGGGGCTGTTTTCCTGCACGTTTTCCACATTCCCATTGCAGATCTGGCAGCCCCTGGAGATTGTCACCTGCTCCCACGTGGGACACATTTTCCAAAAATTCCCTGAATTTTTCCTTTGAATTCCCAATAAATTGGGTGAGGACACCAACGGGGACACAGCTCCCAGCACATCAACCCCTGCTGGGTTTGGGGCTGTTTTCCTGCACGTTTTCCACGTTCCCATGGCAGATCTGGCAGTGTGGGGGTTCCCTGGAGATTGTCACCTGCTCCCACGTGGAACATGTTTTTTGAAAATTCCCTAAATTTTCCCTCAAAATTCCTGATAAATTGGGTGGAGACACTAAGAGGGACACAACTCCCAGCACATCAACCCCTGCTGGACTTGGGGCTGTTTTCCCTCACGTTTTCCACATTCCCATTGCAGATCTGGCAGTGTGGGGGCTCCATCGTCACCTGCTCCCACGTGGGACACATTTTCCAAAAATTCCCTGAATTTTCCCTTCAAATTCCCAATAAATTATGGGGGGAAAAGAACAGGGACACAGCTCCCAACATCTCAGTCCCTGCTGGGTTTGGGGCAGTTTTCCCCTCACGTTTTCCACATTCCCATTGCAGATCTGGCAATGTGGGGGTTCCCTGGAGATTGTCACCTGCTCCCACGTGGAACACGTTTTCCAAAAATTCCCTGAATTTTCCCTTCAAATTCCCGATTAATTGGGTAGGGACAATGACAGGGACACAACTCCCAGCACATCAACCCCTGCTGGGTTTGGGGCTGTTTTCCCTCACGTTTTCCACGTTCCCATTGCAGATCTGGCAGTGTGGGGGCTCCATCATCACCCACTCCCATGTAGGACACGTTTTCCAAAAATGCCCTGAATTTTCCCTTCGAATTCCTGGTAAATTGGGTGGGGACACCAAAACATCTCAGTCCCTGCTGGATTTGGGGCAGTTTTCCCTCACCTTTTCCACGTTCCCATGGCAGATCTGGCAGTGTGGGGGCTCCCTGGAGATCATCACCTGCTCCCACGTGGGACACGTGTTCCGCAAGGCCACCCCCTACACCTTCCCGGGGGGCACCGGCCACGTCATCAACAAGAACAACCGCAGGCTGGCCGAGGTCTGGATGGACGAGTTCAAGGATTTCTTCTACATCATCTCCCCTGGTATGGGCTGGAAGGGTTCCTGAGAAAAAAGGGGAGCTGGAAATGGGAGGTGTGGTGGAGGTGTGGAGGTGTTTGGGGTGGAGAAGTTCTCTGAGATCTTTGGGTTCAAGCATTGCCAGCACTGCCCCGTGTCCCCAGTGCCACCTCCACAGGGCCTTGAGATCCCTGCAGGGATGGGGATTCCACCTGAGCACCTTTTCCATGGTGGAATTGTCCCAATCTCCACCCTGAGCTCCCCTGGCCCAGCCTGAGGCCGTTCCCTCTCCTCCTGTCCCTGTGCCCTGGGAGCAGAGCCCAAATCCCCCCCGGCTGTGCCCTCCTGGCAGGGAATTCCAGAGAGGGAAAAGATCCCTCTGGATCCTCCTTTTCTCCAGGCTGAGCCCCTTCCCAGCTCCCTCAGGAATTCTCCAGCCCCTTCCCAGCTCCCTCAGGGATTCTCCAGCCCCTTCCCAGCTCCCTCAGGAATTCTCCAGCCCCTTCCCAGCTCCCTTCCCTTCCCTGGCCACGCTCCAGCCCCTCAGGATCTCTCATGTCAGGAGGGGCCCAGGTTATCCCTGAAATCCCCAGGGGATCAGTGGGAAGGACAGCAGAGGTCCCAGCATGGAGAGCAGGAACCCTTTGGAGTTCCTGGAATTTCCTTCCCCACGTGTGGCAGGGAGCACCCATGGAAGTGTCATTGCTGTTTTACTGTGGGATAAAAATTCCCATTTTTCCATCTTCAGACTTCCTTCCCAATGAAATCCCGTGGCAGAATCCATTTCAGTTTTCCCAAGTCAATAATACCCGTGTGAGTTTTGTGCTTCCTCCCCTGCACAGTTTCCTGGTGTTACCCCTGTTCCAGCTGAATTCCTGCTGTTCCAGTGCTTTGGTTTTCCCATAGGCTGCTCCAGGACTCTGCTTTTTCCAGGGGTTCAAGAGATCAGGAACCAGCACTTGATCCCAGCTGGGAAGAATCTCTGGGATTCTGCTTGTGGAATCCCATTTCTCCTGTAGCTGCATGGGATGTGCTCATAGAATATTCCCAATCCATCCTGGAAATCCCTTAACAAGATGGGAAATTTCAATTTTAAAAAGTCTGTGCTCATTTTAAGCACCCAATAATGGTGTAAAAAATAGATATTTATGGATCTCTCCCTTATGGATTTTGTCCCATCAATTTTTAAGGAAGCTGTTCCTTTAAAACAGAATAATTAGAATGAAAAGCCAACCTGCTTTTTATAATTATTGTGAGGTTATTCCTTGTTTCTCCATGGGGAAAAACCACTTTTCCCTTCTGGAAGGAGCCCAAATCAGCTGGAATTCAGTGCTCCTAGAAGTGCCCTCTCCTCATTCCCAGGATTTGATAAAAAATTCCAACAAAGAACCCTTGGAGAAAATTGGATTGCAGGGAAAGGGTGGAATTAAGGTCACTGCCAGTGACAAGGGTTTGCAATCCAAAATTTGAGTTGTGTGGAAGAGTTTGGGAATAGATGTCTTTGTATTCCCTGATCTCTTCCCAAGTTATTTATTAGTAGCTGTATTAATTAACAGATAGAATATAATGAGGTGATTCCCCAGCGTTAAGAAGCAAATGGAGGAGAAAGGGAAATAAAATGAACATTTTCGTGGAAGTTCTGCGTGAGAAGAAGTAGGAAAAAATAGATTTTTTTAAAAATAGGGCATTCCTAAACATAAAAAATATTCCTAAATATTTTTAATCCGCTCTTTGATCCTTTTTCCCTTCCTATTGATGAGGAAAGTGGAGCTCTCTGGCTAATTCTCTGGGAGAACAAAGGAATTTGCCTGTTGGTAAGGAGGGCTCTGCTATCCCTGGCACAGCCTCCTCCCCCAGCTCCTCTGGGAGCTGATTCATCCCATCCCTGAGCTCCCAGGAGAGAGGAGCAGGGGTGGGAAACAGACTCCTCAGCAGAATAAAGGACACACCTCATCATTATATCTGCAATTAAAAATCTGGAGCCATCCAGCTCCCTGGGAAAACAGAATCCTGCTGGAGGGGAGCCCAGCTTGAATTTTTGGGATCTTGAGCAAAATTTTAATTGGTGCCTTCTCCTATTTTTGTGTGGATAGCAAGGAAATCTTTCGTTGTGCTGAGATGAGTCAGGAGCCAGAGTTTTTAATAAATCCAAGCTGGATTTAAAAAAAAACAACAACCAAACCCCAAAAACAGGAAAAAATCCCAAAGCAGTGAGGAAAACTCCCCTCTTGGGTTCAGTGTAACCCTGCATTACCAAGGAATTGGAGTTTTCCTTGGGAACAGCCTGGCTCAGGGCCTGCAGCTCGTGAGCCAAATAATTCAGGAGGGCTTCAGAAATCCCAGAAATCCTGGATATGCTTCAGATGGGATTCCAGGAAAGGAAGGGAATGGGTGAATCTGGAATCCAGGAGCTGCTGCGTGTGGGCCTGTCCCGGGCTGCAATGGTCCTGGGAGAGGAAACTTGGGAGGGATTTTCCTCCTAAATCACAGCAAAAAAAGGCTCTTCCCTGCCTGCGTGGGAGGGCAAAAAGTGGGATTGGGATCCTCTCCTGGAACACAAATTGTGCCCAGAATATTCCCTCCACAGCCACTGGTTTCCAGCAGTTCTCCTTCCCTCCCTCCATCCATCGGGAGCTGGTGGTTCTGAGCTGGTTTGGAACTGGAATCTCTGTGCCTGTGGGCAGCAGCAGGAATTTCCCCATGGAAAGGGTGCCCAGGCCTTGGAAGTGCCCAGGGAGGTTTGGAGTGCCCATCCCTGGAGGTGTCCCAGGAATTCCTGGAGGTGGCACTTGGGGACAAGGTGGGGATGGGCACAGCTGGGATTTGGTGACCCTGGAATGCTTTTCCAGCCTCAGTGATTCCATGGAAAGCTGTGTGCTGACCCTGCTGGTGCCCACCCAGACCTGGCTCCGTGTCTGCTCCTTCAGGACCTTTGGTGGTGGTCGGAGATGGACACAAAGGGTGGGAAGAGCCATGGGGTGCTCCAAGGAAATCCAGCTCAGGTGCTGGCCTTGGACACTTGCAGAGATCCAGGGGCAGCCACGGCTTCTCTGGGAATCTTTGCCAAGGCCTCCCCACCTTGTCTGAGTTATTCCTGTCAGGAAAACGTGGTTTGTAAAAATGTGGAGAGATTCCTTTATTATTTTGGGGGATGAAGAAATCAAGGAATTCTGTGCTCCTGCCTTCCTGGATTTGCCAAAGGAACGAGAAAGGATCCTTTTCCAAGCGTTTCACTTGGCTCCATTCATGAGTTAATGAATAAATTACCCCCTGGGGAGGCAGCCACTCATCCCTCCCCATTCCAGGGACTGGAATCCAGAGGAGCTGGAGGTGGCTCTGGGGTTTTCCCGGGCAGGGATGTTTGATGGGCTCTTGTCTGGCCCTTCCAGGCGTGGTGAAGGTGGATTATGGAGACGTGTCCGTCAGGAAAGCCCTGAGGGAGAGCCTGGGCTGCAAACCCTTCTCCTGGTACCTGGAGAACGTCTACCCCGACTCGCAGATCCCGCGGCGCTACTACTCCCTGGGAGAGGTGAGGGGAAAGAGGGAAGGGGAAAGGGGGAAGGGGGAAGGAAAGGAAAGGAAAGGAAAGGAAAGGAAAGGAAAGGAAAGGAAAGGAAAGGAAAGGAAAGGAAAGGAAAGGAAAGGAAAGGAAAGGAAAGGAAAGGAAAGGAAAGGAAAGGAAAGGAAAGGAAAGGAAAGGAAAGGAAAGGAAAGGAAAGGAAAGGAAAGGAAAGGAAAGGAAAGGAAAGGAAAGGAAAGGAGAGGAGAGGAGAGGAGAGGAGAGGAGAGGAGAGGAGAGGAGAGGAGAGGAGAGGAGAGGAGAGGAGAGGAAAGGAGAGGAGAGGAGAGGAGAGGAAAGGAAAGGAGAGGAGAGGAAAGGAGAGGAGAGGAGGCAGGAAAGCAGTGGAGAAAGGAAAGGAAAAAGGAAAGAAAAGCAGTGGGGGAAGGGAAGGAAAGGATAAAGGAAAGGGGAAAGGAAAGGATAAAGGAAAGGGGAAAGGGAAGGAAAAAGGAAAGGATAAAGGAAAAAGGAAAGGAAAGGAGTGGAGAAAGGAAAGGAAAGCAGTGGAGGAAGGAAAGCGGTGGGGAAAGGAAAGGAAAGCAGTGGAGGAAGGAAAAGAAAGGAAAAAGGAAAGGAAAGCAGTGGAGGAAGGAAAGGAAAGCGGTGGAGGAAGAAAACCAGGTTTCCTGCACGGATTCATTTCCTTGAATTCCTGGTCTGATTTACTTCTGGTTTCCTGGAATTCCTGTTTTTTTCCTGATTTCCTTCCTCTACTGGAATATAACAAACCAGTAAGGAAAGCAAAGACTGGAAACCAGTTAAGTCCAGGAAACCAGTAAGTGAAGGAAACCAGTAACTACAACAAAGCAGGAAAACCAAGAGATGAAGGGAACCAGTAAGAACTGGAAACCAGTAAGCCAAGGAAAGCAATCTGGCAGGGCAACCAGTAACCACAACCAACCAGCAAGTAAAGAAAACCAGGGAATCCAGGGCACCAAGAGGTGCAGCAAACCAGTGACTCCAGCAAATCAGTAATGCTGGAAACGAATAAGTACAGAAACCAGTAAGTACTGGGAGTCAATTGTACAGCAAACCAGTAAGTACAGAAACCAGTAAGTACTGGGAGTCAATTGTACAGCAAACCAGTAACTCCAGCAAACCAGTAAGTACAGAAACCAGTATGTACTGGGAGTCGATTGTACAGAAAACCAGTAACTCCAGCAAATCAATAGTACTGGAAACCAGTAAGTGCAGAAACCAGTAAGTACTGGGAGTCAATTGTACAGAAAACCAGTAACTCCAGCAAACCAGTAAGTGCAGAAACCAGTAAGTACAGGGAGTCAGTTGTACAGGAAACCAGTAAGTACAGAAACCAGTAAGTACTGTGAGTCAATTGTACAGGAAACCAGTAACTCCAGCAAACCAGTAGTACTGGAGACCAGTAAGTAAAGGAAATCAGGAGTGCAGCAAACCAGTAAATAAAGGGAACCAGTTGTACAGGAAACCAGTAAGAACTGGAAACCAGTTAGTAAGGAAAACCAGCAGGTACAAAACCCCAGTAGTGCAGGAAAGGAGTAAAAGCTGTAAATGAAGAAAAGGAGTTGTACAGGAAAGCAGGAGATGTCCAGAGCCAATGGATCCATTCCCAGGGAGATGAGGTGGCTTTGGAGCCAACACTCAGGTGCTGGAGTTCCCTCCTTGTCTCTTATTCCTCTTGATTTCTTATTTCTCTTTATTTCTGGGGGTTTTTTTAAGTCCTTTTCAAGGAGAAGTTGCTCTTCCAAACGTTTTCTGTCTCCTTAGAAATCTCCCTTTGAAATGGATTGTCTAATCCAAATGTTGGTGTCAATGTTCAGGCAGATTGATCTCCCCAGTGGAGCAGGAGACGGGAAAAGTGAAGTTTGGGGTTAATATTTTGACACAATGAATATGCAGCCCTTGAGGGGAGCCTTCCATCATCATTTACTGAATTCAGAAAGAGACTGAAAACAGCTTTTTTTGGATTTTTTTTAACAGAAATGTTTGTTCACTGAGTGTTTTCCAGCCTGCAGCTGAGGATCTCGGACATTCCTGGTAACCCCAAGGTTCTGGGACCACCAGGAGCTGGAATTTCTTTCAAATCCAACAAATCCACAGTTCAAAACATTACCTTGAGTGGTTCCTACGCTGCCTTTTCAAAGCACTGCAATGGGTTGATTTGATGATGATGGAATAACAATCCTGGAATAACACTCCAAGGAACAAATGGATTTTTTTATTTTTTATTTGACATCCAGGGAAAGCGATTTCCCATTGAAATTTGCCATTGTGGGCAGGAATGAAAGGCACTGGAGGATTCCAGGTTTGATCCTGCCAAAATAAAGGGAAACGGGGCTTTCCAGCGAGGGAAGGGCTTGTCTGGGGGATGTCAAATCAAGTGGGATTGTGCCACGTTGTCAGGCTGGAAAATGGGATGAGAGAGGCAGAAAATAGTGATTAAAACACCTGACTTGTGCAGTGTGGCCTCAGTTCCCATGGAAACAGCAGCTCAGGCAGGAGCTGGGAATTAAAGCCCTGCCTGGCTCTTCCAGTGGAGCAGGAAAAGGGAATTGCAGCCTTAAAGCCCAGGCAGCAGCAGAGAGGTGGGGAAGTTTCAAGGCATTGGAAGTGCATTTTTTTGGGGACATTTTCCTGCCTTTCAGAAGGGATTTGGGCAGGATTTGATTCATCCAAGCAGGAGCAGCAGCATTAGGCCATAAATGATCCGTGTCCTGCCCTGGATGGCTCCTCCTGGGGCTCAAATCCAAGGAAAGAAACAAATGGTGCAAATCAAAGGTGAGCAGCACCAGGCCTGAAACTGCACTTGCCAAGTGGGTGTTTTGTTGTTTTCTGGGGTAAAGAGGGGAGGAAAAGAATGGAGATTGCCAGATGTGGGATAATCATCCTGAATTCCCTCATGGACGTGGAATAGGCCACGGGTGAGCTTTGGGGCCACTTCCAACCCAAACCATCCCGTGACTATTTGGGAACCTGATCTGCTCACAAATTGCAGTTTTCTGCACAAATCTGGCAGCTGCAGGGAATATTTTAAGGAATGTTTCACCTCTTCCCTTTCTCCAGATCAGGAATGTTGAGACCAACCAGTGCTTGGACAACATGGGCCGCAAGGAGAACGAGAAAGTGGGATTCTTCAACTGCCACGGCATGGGAGGGAACCAGGTAAACAAAACCAGGGGAAAGTGGCTTATTTGGCCAAGAATTCCTTTGGAATGTTTTAGGTATCTGTCTCAATTCTGTTTTGGATTTTGTGTGAAGGTGGTATCAAAATAATCAATGAAAATTCCAAAATATTTTCGATTTCGAGCTGAAGGATTTTTAAGAGGGCTCAGCCATTTTCTTCAATCTCAGCTCCAAGTTCTGGGGGAATGTTGGTGCATATCCATGGGAAGTATCCCAGGGAATTTATTAAACAGAATCCTGCTGTCATTTAATAAGAAATTTAACATTCCAGACGGGAACAGCAGGAAAATTGATCAGGAATTGGAGTTTATTTTGGTAAAAATGAAATGGGCAGGAATCTCCATGAACATGGAGCTGGATCCATCTGTTCTGAATGTGTGTAGGGAAAATAAATATCCAGGAAATCCATGGAAGTTGAGTTCCTTAGTGGAATTCCAATAGTGGGGGAGATGTTTCATTTAGAGAGGCTGGAAAGGGAGTAGAAAAGTGGATGGAATTCTTGGTCTTGTGACCAATGACTCTGGCTTCATTAGCATCAAATTTGCATATCCCAGTGGATATTCCAATTAGCGTGGCTGCTCCAGATGGGGTTTGGGATGCAAATTATGATTAAGGGACTTTTAAGCATATTTTAAATGAGTTCTATTTTAATTAATTGTAATCTTTCATTACTTATGTGTAGAATTTTCCGGGGGTGGTGCCAGCCTGGCAGGGTCACAATTCCCTGGTAGCTCTGGTATTCCAGGCTCCTGCTCCTGACCACATTCCTGGTGGGAAAGGCTGGGATGTTCCGTGTTCCCATCCCTGGTTTCTCCTGGAGGTTCTTCCCAACTCCTGCCATCTCCTCCTGTCACTTCCTCCATCCTCACTGCAGCTTGGCCTCATTTCGCTGCTTTTTGGGATGGAAATCCTTTCCCTTCCCCTGGATTCCAGTGGATTTCTCCAATAAAAATCCTTTCCTCTGAATGCCAATGGATTTCTCCAATGGAAATCCTTTCCCTTCCTCTGAATTCCAATGGATTTCTCCAATAAAAAAACCTTTCCCTTCCCATGAATTCTGATGGAATTCTCTGATAAAAAATCTCTCCCTTCCCCTGAATTCTGACGGATTTCTCCAATGGAAATCCTTTCCCTTACCATGAATTCCAATGGATTTCTCCAATAAAAAAAACTTTCCCTTTCCTGGAATTCCAATGGATTTCTCCCGTAAAAACCCTTTCCCTTCCCTTGAATTCCAATGGATTTCTCCAGTAAAAAACCTTTCCCTTGAATTCCAATGGATTTCTCCAATAAAAATCCTTTCCCTTCCCCTGAATGCCGATAGATTTCTCCAATAAAAAAAATCTTTCCCATGAATTCTGATGGATTTCTCCAGTGGGAAACCTTTCCCTTCTCCTGAATTCCGATGGATTCCTCCAATAGGAAACTTTTCCCTTTCGCCTGAATTCCAATGGATTTCTCCAATAAAAGTCCTTTCCCTTCCCTTGAATTCCAATGGATTTCTCCAATGGAAAACCTTTCCCCTGAATTCCGGTGGATTTCTCCAATAAAAATCCTTTCCCTTCCCTTGAATTCCAATGGATTTCTCCAATGGAAAACCTTTCCCCTGAATTCCGGTGGATTTCTCCAATAAAAGTCCTTTCCCTTCCCTTGAATTCCTATGGATTTCTCCAGCGAAAGGCTCCAGCTCCTGGGCCAGCCCGGAGGGCTCAGTGCCAGCCTGGAGCTCCCAGCCCTTTCCCAGCCCTCTCTGTGTTCCAGGTGTTCTCCTACACGGCCGACAAGGAGATCCGCACGGACGACCTGTGCCTGGACGTGTCGCGCCTCAACGGGCCCGTCCTGATGCTCAAGTGCCACCACCTGAGGGGCAACCAGCTCTGGGAGTACGATGCCGAGGTACCCCGGGCTCGGGGGCTGCTCTGGGGGCAATCCCTGAGGCTGGGAAAGCATTCCAAGGTCATGGAGTTCTTCCAGCTGTGCCCCTTCCCCGCCTTGTCCCCAGGTGCCACCTCCAGGAGTTCCTGGGACACCTCCAGGGATGGGATAAGTTGGTTTTCTAAGGAAAGTGCATTTTTGTAGGGTCAGGCTAAATTTGCAGGAAGGTTTTGCAAGCACCTCCTGCTCCCAATTCCAATCCACAAAGGGAAAAGCTGAGAGAGATCCCCACCTTGTCCCCAAGTGCCACCTCCAGGAGTTCCTGGGACACCCCCAGGGATGGGCACTCCAAACCTCCCTGGGCACTTCCAATCCCTGAGCTCCCTTGCCAGGAAGGATTTTTCCCCCCAATGTGCAAAAATGGGATTTTCAGGACTCCCAGGGCTCCTTTTCTGTTGCTGCTGGGAGGGGTTTGGAGCTGTGGGGGAACAGGAAATGTTCCCTGTGCCAGAAGGGGCTGGGGCAGGGACACCTCTGCTGCTGGGGCTGGGTGGGATGGATGTTCCCTGCTGGGAAAAGCCTTTGGGATTCTGCTGTTCAGCACCCAGAAATGAGGTTGGAAAAGAGCTCCAAGGTCATGGAGTCCCAGCTGTGCCCATCCCCGCCTTGTCCCCAAGTGCCACCTCCAGGAATTCCTGGGACACCTCCAGGGATGGGCACTCCAAACCTCCCTGGGCAGCTCCTCCCAATCCCTGAGCCCCCTTTCCATGGGGAAATTCCTGCTGCTGCCCACCCTGAGCCTGGAAAAGCCCTCCCAGGTCCTCAAGTCCAGGCTGTGCCCCATCCCCACCTTGTCCCCAGCCACATCCAGGAATTCCTTGGACACCTGCACCCTTCCTGCCTGGAAGGCTGGAATTCTTCCAATAAAATACAGGGAGTGTGCTCCTTTTCCCTTAAATTGAGAATTTCCCAGGAATTGTGTAAAACCCAGCTCGGCCATGAGATGGAGCTCCTAAAACAGGAATGCTCCGTGTTTTTATGGCATCTCCAAGGGCTGGCTGCTTGTTCTCCTGGAAAACTTCCCATTGCATTCCCTATCCCTGCATTTATTGACCAAATCTTTTCATTATCAATTTTCCTTGGAATATTCAGATTTCAGCTGCTCATTTTCCCTTTCATTTCATTATTGCCATTAATTATATACTTATTAGTGTGTTATTAACCTCCAAACATTCCTAATATCCAGGATTTTTTTTTTCCCAAGAAAACAATCAGTTGTGGTATTCCAATTTTTTTTCTCCAGAGAAACAATTTCAGGATATTTCCTGAATCCCTCGTTTTCATTCATTTGATTTTTCCAGTAGAATTACACTGATTTTTTCCTTCCCTTGCTTATTCAGGAGTTGCATGGAGGGATTTGGGGTGGGTTTTAGGAATTTTTAGGGATTCTGGCTTGGCAACAGATAACAGGACATGAAATAATCCTAAAAAGGGATTGAAATTTAAAAAATTCTCTGAGGGATTTTCATGGAATTTTCTATGATTTCCTACTATTACTCATTTTTTATAATTTTCTGATTTAATTTGTGGTATTTAAATCTTGAATAAATCCCAGGCTCCCAGGATTCCTGTGGTGACATCCAGGGAAGCCTCTGGGATGTGGAGAGGGATGAAATCCTGGGAGGTGACACACACGAAGGAATGCAGGGGGAAAATAAGGTTGGAAGTGTGTCACAGCTGATAGGAGGGAGTTGAGCTCCTTGTGGATGGATGCCCATGTCAGGGTTTGTCCCTGAAGAATTCCTCAGGGTTTGTTCCTGACAAATTCCTCGGGACTTACTCCTGACACATCCCTCGGGGTTTGTTCCTGAGCTCCAGGAGTGTTTGGCCAAGGCTCTCAGGGACAGGATGGGATTGTTGGGATATCCTGGCTTGGATCAGTGATGCCTATGGATCCCTATGGATCCCTTCCCACTCAGAATTCCCTGATTTTTTCCTGGATAATTGCCATGATTCGTCCCCAATCCCAGTGCCCATGCAAAGCTGTGGAATTTCCATCCAGGCAGAGCTGAGGGGCTGCACCAAAAACCTTCCCTGGATCACTGACTCCGCTTTCCTTCTGTCTCCCCTTCCCTCAGTACTTTGGGAAATGGGAATATAGCTTTGAGGTAAGTCTGGTGCAATTCCCAATCCCTGGAATAGCTCCTGTAGCAGTGCCCTCGCTCTCTGCTTCTCCGTAGCTGCTGCTCCAGCATTCCAGAGCTTCCTGCTCCCTGAGCCAGGCTGGGGGAGCTGGGAATGTTCCCCTGGAGAAGGGAAGGCTCCAGGGAGAGCTGGGAATGTTCCCCTGGAGAAGGGAAGGCTCCAGGGAGAGCTGGGAATGTTCCCCTGGAGAAGGGAAGGCTCCAGGGAGAGCTGGGAATGTTCCCCTGGAGAGGGGAAGGCTCCAGGGAGAGCTGGGAATGTTCACCTGGAGAAGGGAAGGCTCCAGGGAGAGCTGGGAATGTTCCCCTGGAGAAGGGAAGGCTCCAGGGAGAGCTCAGAGCCCCTGGCAGGGCCTGGAGGGGCTCCAGGAGAGCTGGGGAGGGGCTGGGGACAAGGGCTGGAGGGACAGGACACAGGGAATGGCTCCCACTGCCAGATGGGAGATTGGGAATTGGGAATTCCTGGCTGGGCTGCAATTCCCAGAGCAGCTGTGGATCCCTGGCAGTGTCCAAGGCCAGGCAGGACAGGGCTTGGAGCAGCCTGGGAGGTGTCCCTGCCATGGCAGGGGGTGGATTGGGCTGGGATTTAAGGCCCTTCCATCCCAAAGCATTCCATGAATCCACGTGCCAGGAGGAGCCTGCTCAGATCCCCACATTCCCACTGATCCCTGTGTGAGGAATCCGCTGCCTTTGGATGTTTCATCTCCTGCAAACACCAGAGAGAGAGAATTCCAAGTCCTTTACTCAAGGACCTCTGCTTTCCCTGGAAAGATTCATGGAGGGAGCAGGAGTGCTGATCCAGAGTGATCCAGCCCTGCTGTCCCTGCCCCTGACTCCCAAGTGACATTTTTGGGACACTTGGCCCTGATATTTTTAGTGGCTCCTTTATCCTCACGCCACTTTTTCCATTCCCAATCCCAAAACATGGAAAGGGAGCTGGTGAGGGGCTGGGATGTGGGAAGGGCATTCCAGCTGCTCCAGCCCCGGGTGCCTCAGGGATGGGGTGGGAAGGATTTAGGGAAGTGGAAGTTCCCCTTCATCTCACCCCACCTGGAGCTGGCACCGGAAGGGAAAAGCTGGAATTGTGTTTGGGGAAAAAAAAAACCCTCATAAATGTTTAATGAATTCTGGTTTTAATTGGGTAATTCCCAAGTGGGATTCAGGGTGGTTTGTGCAGGAAAAACCCCATCGGTGCCCAGATCTTTCCAGTGGGGAATCACAGCCATCCAAGGGGTTGGAGGGGCAGGACTGGGAGCCACGCTCCCTGATGGATCTTGGGAATGGTCTCAAGAGCAGGGAGGAGATTTTGGGATATTTGTGCAGGGAAAACCCCGTTTCTGCCTGGATCTTTCCAGAAGGGAATTGCAGCAATCCAAGGGGTTGGGAAAACGGGATTGGGAGCTACAATCCACTCTGGATCATGGGAATGGTCTCTAGAGCCGGGAGGAAATTTTGGGATATTTCTTTCAGGAGAACCCCATCTCTGCCTGGATCTTTCCAGAAGGGAATTGCAGCAATCCAGGGGTAGGGAGAACAGGATTGGGAGCCACCATCCACTCTGGACCATGGGAATGATCTCAAGAGCAGGGAGGAAATTTTGGGGTTTTTGCTAGGAAAACCCCGTCTCTACCTGGCTCTTTCCAGTAGAGAATTGCAGCAATCCAAGGGTGGGGAGATCTTTCCAATGGGGAATTGCAGCAATCCAAGGGCAGGGAGAACGGGATTGGGAGCCACAGTCCACTCTGGACCATGGAAATGGTCTCAAGAGCAAGTTGGAAATTTCGGGGTTTTTGCTAGGAAAACCTCATCTCTGCCTGGATCTTTCAGTAGGGAATTGCAGCAATCCAGGGGTTGGAGAGGCTGGGTTGGGAGCCACGCTCTGCTGGATCATAGGAATGATCTCAAGAACAGAGAGGACATTTTGGGATATTTCTGCCAGGAAAACCCCATCTCTTCCTGGCTCTTCCCAGTAAGGAATTACGGCAATCCAAGGGGTAGGGAGAACGGGGTTGGAGCCACCATCCACTCTGGACCATGGGAATGTTCTCTAGAGCAGGGAGGACATTTTGTGCAGAATCAAATCCCAGTCCACGAATTTCCCTCTGTTCACCCACGCTTGTCCCCGGAGCATTCCCAGCCCCTTCCCCATCAGCATTCCCAGCCCCTTCCCCATCAGCAATTCCCATTTGACCCCGGTGGCTTTCCTGGCCGTTCCCGCTGAGCGTTCCCGCTTTTCCAGCGGCGCACCTTCCTGCACATCATCACGCAGTCCTGCCTGACGCTGGGCAGGATCGAGGACGGCTCCCAGGGCCCCACGGTGGAGGCCTGCGACGGGAGCCCCCTGCAGAGCTGGACCCTCAGGAATTATTCCCGCCTGGAAGTCTTTAGGAAGGTTTATTCCAGCCCCACTGATTATTTCCTCTAAGGGATCGGAAGGAAATCCAGGATGCGGTGGGGTAAGGAATTCCCGGGAGATCTTCCCGCTCTGGGCTCTGCTGGAGGAGCTCGGAATTTCTGTCTTGTTTTATTTTGGGGGTGAAATATTTTTAAATTTTTTGTATTTTTTTCATTTTGACGGTTTCGAAAATGTTCGTTTTCCGTGGAATTTGTAGATTTTCATGGAATGCTTCACGGGATTTTACGAGACTTTTTCATGCACTTTCCCACACGGTTTTCATGGTTTTGTGTCGTTTTTCATGCAATTTGCATAAAAGTTTTCATAAAGTTTCATAAAACTTGCATTGAATTTTCATGGATCTTTTGTAGAATTTTTCCTAGAATTTTTCCTAGAATTTTTCATGGAATTTTTTATGGAATTTTCTTACGGAATTTTCATAGAGTTTTCATAGAATTTTCATAGAATTTTTAATGGAATTTTCATAAAATTTTTCATAGAATTTTCATAAAATTTTCATAGAATTTTTCATAGACTTTTCATAGAATCTTTCATGGAATTTTTCATAGAACTTTCATTGAGTTTTTCATAGAATCTTTCATGGAATTTTATTCGAATTTTTTCATGGAATTTTCACAGAATGTTCATGGATATTTTTTGTAGAATTTTCATAGAATTTTGATAGAATTTTCGTAAAATTTAATAGAATTTTTTCACAGAATTTTGATAGAATTTCCTAGAATTTTTCATATCAAATTTTTCTATAAAACACGACAGAAAATGATTTTATAGCTATAGAACAGATGTTTAATATTAGCTCTACTTAGTTCTTAGTAATTATTAGTTACTAGTAATTATTAGTCCTAATGATTATAGGGGCTCCAGGGGAGCTGGAGAGGGACTGGGGACAGGGGCTGGAGGGACAGGACACAGGGAATGGCTCCCACTGCCAGAGGGCAGGGCTGGCTGGGAGATTGGGAATTGGGAATTCCCAAAAGGCCCTGGCATGATGGTGGGAATCACCCCAGGGAATGATGGTGGGAACTGAGCCTGCCTGGTGTTTATTTAAGGACAGAATTCCCTGTTTTAGCTTGCCGGGATCTCTCTGGGAATTTGTTTTCCCGGTGGATCAGGTGGTGTTTTATTCCTTCCCATCCCTTTTGTGCTCTCCTAATCCCCCCATCCCTGAGACACCTGGTGGGACCAGCAGGGCTGCCCCAGGAAGGAGGAACGCCCTGGGAAGGGGAGCGTTTCCATGGAGCGCTGAGCAGATCCATTCCCATCCCAGCAATCCCAAACATTCCGCGTGTCCATGGCCCTGGAGACCAAACCCCTCCACCCCACAGCCGTGCCTGGGGAATGTGGGGTGTCCTTGGAATGGTTTACCCTTTGCTGAGGGGTTCAGCAGAGGGCGGAGCAGGCTGGCTCCCCGTGGGATGTGATGGGGATCTCCTGGAGCTCCTCTTGCTTCACCCCGATTTCTGGGAAGAAGCTTCTTCGTCTTCTTGTTCTTCTTGTTCTTCTTGTTCTTCTTGTTCTTCGTCTTCTTCGTCTTCTTCGTCTTCTTCGTCTTCTTCGTCTTCTTGTTCTTTGTCTTCTTCCTCTTTTTCTTCGTCTTCCTCTTTTTCTTCGTCTTCTTTTTCTTCTTCTTTTTCTTCTTCTTTTTCTTCTTTTTCTTCTTCTTCTTCTTCTTTTTCTTATTTTTCTTTTTTCTTTTTCTTTTTCTTCTTTTTCTTCTTCTTTTTCTTCTTTTTCTTCTTCTTCTTCTTCTTCTTCTTCTTCTTCTTCTTCTTCTTCTTCTTCTTCTTCTTCTTCTTCTTCTTCTTCTTCTTCGTCTTCGTCTTCGTCTTCGTCTTCGTCTTCGTCTTCATCTTCATCTTCATCTTCGTCTTCATCTTCGTCTTCATCTTCGTCTTCATCTTTGTCTTCTTCTGCTTCTTCGTCTTCCACACGGCCACCAAACCTGGAACGCCGGGAGATCCCACCCCCCGGCCGGAATTCCGCCAGAATGTTGCGTCTCAGCAGGAATTCTCTGTCCCCCCTGTGGGATTCTGGGATGATGGAGATGAGAGATCTCTGGAGTCCGGGCTGCTCTTGGAGCAGGGGTTCATTGCACAGGGCCTGGGGGAAGGGGCCCTGCTGGGAGCTGCAGCTGCAGCTCGGGGCAGAGAGAGAGAGAGAGAGAGAGCAAGAGCAAGAGAGAGAAGTGAGAGGAGTAAGAGAGGTAAGAGAGGAGCTGAAGAGCAGTAAGAGAGCGAAGTTCCCATTCCATTAAATCTTCTTCTCTACTGAACATTCCAACTGACACCAACCAGTCCAATACAAGATACAAATCCTACAGCATTCACACACAGCCTGTAAGAATCATTCCATGACCATGCTGTGTTATATTTTAAACCCTAAAAACGACTCTTTGGGCCCCTCCTGCCAAGCTGGCAGGGTCTGCTCTGACCCTTGGGCTCTTGGTGAGGAGCAGGGCATTGTTTAATCAAAAGGGGATTAATTACCTTCAGCAGCCACACTGTTGTTCTCCAGCTGTCCAGTAGCTGAGGCTCTAAACATCAAAACTTGCTTTCAATTCTGTTTCACTGACAGGTTTCATATTCTCAAACCCTGAGCAGTCACATTTCTAAGGCTTTCCTTTCTCATCCTCCCCAAACCCGCCCCGTTGCAGAAGCTGACCCTGAGGCACCTGAACAGCAACCAGTGCCTGGCGGAGCCGTCGGAGGAGGACCGGCTGGTGCCCACCATGCGCGAGTGCGGCGGCGGCCGCGCCCAGCAGTGGCTGCTGCGCAACATGACCCTGGGGGCCTGACCCTGCCCCACATCCTGCTCCTCCTGCTGCTGCTCCTGCTGCACCCCGGGCTGCCCTCGGACCGCTCGGAGCCTCCAGCCCGCCGGCTGAGCCCGGATCCGGCGTCGGAGAGGTTGGGATGTGGAGGCGCCGCTGGTGGCACCGCGGAGGGGTGGCCCGGTGTCACGGAACGACGCTCACACACTGAGGTGTCCAAGGAAAAAAAAGGGGAGAACTTTATCTACGTGTCGCTGTAGAGCACGAAATCAGGACACAGACTCATTCAGAAGGCTGAAGATTCAAAATCTCTCTTTATTCTCAAAGCACCTGTCTTTTATACCTTTTCACAACGAGCCCACCTAAGAGCTGGGATCCTTGGGCCCACTGGTCACACCAAGGGGCCATCAAGCAAATTCCCTCCTCTGGGAAAGAATGTGGAAAAATAGGATTGTTTACAATAACGTCCTTGTTTACCACAAGTGTCCCTGGGAAAAGAATTTTCCTAAATGAAAACATGGCAGGCACAAACCGTGGCTACATCTACAGACCTCGACATTGATAGAATTCCAACAGTGACTGTGGGCTGGAGGGTGAAAATTGTCCTCTCCAACCACACTGGGCAACCCAACAGCCCATCAGTTCTCCTCCTGCAGAAAGGAATGCAGAACAATCATTATCGACATGGGAAGTGTGTGAGAAGCTCCACCTCAAAAAGTAAAACATCAGAAGGGTGAAGAGAACAGGGCAGCAGCCCAGTCTGAGGGCCCTGTGGCACCAGTTGGCGCTGGGAGCTGTCCTGGGAGGAGTGGCCCCAGCTGGTGGGATGTGCCGGGCTCTCCTGGAGAAGCTGGAGGAGATCCCTGAGAACGTCCTGGAGGATCTTGGGTGTTCTCTGGTGCCCAGTGGGATTTGACAGCACCAAAGCTCCCTGGGTTGTGCTGGGGAAAAAAAAAAAACAAAATGGGATCTGGTGTTGGGAAAGCCAGGCCAAGGCTGCACTGCACCGGGAATTCCAACAGATGAGGCCACAGGAGAGCGGGAATGCCGAGGGGAAGAAGTGACGCTGGTGGGGCCTCGGAGTGGCACGGGGGGAGCTGTCCCCTCCCTCCATGGGAATGGAACTGGGGCTGGACCTGGGGCTCAGGGGACACCTGGAAGGGCCAAAACTGCGGCCTCTGGAGCTTGGAGGGTCTGCATCCCTCCATCCCACCCCATCCATGGATCCCACCAGGCCACAGGCACAGCTCCATCGCCGGATCCAGGCCCAGCTCTGCCTTCCCACTCCCAGAGGAATCCCGGAATCCTTCCCGGTTTTAGGAATTTGGGGGCTCAGCCCTTTTGTGGGTGTGGCTGTTCCCAAAGCGCTGCTGGCCCTGGGGAGCTGCTCCCTGCTGGGATGTGGGGACACTCCTGGGGTGTGCCGGGGACATTCCTGGGGTGTGCTGGGGACATTCCCGGGGTGTGCTGGGGACATTCCCTGGGATGTGCTGGGGACATTCCCTGGATGTGCTGGGGACATTCCCGGGATGTGCTGGGGACATTCCCTGGGATGTGCTGGGGACATTCCCTGGATATGCTGGGGACATTCCCAGGATATGCTGGGGACATTCCCAGGATGTGCTGGGGACATTCCCTGGGATGTGCTGGGGACATTCCCTGGGATGTGCCGGGGACATTCCCAGGGTATGCTGGGGACATTCCCTGGATGTGCTGGGGACATTCCCTGGATGTGCTGGGGACGTTCCCGGGGTGTGCTGGGGACATTCCCGGGGTGTGCTGGGGACATTCCCTGGGGTGTGCTGGGGACATTCCCGGGGTGTGCTGGGGACATTCCCTGGATGTGCTGGGGACATTCCTTCGGGAGCTCCCCCAAAGGCAGCTGTGGCCCTCTGGGCTGGGATTTTGGGAATTCTCACTGCCCAGAGGGTTCAGGAGACCGAAACCCTGGGGCAGCGGGATCCCAGCACGGGTAAGGGGGGAAATATTTCCCAGGATTTCCCTCAGGATTCCCAAAACTCTCTGTAAATGCACTGGGTCATTAAAATGCCGGTATTTTCTGTATCCTGCTCTGCTGGCTCTGCCTCCATCCCGGGGTTTGTGGATGGGCTGGAAATTGCAGGATATTTGCTGGATATGCAGCATTAAATGGGAAAACAGGAGGGGGTTTATTGGGAAGGGGATTGCTGGGCGTGCATGGAGCTGGAATATCATGGATTAACTGGGATTGGGGGCTCATCTCCAGCCTCCTGCCCAAATATTCCTGCTCCTCATCCTCCAGCCACCCCGAAAACACAAAATGTGGTTTAAAAGATCACCCCAAAAAAGGGGGGAGGGTTTGTTCTGCTTGCTAAGAAGAGCAGGAAAACATCAGGATCAAATTAATCGGGAATTTCCACGCAGGAAAAGAGGAATCATTTCTTTATTTCGTCTCCTTCCCGAGGGTTTCGGCCACGCCAGAGCCCTGGGTGGGTCCTGGGGCCGGGAATTGGGGAATTGGGGAAGGAGGAGGTGGGAATGTCCTGGGGACAGTGGGAGAGGGCGGAGTCGCTTCCCTCTGGAGCATCCCTGGCCCCGCATTCCCAACCCTGCCCAGCCCCAGGTTCCTTGAGCTGTTTGTAAAATCAGCGTTTTATAACCAGAATTTCTAGGTTAATGCATCATTTTTATAATTAATCCTGCAGTGCCCTTCAACCAATTAAATCACAGAAGGACTAATTAATAACTCGTTTAATGAGATTCCCCAAATTCAGAGTGGCTTCCTTGTCCAAAAAATACGGAAAAACGCCCAATAAAATCCCATTTCTCGGTAATTCCCAGTTCCAGGGGTTGGAGCTGCAGGTGACACCGGAGCCTGGCGAGGCCCAACCTCCCCCGCTGGTAATTAAAGCATGCAGAGGTAATTAACTGCTCCTGTTAATGACGGGCTGTGCAGCCTGGGAGTGAATCACCCAATAATTCTTTTGGGAAGGATGAATGCAGGCACAGAGGTGTTCCCCTTTTTTTTTTTGGAATTTCTCAGAAATGTTAATAATTAGGATTGAGAGAAAATTACAGAGAGGGAACCAACCCCGCCTCGTTTCCCTGGAAATCCATCTTGTCCCTTTTTTGGGGATTTATTTAAGGGATTTCAGGATTCATCAGGAGGGGGTGAATTTCTGGGGTCAGGAAAATCCTGGCACCGCTGCTCCAACTCCCCTTTCAAACTGGAAATGATTTTTCCAAGAGGAAACAGCAGGATCTGCCCTCAGATCCATATCCAGGCGCTGGGACTGGAGGAGACAGGATTGGGAATGTCTCTGTTAATTCAGGGAATAAAGAATTAATTTTGTCATTTTATTTGTCCTCATCCCCACATCGGCTAAAGCCTGGAAAAGCCTCCAGGTGCTGAAATCAGGGAATGGCAGGTAAGAAATGGAATTGCAGGAGAAGGAGCTCCAGAGGGGGCTGAGTTCAAATGGATCTCAAGGCAAAACTCCGAGCACGGGATGGGAAAGCTCAGCTGGGATGGCAGCAGGCAGGGAGAGGCTGGATTTGTGGGAGCATCAGCACAAGGAGGACCTGGAGAGTCCAGAGGAGGCCATGGAGATGCTCCTGGGGCTGGAGCCGGGCTGGGAGAGCTGGGAATGTTCCCCTGGAGAAGGGAAGGATCCAGGGAGAGCTGGGAATGTTCCCCTGGAGAAGGGAAGGCTCCAGGGAGAGCTGGGAATGTTCCCCTGGAGAAGGGAAGGCTCCAGGGAGAGCTCAGAGCCCCTGGCAGGGCCTGAAGGGGCTCCAGGAGAGCTGGAGAGGGACTGGGGACAAGGGCTGGAGGGACAGGACACAGGGAATGGCTCCCACTGCCAGAGGGCAGGGCTGGCTGGGAGATTGGGAATTGGGAATTCCTGGCTGGGCTGGAATTCCCAGAGCAGCTGTGGCTGCCCCTGGAGCCCTGGCAGTGCCCCAGGCCAGGCTGGAGCAGTGGGAATTGCAGTGGGATCAGCTGCAATTCCCTCAATCCAGGGGGGAAGAGCTTTTCCAGCGCTCCCTGGAGCAGTTCCTGTCCCCAGGCCCCTTTGGGTGCCCCTGCTCCGTGCCCATCGTTCCCTTCCCTGCCAGGGTTGGTTTCCCCTCCCAGCCCGGGGGGCAGGAGCTGGGATGGATTTCATTGCAGGGAGTGCCTCCCCTTGGATCGCCCCTGGGACACCGGGATGGATCACAGGGAACCTCTGCCCGATTCCAGCCCAGGGAGAGGCCTCTGGGAAAGCAGGAGGGATGGGAGGGAGGAGGAACAGGAGAGGGGAAGCTGGCAAGGCTGGGGCATCTCTGAGCCAGGAGGGTTCTGGCAGCGGGGCCGGAGTTTGGGATGAATTCCATAAAAAATTTCCTTTAATCGGGTGGGAAAATCATCGGGCATTGATTGTGTCAGTCACGGGAGGAAAGGGTGGGGAGCAGGAGAGATTGGGAATAGGAAAGAGAAAAGTGAGAAACCAAATTAACTCTCTGACAAAAAAAGCTGGAATAGAAATGCAGTGGTGAGAAAAATCCTCGGGAATGGGTTCTGGGGAAGGTGCTAATGGTCAGAAAATGAAGTGTGGCTGGGCTGTGTCACGGTGCTAAAAGCTGAACAATTCCAGGGTTTTCCTGGAGCAGCAGCAGTGGGTGAGGGTACCCCGGGACACAGCCTGACCCTCCGGAGCATCAGCAGCTCCCCTTCCACCCAAACTGTTCCAGCAGTCCCTGCACATTTATCCACATTTTGGGATTGGTCTCCTTCTCAGCACCTCTGGATTCTCAGCTCTGGGGCTTCTCGTGAGGAATTCCTGCCCGGGTGGAAGGGGCCGAGTCCCCTCTGCGTCCTGGCAGTGCCGTGGGGATCAAAACGTTCTAAAAACTTAAAATCGAAGGGGATGAAAATAAAAACGGGACGGAATGGAATGGAATGGAATAGAAATAGAATAGAATAGAATAGAATAGAATAGAATAGAATAGAATAGAATAGAATAGAATAGAATAGAATAGAATAGAATAGGAAGGAGTGGGGGTGCCCGACCTCCCCTCGCCCTCTCCCGGTTGGTTCTGTGGGAGCTGCAGCCCCCCCGAGGGTGGAGGAGGAGGAGGAGGAGGAGGAGGGATGGAGCCCCGGGGGAGGAGGGTGGCAGGGAGGAAGATGAGCCGAGGATGCCGGGGGGAGGATGCTGGGGAGGATGCAGACGCGCAGCGCACCGAGGACGCGCAGGGCGGGCTGTGCGCGGGGTGGCTGCGCGCCGAGCCGCGCAGGGTGGCGGGGGGCGGGCGCAGGTGCGGTGCGCGGCTCCGGGGGGCGGTGCGCGGGGAGGGGCGGCGCTGCGCGGGGCGGAGCCGCCCTGCCCGGGGCCGCTGCCGGCGGCTCCGCGTGGGAGGCGGCGGCGGCGCCGGGCGGAGGCTCCGCGGCCGCGGCGCGGCGGGGCCGGGCGGGCTGCGCGGGGCTGAAGCGGGGCTGAGCAGCGTGCTCGGGGCTAAGCGGGGTGCGCGGGGTGCGGAACTGCCAGAGGCTGCGCGGGGCTGCGCAGTGTGCTCGGGGCTAAGTGGGCTGCGCGGGGCTGCGCGGTGTGCGGAGCTGCGCAGGGTGCGCCGGGCTAAGCGGGGTGCGGAGCTGCCAGGGGCTGCGCGGGATATGCGGAGCTGCGCGGGGCCGTGCAGGGCTGCGCAGTGTGCTCGGGGCTAAGTGGGCTGCGCGGGGCTGCGCGGTGTGCGGAGCTGCTCGGGGCTGCGCGGGGCTGAGCAGGGTGTTTGTGGCTCTCCGGGCTGCGCGGGGCTGCGCGGTCTCTGCGGGCTCCGCGGTCTCTGCGGGCTCCGCGTTGTGCTGGGGGGCTCCGAGTTGCGCTCGGAGCTCCGCGGTATTATCGAGGCTCCGCGGTCTCTGGGGGCTCCGCGGTCTCTGGGGTCTCCGCGGTGCGCTCGGGGCTCCGCGGTATTCTCGGGGCTCCGCGTTGTGCCCGGGGCTCCGCGGCGCTGCGCGGGGCCGCGCGGAGCATGTCGGCGCTGCGGCGCAAGCTGGGCGATGAGTACCAGGTGGTGAGCACCTCGGCCAGCGGCGGGGGCCTCCCGCCGCCGCGCAGCGCCCCGCGGGGGAAGCGCCAGCGCTTCGTGGACAAGAACGGGCGCTGCAACGTGCAGCACGGCAACCTGGGCGGCGAGACCAGCCGCTACCTGTCCGACCTCTTCACCACGCTGGTGGACCTCAAGTGGCGCTGGAACCTCTTCATCTTCATCCTCACCTACACCGTGGCCTGGCTCTTCATGGCCTCCATGTGGTGGGTGATCGCCTACATGCGCGGGGACCTGAACAAGGCGCACGACGACAGCTACACCCCCTGCGTGGCCAACGTCTACAACTTCCCCTCGGCCTTCCTCTTCTTCATCGAGACCGAGGCCACCATCGGCTACGGCTACCGCTACATCACCGACAAGTGCCCCGAGGGCATCATCCTCTTCCTCTTCCAGTCCATCCTGGGCTCCATCGTGGACGCCTTCCTGATCGGCTGCATGTTCATCAAGATGTCGCAGCCCAAGAAGCGGGCGGAGACGCTGATGTTCAGCGAGCACGCCGCCATCTCCATGCGCGACGGCAAGCTGACGCTCATGTTCCGCGTCGGCAACCTGCGCAACAGCCACATGGTGTCGGCGCAGATCCGCTGCAAGCTGCTCAAGGTGGGGGCTCCAGGGGGGGCACGGAGGGGGAGTTCCTGCTGGGAGAGCTGCCCGGGGCACGGGTGGAGTCCCTGTCCCGTGTGGAGGTGGCGGTTGGGGACGTGGTGGGGCTTGGCGGTGCTGGGGGTGGTTGGATTCCGTGGCTTTGGAGGGTCAGAAATTCCATGAGGGCCCTGGCAGTGCTGGAGATTGTTGGATTCCATGGTCTTGGAGGGCTTTTCCAACCTCAGATACTCCATGAGTGCTGGGGGTGGTTGGACTCCATGGTCTTGGAGGGTCAGAAATTCCATGAGGGCCTTGGCAGTGCTGGGGATGGTTGGATTCCATGGTCTTGGAGGGCTTTGGTGGTGCTGGGAGTGGTTGGAATGGTTGGACTCCATGGTCTTGGAGGGCTTTTCCAACCTCAGATACTCCATGAGTGCTGGGGGTGGTTGGACTCCATGGTCTTGGAGGGTCAGAAATTCCATGAGGGCCTTGGCAGTGCTGGGGGTGGTTGTAATGATTGGACTCCATGGTCTTGGAGGGCTTTTCCAACCTCAGATATTCCATGAGTGCTGGGGGTGGTTGGACTCCATGGTCTTGGAGGGCTGGAGATTCTATGAGGGCCCTGGCAGTGCTGGAGGTGGTTGGACTCCGTGGTCTTGGAGGGCTTTGGTGGTGCTGGGAGTGGTTGAAATGGTTGGACTCCATGGCCTTGGAGGGCTGGAGATTCCATGAGGGCCCTGGCAGTGCTGGGGGTGGTTGGATTCCATGGTCTTGGAGGGCTTTTCCAACCTCAGATATTCCGTGAGGGCCATGGCAGTGCTGGGGATGGTTGGAATGGTTGGATTCCATGGTCTTGGGGGGCCCTGGCAGTGCTGGGGGTGGTTGGAATGGTGGGACTCATGGTCTTGGAGGGCTTTTCCAACCTCAGATATTTCTTGAGGGCCTTAGAAGTGCTGGGGATGGTTGGAATGATTGGATTCCATGGTCCTGGAGGGCCCTGGCAGTGCTGGGGGTGGTTGGAATGGTTGGATTCCATGGTCTTGGGAGGGCCCTGGCAGTGCTGGGGGTGGTTGGAATGGTTGGATTCCATGGTCCTGGAAGGCCCTGGCAGTGCTGGGGGTGGTTGGAATGGTTGGATTCCATGGTTTTGGGGGGCCCTGGCAGTGCTGGGGGTGGTTGGAATGGTTGGATTCCATGGTTTTGGGGGGCCCTGGCAGTGCTGGGGGTGGTTGGAATGGTTGGATTCCATGGTTTTGGGGGGCCCTGGCAGTGCTGGGGGTGGTTGGAATGGTTGGATTCCATGGTTTTGGGGGGCCCTGGCAGTGCTGGGGGTGGTTGGAACGGCCGCACTCGGTGGTCTGGGAGGGCTTTTCCAGCCTACACAATTCCCTGGCTCTGTGACAGACCCGTGGCCCCGCTGCCGCTCCCCTGGGCACATCCCACCCCCTCTCCGTGTCCCCGATCATCCCTCGCTCCTGCCCGTGGCTGTCCCCACCTCCCTGGAGCAGCCCGGTCCGCGGGAGGTGGCCGTGCCCATGGCCGGGGGGGGACTGGATGATCCCAGACCCTTTTTTGGGTCCTGCCGCTGTCCCAGCATCCCCGTCCTGTTTTCCTGGCGCAGGGAACATCTCCGGGCGCCTCGGGCTGCGGGCTCAGCCATCAGCGCCGCATTCCCAAGCTCCTTGGAGATAATTCCCGCATTCAGCGCAGGATTGGGATGGATATTTATAGATTCCTATAAAATGCTCCGTTTCCCTGACAAGGAAATCCTTTGTAGCTGCCAGCCAGCCTCCCGTGAGCCGGGCGGGAGAAAGCTCCGGGCACAATCCCGAGGTTTTCGGGCAGCCCCGAGCCCGGCCAGGCTGAACTTTATCGAGGTGAACTCCGAGGAAAGCGGAGTGCCGGGGTTAGACCCGGAAAATCCCTGCCCGGGAGGGCTGGGGAGAGCCGGGCTCGGGCTGAGATCGCCCGGCGGCCGCGGATCCAGAGGGGATTGGGAATTGGGAATCGGGAATTGGGGATCGGGAATCGGGGATGGGGATGGAGCGGGAGGGAGGAAGGAGCCGGCTCGGGGGGCGTTTGCTGCCTGCGGAGCGTCCCGCAGGGATCCCCCGGGAATCGGGGTGTCCGCGGGGGGGGCTGGGCAGGGAATGGGGTGTCCTTGGGATTGGGGTGTCCTGCAGGGAATGGGGTGTCCTGTCCTTGGGGTTTCCTTGGGATTGGGGTGACCTGTCCTTGGGATTTGGGTGCTCTTGGAATGAGTGTCCTGCAGGGAATGGGGTGTCCTGTCTTTGGGATTGGGGTGTCCTGCAGGGAATGGGATGTCCTGTCTTTGGGATCGGGGTGCCCTTGGGATTGGGGTGTCCAGTCCTTGGGATGGGTGTCCTGCAGGGAATGCGGGTGCCTCAGGATGGGTGCTGTGCAGGGAATTGGGGTGCCCTTCCCTCGGGATGGGTGCTGTGCAGGGAATGTGGGTGCTGTTCCCATGGGAAGGGTGTCCTGCAGGGCATGTGGGTATCCTGGCAGGAATGGGGGTGCCCTTCCCTCGGGATGGGTGCTGTGCAGGGAATGTGGGTGCTGTTCCCATGGGAAGGGTGCTGTGCAGGGATTGGGGGTATCCTGGTGGGAATTGGGGTGCCCTTCCCTTGGGATGGGTGCTGTGCAGGGAATGTGGGTGCTGTTCCCATGGGAAGAGTATCCTGCAGGGATTGGGGGTATCCTGGTGGGAATTGGGGTGCCCTTCCCTTCCCTCGGGATGGGTGCTGTGCAGGGAATTGGGGTGCCCTTCCCTTGGTGCTGTGCAGGGAATTGGGGTCCCTTCCCTTGTTGTTCCCATCTCCCCCATTCCCAGGAGAATCCCCCTGGATTTTCCTGGCTGCTCCCCCGGCAGCCCCCGAGGATGCTCAGCCCCGTGGGAGCCTCCTGGGCTCGTCCTGTTCTCCCAAATCCCATTTCCTGTGGGATTTCAGGATCAGGACTGGCCCAGCGCTGGGGTCCCCTAAACCTTGAGGGAGTCTGTGCCTAAAGGAGGGAAAAAATTCCTAAAAAACTCCCAAAAGAACCCTTTAATGGCTTTAAACTGATTAAACAGTTTAATATTATTATTTATAATATTTATAAATATTATAAATATTGTTTATAAATATTATTTGCATGGATAAATATATAAAAATGGCATCACAACATAATACCATCCATTTATATAACATGCAATCATGCATGTTTGTATTTAACAATATAGAATTTGTACAGTTTGTTTTAAAATATTTCATAATGTGTATACATACATTTGCATAAAATGTAAATGTAAATATAAAAATAAATATACAAATATACAAATATACAAATATATAGATATATAAATATATAGATATAAAAATATATAAGTATAAAATATAAAAATAAAAATATAAATGCAAGTATAAATATAAATGTATTTAAATAATTTCATCTATTTCAAGCTATAAAAATCAAAAAAAATATTTTTTTTTGGCTCTGGAAGTGTCAGACTGGGAATTTTAAAAGTTGGAGCTTCAAACTGCAAAAAAATTTCCTGGATTTGAAATATGGGAAAGCAAAGGTTTGTGCTTGGAAGCAGCAGTCTCCTCCTTATGAGAAGAATGCAAACATGGTTGGATGGTTGCAATAACAAGAAAGTTGTTGATGTAAAATCGTGTCTGACTCCATTGCAAAAGGTAAACACAGAAGGCTGAAATAGAACTTTAGAAAAACTCCTTAAAAAGACAGAGGAGAACAGCAAAACCCAAATAACACCCTGTCCCACACCACACAAAGAAATGACACCCACACTCTGAGATGTCCAAGGCAGAAAAGGGGCAGTTTATTTACAAACTTCAAATATTTATAGAATTTTATCAGTGACCGTGGATTGGAGGAAGAAAATCTTCCTCTCCAACCACACTGGGCACCCCAACAGCCCATCAGCATCTCCTCCTTATGATAAAAATATAAACATGGGCAGACAGTTTCAATAACAAGAAAGTTGTTGATGTAAAATCGTGTCTGACTCCATTGCAAAAGGTAATAGAACTGAAATAGAACTTTAGAAAAACAGAACTTTAGAAAAAAACTGAAATAGAACTGAAATAGAACTTTGGAAAAATAGAACTTTAGAAAAAACTGAAATAGAACTTTAGAAAAAAATTCCTAAAAGGACAAAAGAGAACAGCACAAACCCAGCCAAGCAGGAGCTCCAACCTCTCCGCCCTCCTTGTCCCCGGCAGTCCCGGCAGACCCCGGAGGGAGAGTTCCTGCCCCTGGATCAGCTGGAGCTGGACGTGGGCTTCAGCACCGGGGCTGACCAGCTCTTCCTGGTGTCCCCGCTGACCATCTGCCACGTCATCGACTCCAAGAGCCCCTTCTACGAGCTGTCCCAGCGCAGCATGCACACCGAGCAGTTCGAGATCGTCGTCATCCTCGAGGGCATCGTGGAGACCACGGGTGAGTGCGGCCCTGTGCCTGTAGAGCATGAAATTAGGGTACAGGCTCACAGAAGGCTGGAGATCCAAAATTTCATTATATTATATTATATTATATTATATTAATATTGATATTATATTATATTATATTATTTTATATTATATTGATATTATATTATATTATATTGATATAATATTATATTAGATTAGATTATATTGATATAATATTATATTGATATTAGATTATATTATATTAATTATATTGATATTAGATTATATTATATTGATGTTATATTATATTAATTATATTGATTTTAGATTATATTAATATTAGATTATGTTATATTATATTGATATAATATAATATTATATTATATTGATATTAGATTATATTAATATTAGATTATATTAATATTAATATAAATATAATATTTAGTATATTAATTAATATTAACATAATATAATAATGACTAATATTATTATATTAATATTATATATTAATATAATAATATTAAATGTTTGTTCTTTCTCCTTATTATTAATTTATTAATTCTTATAATTAATTATAATTACGATTTCACTATATTATTATATGTCTTTTATACCTTTTCACAACGAGCCCACCTAAGAGGTGGGATCCTTGGGCCCGTTGGTCACACCGAGGGGCCATCAAGCAAATTCCCTCCTCTGGGAAAGGATGCAGAAAAATAGGATAGTTTACAATAACATGCACTTGTTTACCACAAGTGTCCCTGGGAAAGAATTTTCTGGAATCAAAACATGGCAGGCACAGACTGTGGCAACATGGCCCTCCCAGCTGGAATTCCCTGCTGGCCTTGGAAAATCCCCTCCTGGTTTTTGGAGGAGCTTTGAGGCAGAGTTGGGGTTTTGGTGCTGGGGTTCTCTCCAGGGGATGGGTTTGGGGTTGGGAGTGTGGAGCTCCCGGCTGGGAGGAGCTGCTCCTGCCTCTCCCAGCTGCTGGGTGGGTGTTTGGGGTATCTTGGGTCTGGTTTGGGGCCGTGTTGTGGGGTCCCAGTGTTCCCATCCTGCCTGCCCAGGGCAGGAGAGCACATCCCAGAGACAGGAAGGTGAATCCTCCCTGGGCTTCCTAAAAACTCCCTGGTGTTTCCTTAAAACTCCACAGATACTTCCCTAGAAACTCCTTGGTATTCCTCTAAAAACTCTTTGATACTCCTCTAGAAACTCCTTGACATTCCTGTGGAAATTCCTTGGTATTCCTCTGAAAACTCCCTGATATTTCCATAAAAACCCCCAGATACTTCCCTAAAAACTCTTTGATATTCCTCTAGAAACTCTTTGATATTTCCATAAAACCCCCCAGATACTTCCCAAAAAACTCCTTGGTATTCCTCTAGAAACTCCTTGGTATTCCTCTGAAAACTCCCTGATATTTCCATAAACCCCCCCAGATACTTCCCTACAAACCCCTGATCTTTACCTACCAACCCCCTGACAGTTCCCTAAAATCTCCTCTGAAAACTCCTCCTTATTTTCATAATATTTCCCCTGATATTTCCATTAAAAAATTCCTTATATTTTCCATAACCCCCCAGATACTTCCCTAAAAATTCC
>JADMLD010000722.1:600000-877500 GCA_017589585.1 Phylloscopus whistleri
AGGGAAATTCCTCACATAATATATGTGCTGCTATTCTCTTCAGTTAGTCTTGATAGGAGTGGTAATGTAACTAATCCAACTGTGAAAATGGTAAATAATGGAAATACTGGAAGTGGAAATGGGAATACTGGAAAATGAAAATGGAAAATACTGGAAATTCCAGTATTTTCCCAAATACTGGAAAATATATCAAATGTCAAGCCAATACAAATAAATTATAAGATAGGTGAGTTTGTTATCCCTTTTCAATCAGAAAATAGTGTACCTGTCAAATGTTGTGATATGACAACTCTCACTTGTACATAAAAGCAAAACCATCTCTTAAGCTGTGAATTTCTGAAATTCATGAAATCACTGGAAATGAAAAATATTGAACATATAAACAAAAGATGCAAAAAAATCACTTTTCAATATTTTGACTGCCCATCTTCCTGTTAAGTTTCTACTGGATGTAGAATTTTGTCTTAGAACAAGTGTTCTGTGTTCTAAAATTCTCTTATTGAGAAACTACACAGTAGCCTTTGACATCAATGAATAAAATTCATGTATGATATAAGAAAAAGGGCACCTTGACTGATATTTATTCTATGTTAACATTTATAAAGTGTTGTTTATTTACTTTTTTGTTTTTCACTTCTACAAGCTAGTGTATGTAATATACAACTGTATAATGTCTACAAATGCATTGGTCATTTGTAATCCTCAATGGATACAATATGTATGCAGTGCTTCTGAAAGACCTCAATTGAAATATCTCATAAATTTTTTTCTCTTACATTTGCCTAATTTTTATTAAATACAAAAAAAAAAAGACCTCTGTCATTCTTAATGCTCCCAGCTTTTACCTAAATAGCTGAGCACATTCTTCATGTTTTCTGTTTCCTTTATACCTGGCAATTGTAAACAAATTTAAAAATAAAGGAAGTTTTAATTAAAGAAATGTGTACATATATACAAGAGAAGATAATAACTGCATTACAGTATAAACTTGTTAATTTGCATTAATGATAGGTAGAGCTATGGTGAATTACAGAATTTTGCAAATTAACATCAAAGTGAATAAATAACAAAAACCAGAGGGTAGTTAATCCACAAAAGTTTCACTAATTCCTTTTATGGGTTGTAATTTGGCTGTAATTATCTGCATTTTTGTTTTTCTTTTATTAAGAGCTAGTGGAATATCTGATGTATTATCATGCTAAAAATGATTTCTGCTCCACAAAGTTTACAGTCAAGAGGACACCTGCAGAAAAACAAGTGACCATTCTGGAAAATACGCAGGTGAGCATGACCTGTTCCTCATCATCATCCATACCCATTGCTGAGGTGTTCCATCAATAAGCATGATAGTGTTAATGTGAATAGAGAGAAAGTCTTTAAAGTAGACACTGGAAGAAATTGAAGGGAGTTTTGGGCTGTTCATATATAAGTGGAATGCAGATTAGTGAGGTTTTGATGTATGATGCAATTAAAATTAAGCTTATCAAAGTATAACTTTAAATTTGAAATAATTCAAAGGTGAATATGAATATACCTTTAAGATATTTGCAAATAGGTCCTGATATCTTAAAAAACTGTAGCAGACTGTGTTTTGACTACCAAAGGAGATATTTCATACTAGTTTTTAACAGAATCATAGAATGGTAAGGCTGCCCAGTCCAACCTCCCTGCTCAAGCAGGGTCATCCTAGAGCACGTTGCTCAGGATTGTGTCCACATGGCAAGTAAAAAATTAAACAATACTGGGCTCAATATTGAACCTTGGTGAACACCATTAATGACAGGTCTTCAACCTGTGCCACTGATAAGAACCCTCTGAACTCTGCCAGTTCTCAATCCACTTCGCTATCCACTCATCCAGCTCACCCTCCCTGAGCTCACCTATGAGGATGCCATGGGAAACCTTGCTGAATGCCTTTCTGAAGTCCAGGTAGGCCACACCCACTTCTCTCCCTTCACTTCTCCAGCCAGTTGTCACAACACGGAAAGTAATCAGGCTGGTTAAGCATGACTTCCCTTTGGTGAATCCATACTGACTACTCCTGATCACCTTCTTGTCTTCTACATCATTAAAATGGCCTCCAGAACATGCTGTTCCAGGTGAGGCTGATCAGCTTGTTCCTCTTTCTCCCTTTTTGAAGACTGGGGTGACATTTACTTTCTTCCAGTCCCCAGACCCCTCTCCTGACTGCCATGACCTTTCAAAGATGAGAGTGCCATAACGATGTGTGCCAGTTCCCTCAGCATCCGTGAGCGAATCCCATCAGTGCCCATGGAGCTGTGGATGTCAAATTTGACTAAATGGTCTCTAGCCTGAACCTCCTCAAACAATGGAAAGTCACCCTGCCCCCAGACTTTCTCCATGGTCTTCTGGGTCAGGGATTGCTGAGGGCTGGCCTTGTCAGTGAAGACTGAAAGAAAGAAGATGTTCCATTATCTCAGCTTTCTTCGAAACTTCTGCTTCAGAGCTTCCTATTCCATTCAGTAGTTGGTCCACATTTTCCTTAGTATTCCTTTTGTTATTAATTTACATTATATTGAAATTGAATTATATTCAAATTAATTGAAAAAGTTCTTGTTGTCCTTGACATCCTTACCCATATTTAACTGCAAATGGGCCTTGGCCTTTCTTGTTTCATTTTGGTATACTCTGATAGCTTCCCTATATTCATCCCAGGTGTCCTGTCCCCTACATCATCTCCTGCTTATGTGTGAGTTTTCATAGAAAATTCTTGCTCATCCATGCAGGTTGCCTGCCTCTTTTGCTAAATTTCTTATCCATTCTCTAGGGTACATTCCCATATGATTATTCCAAGAAGATCACTGAAGAGGGAAAAGTTAGCTGTCCTGAAGCTCAGGTGTGTAACCTTTTAATTTCCCAGGGCCTTGCAGGACACTGAACTCCTTGATCTCGGGGTTGCTGTAGTCAAGGCTTCCCCCAATGCTCACATCTCCAGACTTCCTTTGTTTGCCACCATAAGGTCCAGCAGCACACCTTTCCGTGCTGGCTCCTCCATTACCTGTTATTGTCTTTTAGAGTACGAGAATTGTGGAGAGAAGAAAGCATCAGGATTTGTTTTTACCAGAATGTAAAAATTAGGGCAGTAACACTGTACCAATGTAGTTATACTGCATTGTAGTTATAACAACAACTGATTCAGTTACATTGGCTGTGGGCATCCAGTCCACTTGATTGTGTCTGCCCCAGAAATGATTGGTGCACAGTCGTCTTTGTGATGTGTCTAAACGAGAAGGGATTGTGGTTTTTTCACTTTTGGTGTGAATTTTGACCCAGATACTGTGCTGGGGCACAGCAGGTCACAGTAGTACAGATGGTGTTGGCCACACTGTCAGACAAATGGCTTTGTAAGCCGCCCTACCTCCTTGCTTTCAGCTTGCCAAGTGCTCAGGCTACCTCCAGCCAACTGTTTCATCAAACCTTCTTCTGCCTGACTGTGGATTGTCAGGACAGAACCTAATTGAAAAAGAAGCATGGAGAATGTGAGGAAGACACAGACATCTCTTCAGGTGAGCCCCTGTTCTGCTAAATTATCTAGTTCTGGATTTGTTCCCAGGCAATCCCAGGTCATCTACTTTGCATGCATGTTAGATAAGACCCAGGCTCTCCTGAACAAGCTATGTCCTTCTGAGAAAAAATGCAAGGGATAGTTTGCTTGGGATCTTTGTCCCCTATGTAGGATGGACAAGAGCATTGGTAACACTGTTTTTATTGAAACATCTTACCTAGTTACTGCACAGCTGTGAAGTATTAGTAACCTCTGTAATGGATTTGGGTCTTTTTTGTGGGCTATTCCAGAAAAACATGGCACATATTTGTGATAAAAGTCCTCAAGGTATTCACATCTGCATTATCTAAATGCTAGCTACTATTTCAGCCAACTTGGTCACATTTGAATAAACTGCAGTGATCACCGAAGTACAAACTTCTACTACAGTGCTGTTGGGTACTTCACAGGTTGGCATGACACTGGTTATTTCATGCAGCTGTAAAAATCCACTCTGATAACTTTCAAGTGATGATTATAACACATTTCATTTTGATTTGGACATGTCTGTCCGAATCTGGGAGGCAGATGAACTTTTCCAACAATTCTGTGACCACATCCTCCCATAGGTACAGATTCTGTTGATACAATTGGCCTTTGTTTGTTTGGATGGCAGTGTGTTTCTTCTCAATCGCCATAAGTGGTGTGCACCAGAACTGCCAGTTGATGAATGATAAATCTGTGAGACTGTGTGTGCCCCTGCAGCTTCTGCTCTGCCATCCGCTACACAGAATCCACCCTGATCACCCTGATGGATGAATTCATACAAGTAAGGGCACACTGTGGAGCTGGAAAACAGACTATTAAAAAAAGCCAGTTTCACATCTAAGTAACTGCAATATTAATTCATTTCTGACAGTATGGGCAGATAGTATATCTGACTTTGCAGTATGCTGGAACATTCTGGATTATTTGTCCAAGTCTGCAGCAGCTGTTGAGAAAAAGCATCTGTGAAGGAACAGTACCTTCACTAATATTTGATTTATCTGAAAGTGGATCACTTGAACAGCACAGATCATGGAAATGAGATAGCGCAAAACTAAGTGCTTGGGAAGATGGGAAATAAGTACAGTGCAGGAACAGATATTAGGTATACAAAGGGACTATTCAGGGTCCAGGTGTAGAGGAATGAAGGTAAAGCATGATGAGATTTATTACAGTTGGATTTAGTTCAAGGAGAACTCTCTCTAGTAGGATGTTAATTTCACAAAAGATTTCACGAATCTCAGTCTCCTGTTAAACAAAATAGCAGCCAGAAAATAGAGCAGATGCAGTAAAGCATTAAAAATGGAGGCTCATTTGATATGGATTTTTCTTGTTACTTAAGTGTGCCACTTAATAAAAAAACTAATATGGAAAACACTATAAATATGTCACTCATCATAAAGCTGCTTTAAACAACGAGAATGTAGTGACATAGCAGGATGAGTGTGGGCACTAAAATAACATACACAGTAATTCTGCTCTCTCACCCAAGAGCTGAAGAAAATGAAGTGATAGTAAGACTACAATGGCTGCAATCACTTTTATTTTATTCATGCTCTACTGAAGTTTGATGCACCCGCTCCTGCCTGTACTACACATTTGTGTTAGATAACTGGCAGTATTTTAGTAATGGGAATAGATATGTGTGAATGCTGGATTAAAACTTCCTTTCTTCTCTCAATGCTATTTATATTTCAAGCCTTCTCGTGTCTACTCATGCCATAGCAAAATGTAGCTCTCATTTTAGTAATTGTGTTTCTCATTGTCATCCTACTTGTTTTATCAGTGTACTTCCATAAGTTTTTGTCTTTGATATTTTATTTCAAAGTGTTTATCACAACACTTCATCTCAGTTCCTTTCAGTTGAATATCTTACATGGAGCTGTTACCTGTCTTCACATCTTTTCACTCCATTCTTCCCTTTCTATTATTTCTTTATTCTTTACCTTATTCTTCTTTCCAGTTATTTTTCAGTCTCTTTCTACCTTCCACTGAGCTCTTTATCTATACTTCTCCTTTTTCTTACTGAACACTCTATCTTCTTCTCTGTTTCTCTTTTCTCTCCTTTCTTTTCCCATTAGCTGCTTAGCAGGACATTTCTCATTTGTGTTTTCTTTTCTTCCTGCACCATCATTTGTTTGATTTTATATCTAGAGAAATATCCTCAAATGTACCAAAACAGAGGGGTACTCATAAGCAAATGGTGGAGAGCTGGATAACTGAGAAAGGGGAAAAGGGCAAACCATGAAGTAGGAAAGTATGGTGATTTACAGGCAAAGCTGTCCATTTGGTGGCTAAATGGCATTGTATACCACATGTCATTGAAATCGCTGCAGCTTCCTTCCAGACAATGAGGTCTGGGTCCAACTTTAGCTCCATTGGTGGGAACATGATGCTAATGACACCTAGGTTGTGGGTTTGATACCCATATGGGCCATGCACTTTAGAGCTGGACTTGATCCTTGTGGAACTCTTCCAACTCAGAATATACTGTGAAATCTATGTGGTGAGGTATCTGAGACGAAGGGCACAAGGTTGCTGTTTCTGTAAGATCCATGACAAAGTGAAGATATTTGGGCTTTTTTTTTTCTTCTTAAGCTTCCCACAGTACCTTTGAATTTTCTTCTTAGATGCTTTCCTTCCTGCAGCTTAGTGTTGTGAACAAATGCAATATCTGTTGGTGTTTTGTCAAAGTGTTGTTCCAGAAACCACTTTGGTATATAGTAAATCTCTGTTAAACCTGGTATGTGGTATCATGCACATAATAAACATTTTTGCAAGATTTTCACAGAGCTGGCATGTAGTACCTACCACATAATAATGATGTCATATAGCATGGCATTTCAGGAGCTAGTACAACAGCTAAGTATGGCCTAATTAGTGCAGTAACTGTGTAGCAGCAGAATCAATATAAATCTCTGACGGAATTCCTGCGAGGGTAAGAAAGGGCAAGAAAGCAGGCATAATGAATTGCTATTAATCAGTAAACATTATGATGCTAGTGTAACATCTCCTCAAGTAGCCGTAGTACAACATATGCTACATTAATAGCAGATGTCACAAATTCTGAGACCTTATATGAAAATTGCTATCCCTGCAAAAAAATTAAAAAATCAGTTCCATGTGAAAAATATATCCATAGCTTAGCATTTTCTCTTTTTTGTTAGGAAATTTTGAATATTAGTATTGTAATTTATTGGGGAGACAGTCAACAGTACTGTCCAAAAACACAGTATAAGTTTAAGGTTGAAAATAGATCCAATATGTCACATTGTGGAGGAAATACTGTCCTGAATGTGTTATTTTTACATTGTAGAGCAGTGTATTAGAGTGGGAGCAAGAGACACTGGAGACAGTGGGTAGATGGAGGCTGTAATGAAGGTGAGAATATCTAATATACCATTCTCTTCACACTAGATGCTAAAATTGTACTTTTTAGTACAATTAGATTTTGCAAATATGTTTGGAAAAATATAGAAGGAGAATTATAAGCATGAAATGAGCTGGGAAGCCTCCCACCCCTTACATTCTATAGTGAATATTAGAGAGTTAAGACATTTAATGTATTCAGTAAAATTAAGGTGATAAACACACGAACTTGCTTTTTAATTTCTTCCCTGAAAGGGAATAAATTTTACTTTGTTTGGCTGTAGGATAAAACCCTCAAGATAAACATTTGCCATGAAAAAGCATGTCTGTCCACAGCCTGAGCAAAATATAAAAAAGAGTCTGATCATATTTTATAAACATGCTCATGGCCAGTAAATTTCTGACACCAGAACTTTTGAGTCTGGTTTAGGCAAAATGTAGATTTTTCTCCAGGTGATAGAAATCCAGACAAAAAGTTAGTTCTAAAAGTTAGAAGAATTTAATCCTGCTCACTTGCTAGGGCACAAAGATCACTTTTAGCTGACTTTACTCCCATACATTACAGTTGCAGAGATTGCAGAGATACACTGCAGAGATGCCTCGACCTGCCCAAGGGCTCCATTTCCCTTCAGGATCTCCAGTGGAGATTTGAACACTCTATGGTGGGCAACAGACCAGCAGCAGAAAACTGCTTCTGACTATCTGGGATACTCACTGGATGAGCATCAGAGCAGTGGATTTAAAGTGAGTTAAATGTTCAAGCCATTATCAGACTAGACAGCTCTTATTTGAAATTTCTTTAGAAAATTGCTATTCATATCAAGACATGTTCTCTCTTTCTTTACTTGTTTTATTTTCCTTTTATTTAGGCAAAAAATATATTTGGTGTTTACAGGACAGTGAATGATTTGACACAGACTTCCTGAATGTTGCTGGAGAAGAAAGAAGTTTTAGGAAGTATGATAATGTGTTAATGGTCTGAGCCACAGCTATACTTATTTGCAAAAATTGAACTCTTTAACTAAAGAATTGTGTATAAATAATTATCCCAATTCTTCCTGCTGCCAATATTAAGCACATACTTCTGAAAAGATAAAATGTGTTTCCATTCAGCCATAACTCTGGAGAAAATTAAACATATACCCCAAACTGAAATATGTCTAAATGGGGGGAGGGGGGGTGGAGGGGTGCGGGGGTGGAGGGGGGAAGTACACCAGAACTTTTTAAAAGTTTTTTTTAAGGATTCCTCTAAGTCACTGTTTTCTACCTTTTAACCAGTTTTAGGATGAAAGAACATGTCAAGAAGATTGAAAAATATAGTTTCCATATTGATAAGGGAAAAAATGAAAGATGAAAATATCAACAGGTCAGTGTCTCTGACATCACACCTGGATAGACTGTCTTGTTGGGTCGTGCAGAATTCCCTTACCTTAATACAAAAAAATGCTACAATGATGACAGTAGTATCAATTAAATCTGTTCAAGTCTTGTTTATAGAATAATTGAACTTAAAATCTAAACTGACCAAAAAAGAAATTGCATTGATAAAATATTTTCCTGAAAAATATGTGGCTCTGGTACAATGTGATTTATGTTTAAAAATAAGGCTATACAAAATCAATGTGGTATGTATTAAATGAACTAAAGACAGGCTAAGTTACATGTGTCAAAGACTATGGCTAATGGAAAACCCTTTGAACCAAATGAAAATTTTCTTCCTTATGGGTTAATGCAGATTATTTGTCCTGGCCTACTGCCACTCATTCTCTTTATCAATGTCCTAGAGAAAAAGTGAAATACTTAAAACTGCCAAATCTTCCAGCTGGGTTTTGAAAAAAAAAATGGTCAAAGTCAGCTGTTGTAGCAAGCCTTATACATTCAAACAATGTATATTTTAACACTGCTCAGATTCAAAGTCTTTGATCTTAGTCCAAGGAAAACTCACTGTTGTAAAGCATCCTTTCCTTGCATGATTTTGTAAACATGCTGGAAAATTTGAGAATTTTCAAACACTTTAGAAAAATAAAATGAGTATATTCTTGCTCTGCACCCATCTCCCCAACCTTATTAAGTCATGAAAAGTATGCAGATTTCAAGCAGTATCTTTTGATGACTGGTGAGGACAAGAGGAGTTCTCCTTAGAGAAAGCCAGTTGGAAGCAAACGTAAGCCTTATGGATCAGGAGAAATTTTGTCATACTCATTAATCTTGATATTCACATCTAATTCTGCATGTCCTTTTTGCCCTTTTCGCCCTTTTCTCCTGAAATTCAAGAATTCTTTGTGTTTAAAGGGGACCAGTTTCTGCCTAAATATATGTTTGAAAACCAACTTCCACAAATCCATCACCTTGAAAGGAAATGTTACACTTAAATTATAAAGTACTTAAATCATGTTCTTCCTTGTGAAAGAGACAGAAAAGAACAAGGTCCTGCCACCTGCATCATATAGTCAAGAAACTGACTCCAACAATTCGTTCAAGCACCTTTGGTGAGGTTTTGAACTTCCAGCTGTCAAAGACTTCCGTGAGTTATTTCACAGCATCCTGAAGTGAAGAGAACTTTAGGGAGGAAAGCATTGTTTGTGATGTACTTAGATAAAGAACATGGGCTGAATTTTATTAAGTAGTTTCTTTCTGCTTAAGAAATCAATCAGTCTTCCCATACGATTCTGTAGAATTGAGATCCAATGAATAAAATATTCCACTTCATCATAAAATATGATGTTTATTAAATGCACATTTAATAAAAATAAATTACTGGATGCATGCAGAGCTTGCAGTGTTATTAGGTAGGACAGGATTAATCTGCCTGATTCTAGTAGAGTTTATCTGTAAAACATAACTTCTTATGCTGTCGTAGGATATGCTATGCTGGCACTGCATCCCTTGATTTTATTGTGACCATTACAGCTTTCAGTAGTCAAGTGACAAACTCCATAAAAGTTCTGAAATTACATTTTTGAAATTCCATCCCTTCCTACAACTATAAACTCTGAAGTACTGAAATTTTAATAAAATAACTCAGGAATATTTGATTTTCTTCTACTCTGGATCTGCTACCTTATTACACCTGTTCTGTAAGCTATTAAATGTTCAGTCCTGTAAAGCTTGCACTTGATCTTCAGAATGTGAAGAGATGCCAAGGTATGACTGAAGAAAGCATGGAAAAGCAGAGCTGCAAAATGCTATTGACTTTGCTGTGTTAGTTACAACTTCAAATGAGAATGCACAAAGCTATTCTCTCTGTATCCACAGTAACAGGAGGGAGAGATGAAGGAATAGAGTTGATTTAATTGTGCAGACATAAATAAAATTTTCAGGCCAGGAAAGAACAAACCATTGCATAAACACTAGACCATTTTCTAGTACATCCAGCCACCTAGAGAAGGAGCTCATCATCACATTACGACATAAAATCAATATCTTGCAAAAGTCAGAAATAAGATCATGAAAGAGCAATATGTTGTATCTACAAAGGTTGCACATATCCAGTTTGGTATTTAGGATATCAGACTTAGCAAAAGGAGAAAAAAAAAAGGCAAAAATCTTTCTTATTCAGAAGTGTGCAACAATATGAGACAAAATAGGCATTTAACAGGCCTCTGTTTATGTTTTTATCGAGATGAATTTGGATGGGTTTGAAGATCTACTTTCTGCAACAACCACTCCAATGAAGTACTTAGAAAATCATGTTTTAGCAATATTTCTGTTATGACAGTAATTGGTAAAAAGAAGCAAAACTGAAGAATGCTTGTGGATATTGAGGGAACAATATTTATTACATTTCAATAACATTTTCTAGGGTACTACTTGCACAACCCTGACTCTGTAAAAGGAGAGAGGATGATGAGCTCACTTATACTGGGGAAAAAAATTCTAGTGATTATTTATTTGTAGTAACTTTTAGAAGATTTATATCATTATAAATTTAACTGGTAAAGAAATATTGATGCAACAAGAATATTACTACATTATTCCCTGGGATTGACATAATAAAAACCTCATTAAATCAAGTAATTGTATAGTGTAATGGATCTTTTTTCATAGAGATTTTTATTGCATATGTCAAGCCTTTACTTAATGATATTAATGTAACCTATCTGCATTCAAGTCATCTGCACTGGAGTATCTCAAGGTGAAATTTGGTCATGCAGGACAGGCTGACATGGGAATTAGTTTATTTTTTAGCACTGGGTTTTGTAAACAGACTCAATCCCATTACATTCTTCCAAATGGAACCTACTTCAGTGGTCATTCTATGCATGAGGCACTGTCATGGAATCACAAAGTCTTCTGAACTGGAAGGGACCCACAAGGATAATTGAGTCCAGCTCTTAACTGGCCTGTACAGGGATTGAACCCATGGCTTTGGCATTATTAGCACCATGTTTGACCAGCTGAGCTAATCATCCCCCCCTCCTGTATTTTTAACTAATCACCTCACATAACATAACAAAACAATGTAAAAAAATTAGCTCTCCCTCCTTTTTTTTTTCCTCCTCTCAAAACCTTAATTTCAGATTTACAGTGAAATCAGAACTTTTAAAAGCAGAGAACTGTACTTGAGTAACAGTTTCAAGGAGGGTCATTTGGATCCTAGTCCGAGCTGATGGACCAAAGATTTGAACATATTCCAAATGAACATCATAATCACTGAAATATTGGCTATTCAGAAAGCAAGTTCTGAAAGGCTGTTCAGAGCTCTGGTTCTCATTCTGATTTGATCAATTCCTTCCTGAGTCTGAGAAACCTTTACTGTCAAAATTCCTTCTGTACAGGAGTTAGCATTTAATATAAAAGTTTCCTGATAAGTGCAAGTACATAGACAAAGGCGTGGGGGATGGTCTCAGTTCCAAATCTAGGAGCTATTGTATTACTTTCCTATTGCATTTATTATTAATATTTAGGACACTTGAGGATTACTTTAATAACTCTGTGTCGATTGGGTCCATTAACTCTGAATTTATCTTTAGAATGAAAAGGGGAGAAAATATAATGCCTTCTTTAATATATTGATGTATGGTGGAAAATATGCATGGTATGCATGTCTAATGTAATAAAGGTAACCACGAGTCAGAGTACATTGTTACCTAAATATCTTATTTGTAACAAGAGCATTGCGATAGTGATTTCAAGCAAATGGAGATGTTTGTATGAAAGACACAATAAGAAAAGGTGAAACTCTGGCTTTTCATGAAACTGCTACCAAGTATGTCAGCTAAGATATAAAATAAAAGGAAACAGAAAAACAGAGAGAGAAAAAAAAAAGCAAGCATGTTACAGGGACAAATTTGAAGGCCTCCAATTTGTACCACAATCTGTTGTTGTTGTAAGTGTTGTAATTCTGCTGTAAGTCATCAACTGAGAATTCCCCTGGGAGAGAATGTCTCCCGTTGCTCCACTCAGCCTCAGCAGAAAACAGGTGTATGTGTGTGTGTGTACTGAAAACACTGCTACAATATACATCCATCCAGTCCAGGATATATTCAGAGATATGTCTGAACCAGATCTAAAATAAACAAAGCCTGTGTGAAAGCTGCAGTGTGAATTTGTGTGTGTCATATGATGCTGAAGAGTTATGTATAAGCAAAACTGTTGGAGGGGACAAAGAGTAGATAAAAATCCTAAATCTCCATGGGGTATACAGACTTCTGCATACAACATTCCAATACACTTTTATTAAAGTAATATAAATCTATGCTGATGCCTGTCCTCCCAGCAACACATATTTCATTGAATGGTTTTGTCCAACTGAATTCTTTCTATTAACTTCCTTTTGACTACTGATATCACTAAGAATTTCAAAATCAGTGCCTAAAAATTGGGATCCAACTCATAAGATGAAAATGAGACGAAAAAAAGTGATAAGACAGGAAGCTATGAAGTCAGAAAGCCTTTTTAAGAAGAAGTTAAACCCCACTGTCACCAGACTGGTGATCTGCTAGTGGTGGACAATACACTGATTTCATAACAGCACTGCAATTGAAGCTGGATGCAGCATCATTAAGGTTAGACCTCACTAGTGCTGTGCTACACTGCACCCACACATGTCTCTGCTCTGCTTACCACTCCACTGTGCCCCTGCCTGCCTCACACATTGGTCACCCCAGTTTCAAAGAAAATCTGTCCCAGGACAGCTTTGGTTTTGGAACACAGGTGGTGTGATTTTGACAGAAGCTATGTATAATGTATTCCTAATTTGTTCTTGGTCTTGGGGTTTAAGGTTTTATTCATTTAAATCTTGACTGGTAGATTTTATAATTGCCTCTGAATTACTATATGATAATGAAAGGCTTGCAGAAGGAGCCTCTAATACCAGTAATGAGAAGCCTACACAATGTTCACCCAAACTGAAACTGTCCTTTGCTAAATAGACTGGTAAAAGACACCTCTTTCATGCTTCCTGCACTTGGATGATGTCAGTGAGAGAGACGAGTGCTTCTACTGAAAGATGCTATTCCCAGGTGCATGACACAGAGCTCTCTTCATCTCAAAACTGCTATGTGTAAGTTAGGGAAGAAGGGGAAAGTAGAATCTGCATAGCTCTCCTGAAACAGAATCTACAAAATCTGCAACTCTATGGCTTCTAATGTTTGGCAGAAGGGAGGTAGAACATTAATCTTTTCCCTCTTGCATAAAACCTTTAAAATCTGTAAATACAATATGCCTTTCCTTTCCTTTAACATTTGTGCTTGTTTTATAGGTGTGGCCACTGATTGTGAATTAAAGTTTGAGTAATTAGTCTTTTATCTTACTTTTAAAGAAAAGTATCAAAAGGAAACTAAAGCCCCATATTGAAGAACAGAAGAGACAGTCACAATCACAAGCACAGACACAAGTCACAGTCACAGTCACAAGACAGTCACAATTTTGTGAGGATGGCATGCTGATGGTGAGAGCATTTTATTTTATGTCTTACTCATGTGGAGTCTTACCTAGTGCCAGTAACAGTATAATATTGGATTAGACAGACATAATTTCTGATCCTGAGTAGTAATACCTTTTTTTGTCCTTATTTTATTAGCCATATATTCTTGAAAAGTTGATTGTTGATGTATGCTACTGAAAGCTCTGATTTCAGGATGTCCCCTTGGATTCTGACAACAGGTAAGGATGTCAGACTTCTGGACAACAGAAATCTCTCCAGGCTTTCCAAGTTAACTGATTCTCACATCCCTCAGGCTCTCAAATATATGCTTAAAATAAAATGTGCACAGCTCTAAACGAGTGCTTGTAGTGAGGAGTATTTAACCTTTATGAAAAAACCAAAATATCTAAGGCTATACACAACACTGCAGTAATGTCTTCAAACATCTCATCATTAGGAAATATCTTATATCAATTATCCATCTGGAGATTAGCTTGTGTTGCTGACACTGTGAAAGTGAAATGTACAGCTGAAATAAGCAGAACCATATTTTTAAGTGATTACATTTCTTAAAAAAAAATCAGTCAAGAGACAAGAAGATTAGATAAAATTCATATACATATATGCATGAATTTAATGTGTGTGATATATAAATATATATATAAACAAACAAACACAGAGTGTTTGTGAACTCTGAAATAAATGTCCTGAAATCAGGTAGACAGCTCCAGTGTATCTGACAGGAACCACAGTTGAACTGTAAGGCACCCGACTACTGATACTTGCAAACAAAATTAATTCAACTGTTTTAATTTTGCACAAGATCCATGGGGGTTTGAGAGGTTGCTTTTTATTGTTAGTGTGTTTTAATTAATTCAGCTATTCTAAATAGATTATTTGAATGCAGATACTACTACAAGTAACACATAAGAAAATAAGATATAACCTAAATAAGTGCAAATCCACCTTCATAAAACTAATACAACCTTCTGTCATTCTCACTATAAAAAACAGTGTGGTTAATCATGTGAAAATATTGGTGCTTTCTCTTAGGAAATATGACAAGAACCTTGATTGCATAGAAATTGGATAGGGAAAAATGCCATTTCTTCAGTGTCAGACTAACTGCTGCTGCAAGAAATATTGGATGCAGAATATGGTTTTTTGTTTGCTGTAAGGATGCTTTTCCCATAGTTCACTTCATTTTTTTTTTCAGCTGAGGAATAGATTCAAGTATGTAAACACTGAACATAGTTTTGGGTCTCTCTTTATCTCTCTGGTTTCTCTGTGTTGCCTTCCATCCTAATAACTGTGCACTAATGTGCAGGACCAATTTTTGGAAAATATGACTTACAGTGAATTTAAGACAGATTATGGTTTCAAGCTGTATTTATCACGACTCTGTGTAGTCCTCTTTTGAAGGTTTCCTTGAGATGTACAGTAGAGGCCAAGTTCAGTTCAGAATACTATAGTTTTGGGTGTTTGTAGCAGAAAACTTACTGTAGTCTGCCCAATCTAAGACCTCCAGGTCTGCAAATGACTCCTCTGATATGCAGACAGAATTGTTTGCAAATACTTGCATTTGGTGTCAGGAACTGGCAGCAGAACACAATACAGCACAACACATTTGGGCTTTACAGGCTACTTCTTGAGCCAGAGGACCAAAGGAATATGGGAAATGACTGGTTAGAGAAAGGCAGTTGTAGGATGTTTTGTCTTGTCTATCTGAAGGGCTGGAAGCCAAAAAAAGGCAAAGTGAAGAGTGGGAGAGTCTGAGTTAGAATCAGATGCCCAGAGACAAACAGCAGATGACTAATGAGGTTAGTGCTGGACTCTAGAAAGACCAAGACTGGCTACAATGTAGGAGAAAGAGCTAATAAAAAGGGATAGGAAAATGAAGATGCATAACATGTAAAATTGGTGAAGAGCTAAAGCATGTGGAGAAACAAAATAATCAGAGAAATAGACTGAGCCAAGGAATTTGGAAAGAAAGTATGGATTGGGAGTGAGGCTAATTTCAAAGTGGGACTAACTTCAGCAGAAGGAAAACAAAGGAATGTAGAATGTAAGATTGGCTGAAATGATTGACAAAAGACTGAGTAAAAAGCTGGTTGCAAGTGGGATGGTTGGAAGGACTGTAAGAGATGGAGGAAAGCCAGGCTGGGACTGGAATTGGAGATTAAACCAGCAAAAGATAGAATTTTTGGGGGAAATGTGCTTGATTTGTCATGAGAAGCCTGTGAGAGCATGCTCATGGAACAGTGAAGTGAGCTGGCAGGCCTTGGGGGGAAATAAAAGAGAATCAGAACTAAGAAGTGTGTCAGGAGAATCAAAAATAGAACCAAACCAGAGTGGAGTCCATGGCTTGGAGAGATTCAGTTCTCTATCAGCTACTCTTTGTGAAATTCACCCATAGGTGATCAGTATAGGACCTTACAGGGGTTAATAATCTAGTCCTTTACTTATTCTATCAGAACAGGTGTCAAAAATGGGCATGGGTGAGCTATATTTCAATTCAAAATTGCAAATAGAATATAGAGGTGAAAAGAAAATTAATTTAAATTTTGTAAATAATATATTGCAAAGGTCTTTTTCTTGTTAGATATAAGTTAATTTAAATTTAGGTTAAAAAATGTGTGAATAGTGCAAACTTCAGCATGTAAAATTAAAAGAATGTCATAATGCATCACATTGCTCAACCAAATTCCTTTCTAGGAAGTTTTTTTTTTTTTCCATGAGTGTATATATCAGATTCTTTCTCATTTATATGTAAGGTTATCTCTGTGGATGATCTGATGCCAGACTGGTAAACAGAACATCAATCTCATCAGAAAATTCATATATACAAAGCCAAATGTAATAGTGAGAAAGGAATGAAAGCCATGGAAAATATTTTCATGGCCCTTGCCTTCCTTTTATGGGGCAGTCACCTGTCTGTGTATTAGCTGGCTCCACCAACTAAGTTATTATCCTGTTTCCTGGAGTACCTTTCCATTTTTAATGTCTCGTGAGAGGGATAGCTGGAATGCTGGGTATCCAAAGAGGTGGTTTCTGAGGAAGCTCAGTAACCCAGAAAGATGTGTCCAGGAAGTCAAGGCAGCTGGACTATCCAAAGACAACCAATGTGAGGAAATGGGCAATATGGGCATTTACCAGCTGGACAGCTTGTGAAGGAAAGGAGAGAGGTACCAGGAGACCATCCAAGCAGGAAACACAGGTGCTCTGCCAACGCAGGGGCCTGTGAATGCGACAGCTTTGAGGAGTGGATGGCATTGTACGTGATACCATGGCAGAAAGCTTGATGATTTGGCTGCCGTTCTTGGATTAGTCATTTCTATTAAAAACTGACCAGCCTTTGGGATTTGTTTACAATTGTATCATTGGGGGCCTGATAGACAGTCCCATCAGCTACTCTAACATTTGCCAAAACTGTGGCAAGATCAGAATGCTTAAGACAATGTAGTTCTTGGCAATGTTACAACAAGTACAGTTTCCTTGGCAAGCTAAATCAGAATTTTGTTAGCCAGAAGATATGATTAGTTTGACAGAAACGTGGAGAAACAAGGTGAAGAAAGAAAACAAATCAGGAAGGAAGGGTAATAATGGGAACTGAGTTCCAACAGGTGGCATTATGCAAAAATCAGCTAAATCTCATCAAACGTTTTGTTTTGCTAGCCTAGTCCACTCAGGATGCCCGATATGACATGGTGAGGAAAATACAAATATGGATATGCCCAGCCCTAAAATCATAGGAAATGGTGGTCTGGAAAAAGTAGAAATGAAGTTGAGACATCAGCATCCCTTTGATCACTGTCCAATTAACACTGCCTGAAAAGTGGCATTCCACTCTCATAAACATCAAAAAATCTAACACTTTTTGGAAATATTACAATAAGTGTATCTTCCAGAGATACCTCAGTTTATTCCAGTACTATGTGATATTCTGTCAAGAAGCCTGCAAATCTGTTTATTGCATGTCTTTAAATGTCAGCAATCTATTTTGCATGTTTGTTTTTTTTTTCCCACATCACTCTTTTGCCTATCTGATACAAAATTTTATGTAACAGGCTGAACCAGCCCTGAAATTGTGAGCTGGCATTTGTTACTTTGGACTACTTAGCACACAGTCTTGCACATTCTATCTCTAGAAGAAGAATAAACATTTTAAGTGCATCAGCTCTAACAATTGTGATGTGGGCAAGTGATGAAAGGCTGTTACAGTTCACTGAGCATCTTTCATTCGTTCTGCAGACTCATCTAAGTCATCTCCTTCCTTATCACTCCCCCGTAATGTCCCAGTCCCACAGATAATTTTATAGACAGGCTGCCCTTTCCAGCACTTGAGAAAAACAAAACATAGCAACCCAAAACCCAAAATCCCTATTGGAATCATCAGGGAGAAGAAATAGCTCACCTGAGATGGTTTTTGTTATCATAGGTTAATTTCCATACTATGGACATACTGTTTTGAATATTCTGACCAAATATGACTGAATGATTAACCCTGAAAATACACTGTCTAACATGAAACAGAATAACAAATATGCTTTCTTCCTCCATCTAACCTTTCTAGCTGTGATTTTTGTCACTTAGCTAAGGTGGTGTGTTTCTGAGCCTTGTGGCAGCCTCATTCTGCTCTGTCCATAGCTGTTTCAAAATAATATTTTCTGCTTTAATGATCAGATTTTCCATTTCAGTGCAATGTCTCTGCTTGTGTACTTGTCCCTTCTGTGCATGCCTTGTCAATGTAATTAAACATTACAGATGCCCATTACAATGTATGCTGGAGGAGAACATTCCCAGCAACTCTGCCAGCTGTGATCCTCCAGCTCATATCCCTGTAGTTAATGCACAGACCTTTCAGCAACTGGCACAAGTGAGTGCAGCACTCCTCTCATCCACCATGCCATATCCAAATGTTTTGTTTCCTGTGGCCAGCTTTAATGTTCTTTCTTCTCACATGGGTCTCATTTTCCAATAGCAAGTCCTAACGGGTTCTGTAGCCTTTCTGTCCCACAGAAGACCAGATGACTAGAAACAGTCCTCAGCAAAAGGCGGTTGGCAGCTCATGGAAATGAATGAGGTAGACAGTAGGGAGACTGAGATGACAAGAAGGTGGGAAAAAGAAATAGTTACTAGTGTTGGATTAGACAGTAATTTCTCTTTGTTGAATTAAAACTTTGATTGGATGATTAGATTTTCATAGTGTGGGGTGATTTTGTGTTTTCCTTTTGGAAGACTGAAGTGGCTTCAGTAGCTTTTAAGGAGCTCCTGTGTATGCCCTAGGCTGCCCATGAACATTAAACATTTCTTCCCCACCCACTTTCACCCCATGATAGAATAGCTGGCCTGAGCTCTTCACACACAGAGAGAGCAGACAAAAGTATTCCTCATCATCTACTGCTGGTAGCTGCGATACTTTTGGATGTTGAAATAAGATTGTAATTTGTGTATCTGAGAGATGAGCTTACATCTAAACTCAGTGAAAAAAATTCTGGGTTTTAATTCCCTTGCCATAAATGCTGTTTATCTAAACAATCATGTTTAAGTGATGAGACAGAAAAGAATTAACCAAGTACACCACTCAGTAGAGACATGGTATTCTGGACTTCAAAACAACTGTAAAGAGAAAACAGTGCTTGTAATTAATGCTTTTATGTAGTTAAAAATTATTTTGCTGGCATGGAGAATAGAGAGAAGCAGAAAATGCAAAAGTTCTCCCGTTACAATTTTGGGGTCCAATCTTGAGAAAAGGCAGGATGGGGTATTTTAATCTTCCTAATTTATGATCTATTTGTTAATTTTCCTGCATTCAGTTGTCAAAGTTCTTCTGCTACAGAAGACTGCAAAGGTTTACTCTGTGGAATTGCTCTGGGTAAGAAGGTTTTTCCTGTGAGAAGGCAGTATGGCATATTCTGGCCAGTGTTAGTGGTTGTCTTCTGATATGAGTAAGTTTTTTTCTGAGATAATTATTTTGAGAAGAAGGGGTAGTCATTTTCCTAAAAACAGAAAAAAATTCACTACGGGTGTCAGTTGCTTGTGAAAGATAACTTTACATCTGTGAACACATAGAAAGGATTAGCCTAAGTTCAACCTGAAGAAGAGCAATGACAACCCCTATGAGTTCAAAAGCTTTACCTGTAGAAAACCTCATACCATTAAAACAACATAGAGTGAGTAAGGCATATCCTGAATAAGTAAGGGGTCTCTTCATGAAAAGCCCATCTCTGTCCTTTCAGAGTATGCAACTCAGTCAGTCAGTCACTGTTTAACAGGAATAATTTACAAGTGACACCTGTAGATAAAAGCACTTTCCCCTCCACCCTGGTCCTTCCCTGCTATCATGTCATACTTTCACCAGGTTTCACTAGATAGCTTCTTCTACCAGTACAGACATGGATGGTAAGAGGTAGTTCACACTTTTGAACCAAAGTTTCTTTGCCTAGGGTCTGAGTTCATGTAGGCTTCCCTCTCAGGCCTATCTGGTCATAGATTCTCTTTTACAGTTTTCTTACAAGCTGTGACTCTAAAAAATAAATTTAGGTTTTGGGTAGACAGTGTCAGATTTGGTATAGCCCCTAGTTCAGGATGGCTCCATGTTTCTGTGAGAAGACCTGAGCCTATTTAGACCAGCTTGAAAGCTACAGCATCTGTGAGGAGTTGAGAGTGAAACACGCTGGCCATGCTTTTGGCATGATATGCTTACCCCTAGGGGCTGAACTAAGTGGGAAGTGGATATACAAGGGCTGTGAGGGCCCTTTGCATTGGACACCGTTCATGGAGAAGGTATGGCTCCGTGCCGGCCCATCTGTGAACCTGGAGCACCCTGAAGGCAATGTATGTATGAGAGAAACTGCCCCAGAAAGTGCAATTTTCCAGCCCAACTAAGCTTCTACTTGATTTCTTAAATTTCAGTTTTCTTGTGAATTAGTGATTTTCAATAAGCTGTTTCTAAACGTGCTACTCTTCTTGCACTGTTGCATGGAAACCTCCGTCATCCTATGCAGGAGAGTTGCAAAGACCACCGACTCATGAAATAGAAGTACTTAATTTAATCAATTAAAGAATCTATTTCCCTTTTTTTCCCAGAAAGGTCTTGCAAGGATAACTCAAGGGAAAGAGGGCAGGGGAAAGAGAGATTTCCTGATGAGATTTGTATTTACCTCCTGGGGCAAATGTTCTTTGAAATAATTTAAAACAGTAAAATAAGGCAGTATATTTAAGCAAACTAGCAAGCCTTTTATATCAGCAACATTTGCATCATGAATCACTGTCTGTGTTATGAGTCAGGAGAGAGCAAGATCCAGCTATATTGTTTGCTGTCTCTCTCTTGCCCAGTATTCATTCTACAACGCTTTGTGCCTGTGTTTTGTAAAAATAAAATGTTGAGCACACTAAAATATGTCTAACTAAAATAATTTTGGTAAAAATATGTGAAAACCAAATTTTATTTCTAATTAAAAAATTGTGTTAATGATAGAAAGAAAGCAAAGCGTATCTTGACATAGTTAGGAGGATTTAGCAAACCAATTCCCAACAATATTTGGAAGTGCCTTATATGCTCCATTTTGATAAAATCTGTCAATATCTAGGACATTGAAACAGTGAATGTTTCTGGTAAAATATAATTTAAATTCAGAAGAAGTTATGTCCATTTAAATAGTTGTAATTTTCAACCAGCTCTGCAGATACCATGAAATTTTATGCTACCCTTCTCTGTTTCTGGCATTTTAAGGTAATTTCTTTCCTGTTTCCTGTAATTTGATATTTCTCCATTTCTGTTTTCCTTTACTCATCCATATTTTCCTCCAAGCTTATCTTTAATGTCATCTGAAGACCAGCATGAAAAGATATGATTATATTAGAATAAATTTGTCTGATTTTTATTATGACAACAGATGTGAAGCTTATTTGTCCCTTGGAGATAATGATTAAATGTCTCCTTGCTATTGCATTGAAGAAAAAGAATCTGAAGTTGAACAGCAACGCTGAATTTTTGCCCATGGGTCTGTTTATCTTGACAATTTAAACTCACAACAGCACAAATTATCAGTATATAACAAATATTTTCTGTCAATATTCTTTTTTTTTTTACATTTGACTTTATAAAGTCAACATACGAAATTAAGACAAAATTGAAACAATCTTCTTTGTTTAAGTTGCTTTCTGATATTTCTCTCTGAAGAGATAATTTTTCACACAACTAATTGTCACTATGGTGTATAACAGACTGCCTTTTGACATTTTGTAACAGCAAATGCATAAAGGCAAAACAAGTACATTTTTGCAGGTTTTCTAACCACAAATAGCTCATGATCTCTGAACAGACTCAAAGTATCACCCGTCAGCAGCTAACATGCTGGGATAAATCTAGGAGCAGAGAGTACTAGAGAGGCACATTTATGTTGTGCTGGTTTAACCTAGAATCCAGGTTTTTTTTTCTTTTCCCAGCATCTCATGGTAGAGTTCAGTGCTGATAAAGTGATACAGGGCAGGTGCTGTGAATAAGCATAGCTAAAAGGATTTTATAATGAAAGTTTCTCACGGCTCCTCAGGCATGCCACATGGTCTGAGGGTTCACTTGCTCCTGCAGCAGCTCCTGAGGCTGATAGCAGAGAAATTTTCCATTCTGTGCAGTCCTGAGAGAAGATAAAAGAGACAGATAGTTGGTTTTAGTTTTTGTTAAATATTAAATCATGTTTCTAAATTTTCCTCCTGTAGCTTAAATAACATTTAAGTTAGTTCAATTTGCCTAACACCAGGTACACCTCATACCCTTTTCAGACAGTACTTACATGGGAAATTTTATGAAAACTATTGCTTTTCTAGTTAGTCAGCATATTATCTCATACCTTACAGAAGTGACAATCATGATGGCAATAAAAAAAGAAATACAGTTTTCATCACAGATAAAAGATACAGTTCTAGAAATGACTTAAATATTTTATGTTTCTAATATTGAGATCACTAATGCTTCTTGGAATTTAGAGTCCTGTTATTTTATTGTGTTAAATTATTTTTCATCATAGCCTTCTTGAATTTTACAGGATGCAAGATGTTGTGAGTAATTTCAGTCTTCTGTCTGTATTAGGAAGATACTCAGTTCTATTGATATAAACATTGATATTTTATTCAACACAAAAAGTAAGTTTGTTAATATGCAGTCTGAGACAATATAAATCTTGATGTGTTTTGGAACATGAAGGTGGTGTATGTTGAATACTTCCATAGGAAATATTTTAATCTATCTATGATTCATGAATATTTTGAGAGGAACACAACAAAGTTGTAATTCTGTCAGACTGTCTTCTAGACTCGATGTGCCTCAGAACTGGGCAGCCTTGGGTGCATCATTGAGAGGGGGTAGTCAGCCTTTGGCAGTTCAGGTCTCTGTGTCAGCAGCGTGCTCATTGCCATGATATCAATTGGAAATGATTGCAGGGGGAAGCAATTGGTTAATCAGAAAACTTGGACCTATGCAAAATTACCCAAAAATTTTGAAGATCCAAAAACAGAAAGGCTGAAATGTAGCATGTGCAAGTGAAAGCCATGATAGGTGTGTGAAGAGTATTGACCCAAATAGCAGAGCTGGTACTTTCCATGTTTTTCTACTTTCCTTTATATTATGTTGTGTGTGTGTATTTGCACTTAAAATTGATTGCGGTATGAAATTATGTCTTTATTATTTTAATTTACTATTAGCATAAATACTACATTAAGATTCTTTCCAAGTTATGCTGAAAGCAGGTGCTGTGGTATGGCCAGGTGTGTTGACTCTGCATCTCTGCATTGGCACCACTGAGGAGTCTTCTCATGCAGACCTTTCACCTGGCTTAATTTCTTACAACCTACCATTTCTCACAGAAAAGTGCGGAGTCTGTCCCCAATGGGCCATGAGATGCCCCTGGCAGGAGATCCTTGGCTGTTGAGGCAGGTGTTTTGTAGTCATGGTCCATTCCACATCCATCGCGGAGTTTCCAGGTGGAGGGGCACCACTCAGGCATGCTGGGCACTTAGCCTGGTACAGTGACCCAGCAGCAGGCAGTGCTGCTTGGCAGGCACTGGGGCCAGGTTAGAGGTTTCTGAGCTGGTGGCTTCCAGCAGCATTCACTGTCCACACAGTGTGTGAGGTGAGATGCCCTCCAGATGGTAAATCTTGCTGTGCCATCTGGGGTACTGCTATGCTCCACTGGGTGCTCAAACACCTGCACAATATTTGTGGCTGGGCAGTGTGGTCTTGCAATGTCCTCAGGGTGCACCAACAATTCAGTGTAAATGCAGCTACAGGCAACTGTAGTGTAGGTATGTCCCCTGAGAACACCATTGACTTTTTTTGATGATTTAGCTACTTAAAACACTGCATATCCTTAAAGAAGGAGTTAAGGTTAAACAGCATCAGGTAATGCTGGCTTGGCAGATGGCTGTTTTTAAAAATCCAGGACTTGATTTTATATACCAGTATTTATTGTTATGTTGGGTTTTCTTGCTGCCAAGTGCTCTTGTGACCTGATCACTGCTTTACATCTATTTACATTCTGTTAGAGAGCTGTAGTCTTATGGTGAATAAAGAGCAATAGGCAGGCTGTTTGGTGGCACAATAAATTTTGCTGTTAAGCTATTAGGCTGTATTTTCTTCTTGTTTGCCAGAGTAGCTCTTGTTTCCATGGTCTATAGGATCTATCTCTTCTATTTTGCAAAGACAGTATACATTAAGAGTGTTTTCCAAGCAATTCTCAGGAAACGTATGGGAAAGAAAGGAAGGAGGAAAAGAAAAGAAAGAAAGAAACCTGAAAATCTTCTTCTGACAGCCTATAATTCAGTGATAACATTCCAGAGTCATAGACAAAGTTAATAGAACTGGAAATTATATTAGCCATGGCTATATATTTCTGTCACCTTCTGTCCATTTTTATTTTATAGTCATGTTATACTGCTTACTGAGATTATGATTGTGATGTTCTATCTTTATTACTTTGTGGCCTAACCTTTCAAGTCTGAGCTTTCATGGACTAAACAATAAATTTTGCTATAACAACCTCACTTAATTCCCCTATAAAACTAATGTTTCCTGATGCTTGTTCACTGGTGTGTACTATAAATATGGCATCCATAAATTTTAGAATTTAGTCTCATTTCGTCCATACAAAACAATAATAAAAGTCTATAAAACAGGAAGAAGTAAGACAAGATTATTCAGTTGTAACTGTGTCTATTTCTGTTCTCCAAATGAAAAATTATAATTTAAAAATGCCTTGAAAGGCAACACTCCCCCAAATTACATTTGCAATATGACTGATTGCTAAATTCCCTCTTTAGCTGTTACTTAAGGACTAAAGTGTTACTGGGAGAAGATATGGATGGAGGGAAGGGTAATGAGGAACAAGACCTCAGTACATGTGTGAGCTGTGGAGCTGTGTGAAACAGCAAATGCTCCTCTCTGAGATTGTAGGGAGAGACAGGTGTGTCTTCCTCCACTGGGAGTGAATACAGTCCTGCCATAGGGATCTGTAGTTTATGGATGACACTGCCTAGCATGAGGCAAGGAGGAGAAAAAGGAAAGCTGGTTTTCTGAAAAAAAAGACCTTCTATATTAAAAACTCTTGCCAGATTTCCTTGTACATTGGATGTAAATAACAGCCTAAGCTCAACTTTCATTTTGTAATAGTCCATTGCTCTCCTCTAGATTCCAGATGTGCACTCCTAATAGCAATAATGACAAAGCACAGCTTCTGATTAACACTAATGATGCAATTGTGAATTGGCCCTCTGACAATACAAATGTTTTTTGGACTACTTCAGCTTTTTACCTGAGACCTACCCCAATCTGTTTCTACCTGAGACATTCAAGTAGTGACTTTCCCTTACCAGATTCCTGGTGAGATTTACGTAGTTTTTTCCCCTTCTCTTATTTTGTTTTTCTTGGGGTCTCTTGAACAATACTCTCTGTACAGATAGATTTTTTCTTTTGTACAATCAGTGGCTAGAATAGAGAGGTCTTAAAAAGAAAGATGTGGAAAGGGAGAAACCAGTAGCCAATCATTAATGAATCATTGGGAGATTATATATAAAATTATACACAGAGAGAAAATTGAGAACAGAGGCAACTTTAATTATCCTCCTGTGTTCATATTTCATCCATCCCAGGTTTGTCAATGGTATGGTTGACAGATATATTTTTCCAGATTATATTTTTAATTAATAATTTCAACTCTAGCAAGAAGTTCTAGATAAAAAGGGCTGGATGGCAAGAGTCAGTTTCAGCAGGAAAAATTATCTGCATTCTTTCAGCATCTATGTTGGCTATTGCATGTATTTGTGAAATGTTCTTCATTTAGTTTTTCTAAGCCTGTAAGAGATCTTATTATTTTTAAACATAAGATTATTCACAATTTGATTAAATTAAGAGAAATAAGTCCCAGAAGGCAAGTGTATCTTTATTCAAATAGAACTGAATCTTCTCCTATAAATATGTAAGTGCCTATATGATGTCATTCTACAAAATTATGTTGAAAATGTGTATCTCAGAGAGCTGTTTATAGTCCTTCTAAAAAAATGTAACCTTAAGGATTCAGGAAGTTAAATCAGCTAAAATTAGGCACACCTCAGAACTGGTTTACATCAATTTTCTTTGCAATTTATGCTGGCTGCTCAAATATCATGGAAGTGAAAGGTACAAAAATGGATGGATGAACTAACAGATGGATATGAAAAATCAGAAAATTAGTTTAAATTTCAGGATTTGAATAAATTAAGCATGACAAGCATAACACAGGAACCCATTATCTATTTAGTTTATTTAGCTTCGTTTTTATTATAAAAATATTGTCAGTACATATTGGAAATCTCATTTATTGCAGAATAGAAGGACATGAAGTTGGCATCTGATGATGCCAAACCCAGAACTGCAAGAAAACACACATTCTTCTGGCAGGATTAGGGTGTGATTCAGTAAAATATGATAATGATTTAAGGAAGTTTTGCACAATTTTGCTACTAAACTGACAAAATGAATTTTAACTGACAATGTTCCCTCCCCTTCCCTTATTATTAGATTACATGTAGATAATATCAACAATAAAATTAAGACATTTGAAGCTGATAATTTTTATACTGTTTGGTTAGGTGCTGTGTAACATTTGAACATTTTTGTGTTATTCAGGGATAATGCATTATTGAATATAAGTGAAAACATGAACTTCTGGAGATTTTGCATATTACTTCACAATTGAAAGAATGTTGTGCATATCAGAATTAAGGAGAGGAGCTCTACATGTAATGATCTGACCATTCTTTCCTAAATTAACACATATATAAACATTTCTTCCAAAATAAGAAGTTAGTTTCTTTTGTTCTTGGACTGTATTACTTTGATATAGTGGCATCAAACATTTTTATAGCCTGTTTTGGCTGCCAGGATAATCAAGTGCCAATAACTCTAACTATTCAATGATAGAACAATCTTACTAGCTTCTCAGTCACCGAAGAGCTAAGTAAATACACAAATAATTTTCACATCTTTGTTGATCTAGTTAATTATAGTGTAGGGAGAAAGACTAGCAGCTGTCCTCCATATGTTTCATTTTTGTCTTCATTTTCCTCCCCCTTGATTTGAACCTCACGTGACTTCTTAAGTATTCTGGAGGCTAATAAACTGATTCAACTCTTTTTATCCATAGCAATCCATGGATATTCTAACCCTCACAATAAAAACTGAAAAAAGATGCTATAAATATCTCTAGTATGAAAGTAAATCTCAAAAGAAAACAGATGCTGGGTAAATATCTTTTGGCGCATTATTTTTAAAAAGCTTAGAAAATTAGCAGTAAAAATTTGGACACGAAAATCTTTTAACTCACGCAGGCCAAACTTACACTGCAATAGTTCAGCTCATACAATGGTGTCAATTTTTAAACCAAATTTGAAGCACCCAATTAATTGTTTTATTTTTTTATAACTGTCAACAGAGTTTGAGAATGATATATTTTTCTTAATGGCAATCTAATAAAATTCCAGACAGGCCCACATATTGAGATTGCCTGTAAAAGACCAACAGTTGCACTGAACAGGATATATTTTGGAAACTAATATTTGTTGAATAAGTGTGAGTTCTTCGAGGCACTTAATCAGCATGACTGCTTTTTTCAAAAATAAAAAATAAAAAAAAAAGAAAAAGAAAAGTAGATATCTTTCAGAATGAAGATCAAAAATAATTTCATACATATAGGATTTGGTCTAAATATACTGACAGTCAGGCTTCAAGTTCTGCAAAGACTTAAGAGTAGAACATAGTTTATGAAAGTTCCTATTTACATTGTCTCTTTTATTGGATCACATTTTACTTATCTAAAGATTGCCTTCCTTTTTGATCTGCTGCAATTCTTTACAAGATTACAAATCTTTTACAAGACTTCATAATTTGACAAGTCACTTTTGTAGCACTACAAAAGAAAAGGCTTTTATTAAAGAACTCAACAGCTGACAAAAAGTCAGGCAAACTTAGGTCAATGAGGGGAAACTACAAACAAATCCAAATATATCCATGAAGAAGCCTGCAAAGAGAAGTTAAACAATTCTTGTTGCTGGGAATTCACCTGCCAAATTTTTAGCCATGAGCAAGTTTGGCATGTAGAATTAGTTGGTTGCCTAGACCACTTCATTAGCAACTGGAAAAAGACCAGCACTTCTGGTAAATATTTAATTCCAATTAGCTTAAAAGACCTCACCTGTAATGAATATTTGGTATGTTTAATCCACTTCTAAAATGCTTCAAATAAAAAAATAACTCAACAAAAAGAATTCTGGGAAATACTACTAATTTTGAGTAAACATACCAAATTGTAATTTCCACTGCTGTGAAAAATAGTAAAAATTGTTTTTATAAATGCATGAACAACAAAAGGAGAGCCAAGGAAAATCTCTATTCTTCACTGGACGCAAAGTAGGGAACATTGTCACTAAGGATGTGGAAAAGGCACGGGTAGTTAACGCCTTCTTTATCTCAGTCCTTGATAGTTAGAATGGCTATCCTCAAGGCAGCTGGCTCCTTGGGCTGGTAGACAGGGACAGGGAGCAGAATAGACTCCCTGCAATCTGGGAGGAAGCAGTTAGTGACCCGCTGTGACTAGATGCTCACAAGCCTATGGAACTGGATGGGATTTGTCCAAGGTCACTGAGGGAGCTGGCAGAAGAGCTCACCAAGATGATCTCTTTAATTTATCATCTGTCCTGGCTAACCAAGGAGATCCCAGACGACTGGAGCTTGGCCAATGTGACACCCATCCACAAAAAGGCCTGGAAGGAGGATCTAGGGAACTACAAGCATGTTCATCTTAATTTTTAGAATCATAGTGCAGTGCAGTTGAAGAATGACCTCAAAAGATTGTCTGGTCCAACCTTTTGTTGGAAAGGAAGCCTAGATCACAGAATCGGGATCACAGAGTCATGGAATATTCTGAGTTGGAAGGAACCTACTCTAGGACCTTGTCCAGTTGTGTCTTGGAAACCTCCAGTGATGAACACTCTACCATGTACCAGTGGATGAATGTTCTCACTGTAAACAGTTTCTTTCTTCTTGTTATGGTCTAGTTATTAAAATTGTTGAGGAATTCCTCAGCCCAAATTAAGGCACAAAGGAGACCATATGCCAATGACAATAGCACGGATTTTATTTGATCCTAACTATGAGGGAAAGAAAAGGGGAGAGAAAGAAATTGGAAAAGAGGAGTTTGGGAGATGTCAGGGTGGGGAGAGTGAGGTGGAGACAGACTAGGTAGAAAGTATCACCACTCCATAGATCCCAGTGACATCCTGTTGATCCTCATCTTCTGATCTTCTTGATTTTGAAGGTCCCCTGAAAAGCGTAGAATCTGATGGGTTAATACATGCTCAGGCCAGATGGCAATGTCCAGGTACATCTTCCCTGGGGGGCAGGGGGGGACAATCTCTTGCAACAGACTGGATCTGTTACATCATGTGTAGTGCTGTGGTGCAAGGCCTCTGGGGAGCACTTTGGGTGTCTTTGATGGATTACAACACCTTCTCAGCTGCCCCTCACATGAATGTCCCATAGATTTGGCTGGGGTTCCACAGCTGGGCCAGTTTATGAAAGGGAGGATGGGTGTTCAGTGCCCCTGACCAGAGGTCACACCTGAAACCTCCTCCCTCTCACCCTCATTTTGGGTAGGAGTATTCTGTGTAAACCTGGCTTCTGTGGGCTGTGGTCTCCCTCTCCCTAAATTCAGCCAGAGGTGACTCAGCACAGATGCTTGTTTTGGTTCTCTTCCGGATGCCTTTCCCCCAGTGTTTGTTTCTTCCTAGGCCTGGTGACTGAAGAATGGATTTCTGTTTATCGAATCAGTAGTCTGACTTTCAGTCCAAAGTTCTAGTCAAGCATCTTTTAGGGAGGGATGGTCTTTACACAATTTAAAACTTTATATCAATGTCTGAGGCACAAGCTGTTTCAGTCTCTGGCACTTCTGTGAAGTTGCAATCCTTCACAGCACAAATGATACCCATTGGCCCTCACCTTCTCTTCTTGGCTCCTTGAGAAGTGAGATGACAACCTTTGTCCTCTTCAAATACTGGAATACTTAATGAATGGAAAACTTAATAAATACTTTCTAAAATGAGGTTATTCCTGAGATTTCTCTTCTCTAGGGAGAAGAGCCCTAACTTCTTCAGTCTTTCCTCAAAGGGCAGGCTCTCTATCCTGAAAAACATCAAATTTATTTTCAAATGAATTTGAGAATAGCATCCTGCTCATACTGTAGTTGCTTAGACGGCTTCTTTTTCAGTGACCTTGCAGGCAAAAGTGCTAATTCCTTTTCAGAAGAATTCTCTTCAGAAGAATGTTTTCAGACAAACCAAAATATCTTTAAAAATGTCCAATTCCTTTCAGTGTGAAGTGTGCTGTTTTATTCTCTTTGGTATATAATAAGGTCATAATATAGATGACCAGGTCACTACTGTTCATCAGTGGCTATATGAACATGAAATAACATCTGGTGGTGGGATGGGATATGTATATCATATAATATTAATTTAAAAATTTATGCAAGAGTGATCATTATTCTCTTAAGAATAAATAAAAAAACCCCATATGACTGAAATTTGAAATTTATTTTCTTTGGCTTTGTTTCAGTGATTGGAACATTTATATTGTATTGTCAAATGTGCAAACTTTAGCTACAAGGTTCTGTGAAATTAAAACATCTTTTTACTTGTAAATAAAAAAGGTGTTTTTTACATAGAAAGACTCTGTTTACTGCTCAAGAAACAACGTAAAATATTATTTGTTAGATTTAATTCAAATCTAAATATAGTGGAAGACTAAAGTCAGCCTACAACTTTAGAGGGACTTTACAAGGTCATGTAGAGATGGGACAAGAGGGAATGGCCTTAAGCTGAAGAAGTGTAGGTTTAGATTGTATATATGGAAGAAATTCTTTACAGTGAGGGTGGAAAGGCACTGGAAAAGGTTGCCTAGAGAAGCTGTCGATTCCCCATGCCTGGTGGTGTTCTAAGCCATGCTGGATGGGGCCCTGAGCAGCTTGGTTTAGTGGAAGGTGTTCCTGCTCATAACAGGGCGCTTGGAACTAAACTATCGTTAAGGCCCCTTCCAAGTCAAGTCATTCTATGACTGTCTTGCAGATGTGAATATGTTCATTCCTGTGTCAACGACTGGAATAAACCATCACTATGCATCAGTCTCCTGCTATAAGTCTATCTCAGGCTACCCAGAGATATCCCAGTCTTGCAATAATTGAAAAATTAAGTAATTATGATATTTTACATCATGTACAACAAGGAATAATTAGTCCTAATTAATTGATAGACATAGCCATCTGTATTCATATACTTCACATATTGGGGAAGGAGAAGCTGCATTACAATGCAAAAATTCGTAATGTGTTGCATGACATATTATGTGTGACATAATGTACACACGCCATGCCATTTTCTAGCTTGCAACGCAATTGAATCATGATAAGATGGCAATCTTTGGTTTGGTATAACTTGCTCCTGAGCAAAAGGTTCACAGCTCCAAAAGACACCCATTAAACTCATGAAGCCCTGCTGATAAGCTATATATATATAAATATTTTTAAATAAGAAAAGGCAAAATTGTGTTTTCATCAACAATTTTAACTACCAACTGAGCTTTGCATGTTGCAAGCAGTATTTAGCAATAGTAACAGCTTAACTGAATGATACACAGAAATGTTTTTACTGGCTCTTACCAAAAAATTAGGAATAAGATGGCACTGGTAAATTCATTGAATTCTTCTCACTAAGATTTCCACGGCTCTTTTACCTTCCCTTGAACTATGCAAAATAAGAAAAGTCTGAATAATCATCATGCATTCTTAATCAAATTATGATGAAACAGCATTGGGATAGTTTTTAAGACTGGGTTTAAGTTGGTGTCTCTGGGATAGGTAGCCATAATAACCTTTCTAGCATTTAATGTTTTCTGTAGTGTTGGTAACATATTGCTACAGTTAATTGTTAGTCTTGATTTTAAGGCTACAGACTTCAAAAAGCCAGATTGCCTGAGGATTAAGAAAAAAAATCTTTGATTTGAAAATGAATGTTCATATCTTGACAAGACTCAAATGCATTTATCCAGGTAATTTAAGAGGGAATTCAGATTGGATTTAAGTCCGCTAAATTAGAGCTAATAATACAGATTTGTGTTTCAAAAGACTTTAAATGCAAATATCAACCCTTTGATGGGATATTGCTATTGTTAACTTTTGTCCTGCATGATATCATTTACTCAGTAACCAGATTCAACAAGTGTGTAATAAGGTCAATTGGCCTGACTTAAAAAAAAATTAACAGACACCAATAAAGATAACACTCTAAACTGAAGTAAAAAGAAAGAGGAAGAGAAAATGACCTTCAACATTTTGCTAGAGAAATTGCCAATCTGATAACTATGGAATTAAAGATATAAGCATGAAAGCACCCTTCTCTCAGTATACTAATAATAAACTGCTTGCTTCATGTCTTTTCTTCTATGGATTTATTTAGGCACAATACTCTTAATCATGAAGTTATAAAGCAGTACAGTTTTGCATAACACTTCAGTGCAATAAAACCTAAAAGCATTTTGCTGCATTCTCAAATATTTTTTTCTCAAATATGGACTAGAAAGTAAAACATATCACTTAATCACTTTGCCTCTGTAGGTGGTTAGTACTCTGAAATCTTTCTCTGTGTTACACATTTTAAAACCCCCCATTCTTTAGTGTGATAATAGTAAAGGAAATATTGGTGAATATGAAGCTGAGAGTTGATACAGCAGATAGTGAAAGTTGTATTACACCAAAAAGTCACTCTATTCTGAAAATGCTCTACTCAATACTTCTGATAATAATTGAATGGTAATATGAGGCATCCCATACCTCATATGTTATCATATTTGCTTCTTGCAAAAGAAGCAAATATTAAAGTATTAAAATCTGAAGTTCACATTTTGACAACTTTTTTCTGAAAGTTAAATTCACAAACAGGACAACAATACCACTTTTTGGCTTTTACTTTACCTTCTCAAAGAATTGACATTTTGTGAGTCAGCATGAACATTTTAGTTCAATGCTGCTAGAGCTGCTGCCTTGAAAATGTTATCTTATTATTACTTTCCTTAAAAAAGATTTTTCAATAAAAGTAGAAAGATTGTACTAAAATAAGATACAGAAGCATAACATTTCCAGCCTTTTACCATTTTGATCAGACACCAGGATGGTTGGAACTCATTAGGGAAGAAAAATATGAAATGCTGCTGGTATTGATATCTACAGACTACAGATCTACAGAAGGTGCACATATATCTAGGAATATTTTCGTTTTTAATCTTCAGTATTTCAGTTAGGGAAAGTAATGTTCCTGCTGAAAGAAAAAGAGAGTAAACAAAATGAACTTAACAAACTTATTATAGCAACATTGTGAGTAAGCAGCAGGAATAATGAGCAAAAAGAGCAGCAAAATGTGCCCCAAGGGACTAAATTAGAGCCAAAAAGGTGTAATCTCATTTTCTGTTATTTGCAGGTCTCGTTTTAATGAGTTGCCAAGAGTGCTGGTATCATACAAGTAGGAAGTCCTCAGACATAACTCTAATCCATAAACAGAGTGAAGAAATGGCTCAGAATGCCCGTGTTTTTAAAGAACCTCCATATTTAGAACTTTGCTGATCCCTGACCTTCTTCTACAGTTAGCCAACTCTCAAGCAATGTGACAGCAAGCCCTGAGTCACAGGACAGTGATCAGAAATGAACTCTTTTTGGTTGCAACAGACCTGGAACTGACTTCTTTCAGCAGATATCTTTATGATTGTGGTTAGGATTTCATCACAAGTCCTTCTTGATACTGTTTGCTGAATCCTTCATAGTTTGTAACACACCAGAAGAGAGGTGTGGGACTCACACTGTCATTGAACCTCTGGGATATTAATGGAGGGATTTATCTTGCAGGAGGTCTTCAGGAGAGCACTCTCCTTTGTAGAGTTAACAATAATTTGTGTAGAAAAAGAAAGGGGGGGGAAAAAAGATAACGTTCTTGTAACAATAGTCATCTGAAAATAGCTACAGAGAGCCCAGAGGGAATAAATCATTAAGTTCTCCAAAGGATTGGGAGCTCTTAAGCCATTGCCATTACTTATCTGAGTAATATAGGTGTAAGGTTAGAACAATACACCTTTTATTTCCTTTTCAGCACAGGACATAGTACTTTGGAGAAAATAATATAGGTCAGTGTGTCAACAAAACATCACACTTCATAAAATCGGGTTTGTCATCTATGCAATTGGTCACTATATTGCAAGGCTCTGTTCACATGGAAGAAGGGAACACAGGAAAGAAAGAAATTATTTCCCAACGTGCTAAAGAAGTTAATTTGCAAAAAAACATCAGAATTTTTTAATTCTAATATTCTGAATTTTGAACTTAGAACATTATTTTCCTTTTATTACTATTAGATTAGTAATATTACCGTATTAATTATCTAATTTCAAGTTAAATGTAATGTTATACTATCTAAAATATCAGATAGCTTAATGGATATCTTTTTTATTTCACTGATGCAATTAGATGCTTAACTGCATTTTAGAATCTGAATAAATTATGTAAATTTACAGTAATCATATAAACAATCATATATGTACTGATAGTGAATAATATTACATGTAAAATACAGTCTGAATATCTCTTGTCTCATAGAAAGGCTTGGCAAGATGTATTCTAGTTTTAAAATACCTGATAAACTTGCTACAAAACTTATTTACAACCACATTGCACAGAAATACTTATTTGGAAATAATCTAGAATTTTTTGGGATGGATTCAATAATTACTGAAATCTATTTTTTCTCTGGTTTAAGATTAAATAGTGCATTACAGTAATTTTCCAAATCAGGAAAATAATTGAAGAACTATATCATAAACCCAAGACTTTGCAGTAATTTTGTCTGCTCAGATAGTTCATCCAACAACAGATTTCCCGACTGACATGGCTTCAGTGTAAGGACATATCCTTTGTAAAAATTTATGGTTTAATGCAAACCCTTCATATTTCCAATATTAATAATAAGGCTAATTTTCAAAAATAGCCAAAAATTGAAATGGAGAACAAAGTTTGACATACTGACCTTTTTCTTTATAAAGATTTTGGTGTTCCTCTGTAACTTACCTAACACAAATTAAGACTACATATAGGAGTACATAGAAATTTTCTCATTAAATGCCATTAAGAAGCCTTTTAGAAAAACTACTGGTTTCTGCAGCATTACTGAGTGCAAGTGAAATGCTACAAATATTTGCAAATGCACATGAAGTGTTCAGCAAATGATGTTACCACTCTGAGTCTTTTAATTTCTTTACTGACATTGTTTAAAAGGAGGAAACAGCAGAGTCATTCCATTAGATTCAAGGATAAATCACATTTTTACAAATTTTATACACAATGTGCTCACTTGAATACCCAGAATGAGTTGCTGGACATCTGTGCTCTATTCCAAAGATTAGTTTCACTATCCACTGTGATAAGTGAAGTCATTCTGTGATGTTGCCATTACCAGTTAAGTTTATAGTTAGTTTTGAGTTATTTGGCTTCTGTTTTAAACTAAGAATTTAAAAATATTTTCACATGGGCATGTTCATATTTCATTGTGAGATTTCATTCTTGTAAGGATTATTTTTCTGTTTAATCTCTCAGCATCACATGCAATATACTTGTTGTGATTCATTGTCTATGAGCTTCCAAGATTACACTATATGAGGTCATTTTGAAAAGATACTGCAAACTGACTTTGGTTTTTTTCCTCTTGTTCCATCAGCATTTATGTTATTTTTAAAAACTCACCTTGCAAAAAAGTCACATCATATTTTTGTTCAAGAGTGTGGCATTCTTTGCACAACAAACCATGGTAATTATATTTATTCTAGACATTAGAATAACCAAAGTGTACGGACACTTGTGTTAGCAATAGAATTATGTTTGAAGTTTATAAAGGTAAAATCTGATAAAAGTATTTAGTTTTACTTTTTAAGGGTGTTATTTTTCTAAGGATTTCTGACTACATTTTGGAGAAAATTTACTCACACGGCTTTTTTTTATCACTTCATTTCAAGAAAAGCCACTGTCTGTATTCCTTTAAAAGCAGCAACCTAAGATGCACTGGTGGAGCTGAGCTGTTCAAAGTCAAGAGTGGCTGTTTCACAGCTCACCAGACATGCTGACTACTTCAAAAACTTGCTGCTTCAGACTTATGCTTTACAATAGGCACAGACAGTAGACAAGACATTAAAGAAAATCAACCAATTTTAAACTGTAAATCTGGAGCACCATCCTATGTATACTTGTTATTTATTTATTTTTTGCTGTAAGGTGCATTGTAATGAAACGTGAAATTGATGGCTAGACACTTTTCTTTCCTTCGGCAGATTCTGAAATGTGACTGCCAAAAGTTATTGCAGACTAGTCCCAGCACCCTCCCATCCTGTGTTTACAGAGTTACTAGTTTGGGGGAGCCTGTTTCTCTCCATTAATCACACAGCATTGGCCTTGGTGCCATCTAGGAGCCTCCATAAGAGAATCAGATGCTGCACAAATAGCAACAGGGATGCAACAACATAGCTCAGGCAAGGGGAGGGGGATGTGAATAAGTACATCTCCAAAACCAGTGGGCTGGGGCCTCACAAGAATTCTTACAGCTCTTTGCCACAGCTTTCCTAATTTTCACAATAGTCTGATCCAAGGTTACACTGCTATCCCATGCCATTAATGACCTTGGCAGTCAAATCCCTAGGTGAGGGAAGAGATTGCACAAACTGAGGGCCTATTTCTTAGTATCTCAGAACTTCAATCTTCAGTCATTTTGTTCAGCTTATTAAACTATTGTCACTTTGTTTCTTTTAAGTAATGTCTATATCACATTTTGTTTACATACTGTATTCCATATCATTATTTTTCAGCAATTTTCTCCTTAATTCAATGCTATGCATTTTTTGGAGAAACAGACTGAACCTGAAGTTTTCTTGGTTAAATGCCTTTGAGGATTAACAATCAGGAGTAAAGGCACCTAATATAAGTCCCTTGAATTAAATCCTTGTCATCAGCCATGGGAAGGTAGTACTTTTTTTATGCCAGCTATCATTGCTGAGAGTAAAACCAAACGTCAGAATCCTGAGTTCTGCTTTAGAAGTGAAGTAGAAATTTGTATGAAACTCTGCATTGTGCCTGAATAAGATTGAAGAAATCTTTTTTTGTTGAAGGTCTATTGCCAGCAATTGTTGTTCTCCAGTTCTGTGAAAATATAGAGCAATAATGCTGATAACCAAATTCAAGGCTCAAATACTGCTTGAATGTTCCAGGAGAAACATAGGTTCCACATGCTGTTTTATAACTTCGCTGAAACAGATTGAAAATCTTCAGTATGTCACACCTAGACCAGATAGTGATAGTGTGACAATCAAAACCCGTCCTCAGACAGGGAAGTGTAGATCGGTGCCACCTGATAAATAAATGTGTTACTTCCAATTCTATTACAGAAGCAGTGAAAATGTGTCACGTTAGCTTAACATTGATTCATTGAATGCCTAAGAGGAACACTGGCAGATTGCTTTAATTAACAGATGTACCAGGGCTGCTGATGTTTTTCAAAGTGAGGTTTCCTTGCCTCTTGCTGCAACCTATCAGGCTGTCATTTTCAGGTGACAGAATGACAGGATATCAGACCAACCGCTATAAAAGCTTTTCATTTTCAGTACTGTGTCTAAATGTCTATGTTAACAATATGTTCTTTTTCACAACCATATTTTAGTCTTTAGTCTTAAAAAAAAAAAAAAGGCAATAACTTCCTCTCAAAAGAAGTCAACATTTGGTTCTCTTGACTTTTCCCATAAGACAAAGTAGACAGATTATAATATTCTTTTGCTCAGACATTTATTTCATTTGCACAACAAACTGTTTACATGTATGTGTTAGAAACCTTGCTGCTGGCCTGTTTCCTGATTTCCACTCACCTCACCTGGTAAAAAGCAAAAGGTATGCATGATATCATCCAATCCAACATAGACATCCACCTTAAACTCAAGTTATAGGTGTCTAGTAAGAGTTCCTTTAATGCTATATCTTTATATGGAATTCAAGTATTCACAAAAAAATCTAGTTCGCTTAAGTGCTTACATTAGGCAGGTGGAAATCCTTCTACAGGACCTAAAAATTCCCCTTGGTACTAATGCTGAAACACCCAATCCTTCAGTAGCTCATTTCTGTTCTGAAATTTGAGAGGCTGGACTTAAATTTCAGGTTCAGTTCCAGTTCTGTTCAGAAGCATAAATTAACAAATCCTGATGTTTTGTATATCTGTGTGCGTGTGTATGTATCTGGGAGAAAGGAAACTCTGTCTCCCCAGCTTATAAACCATTTCAAAGAATGAGGTAATAATATCTCCTTCAGGCCAGCTGTCATGAGATCATTGTCATTTTTAAGAAAAACAGAAGAGAGAATTACAAGTTTTGTTGCCTGTGACATACCCATTGTCGAGGTTGAAAGAGTTGGCCTCGGATATGTGTAGACAGGGTGCTGTTCACACAGAGCTGTGTCCCAGACCATGTCATGCATGAGAAGAATGCCTTGGAGCAGACTGAGCCAAACTTTAAACAAACATCTTATTTCATTCTGCATGTTGGAACCGTTTACAAGCCCAAGGCCTTGAAAAAGATAGTTTCAGACCATAATGTTTTTCTGTCTCTCTCCCCTAAATCTATCTATTTATCTAGCAAAATCCTGAAGTCTGCACACAATATTATTGCTGGTGAGGGCACAGCTTAAAGGGGCAGTATGCTGAGCAATCAATGAACAAGAGGGGTATCTAGTCCACTAGTGACAATAATTTGGATATTGTTCACTAAGTACTTGCCTTAAGTCAATTAAATTCGAGAGGTGATATGTATGGCCATAGACATATTCAATTTAATTTCTCTTTGTGGTTTTGATGAAAAGCCATGGCTGAAAAGAATTTGCTATTGGGAAAATTCTATGGATACAAACGAAATGTTCTGTTTTGGTAAACAGCCAAGAGGAATACCAGCAAAAAGTGTTTGCATTATCCCATAGGTTTTGATTCTAGTTACAACACAGGAAGGTGACCTTGAAATTAGAGGTAATGCTTGGCAGTTTTCCTGAACTCTATTAACACTTTCATAAGGAAAATGACTGCAGCAAAAGAACAGGTATAGAAACACCTTTGAATGGAAATCAAGTGTTAAAGAATTCAAAGTTACATCAATAAACACAGATGCTGGAAGATATGTATTTGATTTGCATTGTTATAACCTCTCCAATGACTGATGTATCATTGAATTATATGGAAATATGTATTCAATGGAAAAAATGCATAATAGCAACATGAAATGGATTGGCTTTTTCTCTAGCTAATGAAAGACTTGTCATAACTAGTGTTTAAAAAAATAAAAGAACATTTGTGGAAGAAACAGTAATTTCCAGGAATATTAAAGTTGTATAAACATAAACCGAAGTAATTCCTGAGAAAGTCAGACTCTTATACAACAGAAATAGTTTTGTCAATAAGAAAATAGATCTGAAAACCATTTACCTTCTTTATTGACCAATGATGAGAAATTAAAACTATAAGAAAATGAACGATTTTTTGCTGAGTACCATCATATAACACATACACCAAATTTAATTTTCTTAAGGTGGCATGTTTTAAGTAATTTTTCTCATGACACCAAAGTTAACACATTCTAAGATACTCTGAAAGAGGACATCCAAGAAGTATTTTAAAAGATAGAAAACTGAGGGTTCTTTTTATCTTGGATATTTTCACAGGTAACTACCAAGGAATTCTTACTATCAAATTATTTTGCATATTTTATTTTCAAATATTTTTTGTCTTCAGTTTATGAAATTTAATATTTTAGTCTATGGATATGTTAATCTGTTTTAACATATTTGATGTGATAAAGACATAGTTTGGGTAAACTGTCATACAATTTAAAATGAGGAGAAAAGCAAGAGATTTGGGTGCAATTTTTTTTTATTAATGATAAATTTAAAGACAGAATTTGTATTTAAGGAAAGAATTCCAGAAAGAAACAGATAAGGAAAAGAGAAAGAAGGAGAAAGCTGGAGGAAGGAAAATAAAAGAACAGGAGACTTAACCCAAGACTGCAGTGTGGATAACATTTCTGTCAAATTAGGATCCTAGAGGGTCTGTGATTTGTGTCAGGACCCTAAAATCAATGGCAAGTGGTATGTCTGGATTCCTGGTTTACCTTCAGTATTATACACAATTAAATATACTTTGACCTATTTCTTGGCCTCATTTATTTAAAAAATTAATAAGCTAACCAAATAAAGAAAAAGATTTCTGTAGTTTAATTTTATTAATTACTCCACAATGCAAGATAAAAAAATCATCTAGTTGACAGTCAAAATAAAGAAAAATATATTGGGTTTCTGTTTATGAGTTAATCTTCTTATCTTGCACTTGATCACACTGTTCGACTCCTTCATTAAGTCCAACCAGAGACAACACCAAAGTGCCTCACAGAGTAAAACAGATCAATGACTCAAGGTCCCATACTGGGAGAGACCTGACCCCAAACACTTTCATTTGATATCCTGCTGAAATCTTTATGATTTTTCTTTGCCTTTTCTTTTCCCTTCACTTAATTACTGGCTTGTTTCTGCATTATTTATTCTTCTAGCTTATGTGAACATGTGAAATGGGGCATGTCTTGGTGAAGCATTAAAAAAGAATGTTTTCTTAGAAAGAAGTTTATAAAGACAGAAGTGTCATAAATGCATATTCTTGTTAGTAAAAAACAAAATTTATTTGTGTTATTTCAGTAATAACTGATTTGTATCTCACAGGTATTGAGTTTGAATTCATATAATTTGCTTTGCTGGATAAAATCACGATTTATTTTAATGAGTAATCATCCTGGCAGGTCTCATCTACTCATATTTACATACATTACATCATGCCCTAATTTAAATAATTTCACCTACTCCTCTTGTTTGTATAGGAATTAGAAGCCTTCCAGCTTGATTTTAAGGACTTTCTATAAGTAGAAAATAAAGTAGAAAATTAAGTATTCCTACCTAATTTTGGAAGCTTGTTTTCTACCTTCCTATTCACTTGCAGTTATCTGGTCACAGACTTTCCCCTGAAGCCACTGTGCACTTGCTATGCATTAAATTCTTGGGAGGCAATTGTGTCTTAAAAAACTGTCACCTTATGGGTTTAAAGAATTTATCTCTGTATCCTTAAAAGAGTTAAGGATTTGCATCTTTTCTTTCAAGACCCATTGAAATTTTTTTTAAGAATACTTCTGTTGATGCTGTTGATGAGTAGTGAGTAAACTATAATTGATGTGGGATCTCATTCCCAGATACTCTCCATTTGAACAATGCTGCCATCACAGACCAGTCAACACACACTTTCACATGATTTTAGACTGTTTTTGAAAGACATGGATAGTATAATTTTGCCTTTGTAGAGAGAACACTGCAGGAGGGCATGGGGAAATTTCAGTATATGTTCTGTCAGCGCAGTTAAACTGCAATGAGGTACAGGTGCTAAGTATAAAACAGCTGTAAGCTATTTTAGATATATGATGAAATAAGCCATGCATCATCCTATGATTAAAGGGATACAAGCATTGCTTATGTGTAATGCTAGTTCCTCACGTTCCCAGATACAGATCAGAAAATTTTGAGGATATATGATAAAATTTTGGTTCATTACTACTTCTGTTATGTTCAGTTCATCAAATTATTGCATTAATAGGTAGTAAATGAATGTCTTAAAAAGAGAAAGTGGAAAAAATATATAGATCTGAAAGAGTGTATTATTCCTCAAAAGTAAAGGTGGAAAGGACTCTCCAAATTCTTAAAGGCACATAGAGAGTAAATACAAGTAAGAGTTGTTTTGCTGAAATCAGTAACTGTTGTCATAATACATATAGACATGACATACACATCCTAGCTGGCCATTGCAATATATGAACACCTGTCAGAGACTGAAGTGGTTAATGACTTAAACATTTTAAGATCATCAAAAGACTTTTGTCTACTGTAGCAAACTGCAAAGAAAACAGGTGCTCATGTATTGAAGCCCACTCCTCCCTGTGTATGCCTACTGATTTGGACTGCAAAAGGACTCTGAGAAAAGATAAGATGGTTCTATTGTTCAGCTATCCCAGGTTAGAGAGAAGAATGTATCCACAAGTGTAAGAGATTGAACTGCTAACCTTTGACCACTGAAGTAAGCCCAGGTTCTTTAGGAGACTGCTGCTGATAGCTCAAGCTGGTCCTTTGCTAGTGATGCACACAGTGGCCTCCCAGGTGCAGAGGGGTGTGCCTACCTGAAGTGACCAACTGGTATTCCAGATAAAGGAAAAGGCTGATAAAAGGCATGATAAGACATCATCCAGTGGTACAGGGGGCATTTCTACCTAGAGTCTGTATAATATAAACCTGATGAAAGAGGAGTTTTGTGGACTTCTCCCCCAACCTCATCTCACCCCACTTCATGGATATAGTCTGCAACCATAGAGAAGACAAGAGACTCATTGGGATGTCATCAGAATCAATGGAGTAGTGACATATTTTTCCTACTTAATCTATTTCTCTGTCACTCTCTTTCCTCTCCCTGCCCCCTCCCCCCCCCCCAAAACCCCTTTTCCCATCTCTCTCTCTCTCTCTCTCCCTCATTTACTCTTAAATAAAATCTGTGCTATTGACTAGAGCATATGGTCTCATTTGCACCTTAAATCAGGCACAGGAATCTCTCTAATAAATTTAATAATCAGACCTTAACAACACCATCCTTATTTTATATCTCTTTCCCTCTGCTGACAAAAATAGTCTTAGGAAGGTTCTTTGTGCTATTTTGCAATAGAGCATGGGTGCACACAATTTACTTCACTTGTTAAAATATATGCAAGACAGTAATGAAACCATCTAAACCAAATGAGCCCCATAGTATCAGGTCATATGATTAGTAAAAAAAAAAGTTTTTAAAAAAGAAAAAAGCTGCAAAATTTTGTATTTGGGGACTTTCACTGAGTCTTTAAATATTGACTATTTCTATATAAATTGATCATGCCTTAACCTCTTCCCCTAACTTTCCTTTTCCCTCACTCTTGTTATTCAATACACTGAAGAAACACACTGGATATTTTCATCAAAAAAAATCAACTCTTCTCTGAAGAGATGAAAACGACCGTACTGCCTCATAAAAGTGTTTTGTTTACTTGTACTCTTATTTTTTAATCACTAATAGTTTTAAATTACACGGAGATATCCAATTATGAATAGCAACAGACATAATGACATCCCTGGGCCTTTACAGAAAGTCTCCTAAGTTGTCCTCCTTTTGTAAACAACGAAAAAAAAGAAAACAATTAGAGGAAATGATCCATTATTCCATAAAGTTCACAGGGGCAAAAATTTCAGCCCTTTCTGCATCCCTAAAATAAACAAATAAAAGTGAATTGAACACAGGGGAGGAACTTCATTACATTTCCTAATAACAGCATATTTGAGAGCCCATTAAGAGCAATACCCAAACAGCCTCTCCTGTCAAGATGTCATTTCAGAGAAGACAGTGGAATGAAAAAAGGATAAAGCTTTTGGAAAGATGACATTTTCCTTTTTTATTGTTATGACTCCTTTTTATTAATGTGTATTAATGCTGTCCAAGAGGACATTATCCATCAGTTCTTTTACTTAAAGAACCATGACCACTACTAAATACATTTACATGCCCATAATATAATGGGCTTTGATTCTACACATACATATACCAGTACTTTTTTCTTTTTTTTACCAAATGTAAAGCTTCCTGCTTTCAAAACATAGGGGCAGACATGGATTCTGCTTAGAAACCCAGGTTTGGGTGTACAGAGGGCAGAAGTAGGATGCAAGGGTGATGTTGGGGAGGTGTTGGGGTCTGGTCGGGTGGTGAAGGTGCTGCGACCTTCCTCACTAGAAACCTCTTTAAAAAGACACCTAGATCAACAGTGGCACAGGCACTCTCAGGCAGAGAGTGGTTTGCTCTTTGTGCACTCTCTGGTGCAGAGTGATCAGCTCTTTGTGCACTCTCTGGTGCAGAGTGATCAGCTCTTTGGTGCACTCTCAAGTGCAGAGTGATTTGCCCTTTGTGAGGCTGCCAGAGCAGCAGAGCTGCGTTTGCCACCCCGGGTGACACAGGAAAAAAAGCAGCGAGAGGGGGCCTTCCCAATCTCCAGGAGAGCTTCATTATTCCATGAGGTCTGGAGCAGACAGGAGCCAAATGGTCCCAGGCAGAGGGATTATATAGGGGAGCCAGGGGCGGGGTTTCACAGCTTGGCCAATGGGGAAAGGAATTGGGAAAGGGACCAATCAGGGGAAGGATCCAAAAAGAACCGATCAGGAGGGGTAACAACCAGGAACAAGGGGAATAACCAAGGGGTATGAAACATTAACATAGACCTGCAAAGGCTCATGGGTTGAAGAATTTTTTCTCACCTTGAGCCAGAAGGAAAACTCTCAAAGGGATTTCCTGAAGGAGAGTCCCTGCAAACTGAGGCAGCTGAGGGGCTGAAGCACTTTTGCTCACCCTGAGCTATAAGGAAAACTCTCAAGGGGGCTTCCCAAAAGGGAGTCTTTGCTAACTGAGACAGCCTAAGGGCTGCACACTTTTTGAGAGAGTGAATTGTCTTCTGTGGATGGTCCACAGATGACCACAGTGAGGGATCTCTGTACAGCCTCTTTCTTAACTGCTACTAACTCTATAGGAGCCTACTATTGGGTGGCTTATTATTATCATAATCAACAGTTTTGTGATTATCTCATATGTAAATCTCACCTAAATGCAGTATTTGTGATTCTGTCCCATATCTTTCACAAGAGATAGTGACAAAGAGATCTTGTCTGTGACTAGATGCTGCAGAAAAATTCAGTGTTACTGAAATACTTGCTTTCAGAGCATGGCAACAGTGTAAGGAGCCATCAGCTCTCCTACGTATATCTCAGTAGTTCAGTATTTTGGTCCTCTAACACACATCTTGTGACTATTTACTCATTTAGGCACTGTGAACATTAGACTGGTCTGGTAGATGATCTGGTTCCCTCCCATTAAAGTTTTATCAGTGCACCTAAATATTTATTGGGTATGAGCAAACCTCTGTATCCTGCAGGTTGGGACACTCATTTGGAATGAGACACACTTGTGTTCCAGTTTGTGGGCATGGTTTATACATTAAACTGCCTTCCCTCGTCACTCTCACAGGCACCAGTTTTTCTGTCTGCCTCCCCCACCATGTTGCATTATGTTTGTGAGTGGTACTAATTTTACGTATGCATTTGTGTACCACATGCACTTTTAAAATATCAACAATTGCTTGTAAAACTTCTTAATGCTGCAATATTGATGTTGACCAGATGTTTCTAAAATTCATTGTGTTGCAGGATATTCCAAGGATAAAATACAGTCATTATTATTGGAATTGTTGTATTCTGCATTTCAGGGAAGATAAGTTGTAGTCAACCTTGACTTCTCCTTATCATTTGTTCTTATCTTATTTATTCTAAAAACTGGCTGTCTGCATTTCATAATATTTTCAAACTAACACTAAGTTTAAGCAAACCACATTTAAATCACTAACACTGATTGTTTTCATATAATGAAAGGAAGCCTAATACAATTCCTCTGGGTGATATAATTTATAAGTTCTTGAGGATACATTTGGTAACAGTCTATGGGGACAATTTGCTATGTAGATTTATAGAACTTTACTCATAGACAGAAATTCAAATATTCCTCCCAGGAGTCATAACTTACTTCATTCAAGACTATGAGAAGGTGACAGAGTTGGGTCAAACTTACTGCAGATTTGCTCAGAATCCTCATGGGAAACTAAAGAAGTAATGGTTTCTATAGCAACTAAATGCATCAATATTATGCTTATTAATTACACATATGAACAGCAGAAACTGCAGGAAAAAAACCATGGTGAATCAGGACCTCACACTAGGACCAAGAAGCTATTACTATAACAAGAATTGTGAGTTGCTTTGTTCTGTCTTAGTATGAAATGCAGTAAAGCAGAAGCAACTAATCAGATACCTGCTGTCTGCATGTATGACTTTATGTCACAGCTGGAGGATTAGATAAAGTTACTGTAACATATGAATGCGGTCCTCCGATTTTTTTTTTCTTTTTTCCTTTTTTTTTTTTTTTTTTTTTTTTTTTCCTCTTTTTCTTTTCCCTGGCTCCCCTCTTAGTTATCCTCCTGTTAGGTAGATTTCATCTTAATATTTGGGACCATGGACGTGCCTTCACTGTCCATAGGGAAAAATTTGGTACTATAGGGCTCAGTCTTTACCTCAGGTATTTTGCTTTTTTTTTTAATGGGAACTATTGACCATGAAGCCTCTGACATATTAGCACTATACAATGAATAATAACTTCCAATACCTGGCCTTGTGGATCTATTCATACCCTTGTCTTTTGCCAGTGATATTAAATGCTTTCTGCAGTATATCACATTTACTATTTCCTGTTTTCTCTTACCTATTACTTCTATAATTTTGTCTCTATTATAGAACAAGCAATCAATTTTTCTGGTAACATCAAGTCTTTGTATATCTTGTCTCATTTCTACTTGTATAATCATTATGCTCTCTTACAAGCCTTTTCCAATCCAATCTTTTCCCTTCTATCTTTTTTTTTTTTTTTTTTTTTTTTTTTTTTTTTAATATTGTCTCTCAAATTACAGGAAAAAACCTTCAGGAAATGCTATGCTAGAGATGGAGCTATTATGAAAGAGCAATAACATTTTTGATTTTCTTTGCTGCTTTTTAATTTTTTGGGAGATTGGGATAAAGAAAATGCTTGGAACTTTAAAGATCTTAATGATGGATTTCAGCACAACCAAACAGCATGACTAGAATTAAGTGGCAGCTGACACTAGAGATAATAATTGCAACAAAGAAAGCCAAACTGCAGTGTGCCTATGACCTGTTGCTGCTAGTAGTGGTTTTCCCAAGGAAGAGAGATGAGGTACAGCAAAGTGAATTCTAATAGGAGTAGGAGCCCTGCCAAAGTGATTTCTGTGTTAAGCTTCTCTTCTGCCCTCCTGATTTGGAGGTGCTCTGTTTGACAGGCTCCAAGCAGATGCACTTGGTACAATTTCTCAGAGCTGGAGTTGTGGCAGGCTGGTCCCCTATCCTTTACCCGTTCCATCCTTGCTAATTGCCTTCACCAGGATCCTTACCAGCAAGGCTGTCTGCAACCGTTTGCAGGAGAAATTTGGGGCTGGCTGGGGAGTGTTTACAGCTCATTTGAAGACAGGTGTAAGCTCATGCTGACCATAAATCAAGCTCACCTTCCAAACCAGGGCAAATCTGTAGCCACAGTCGGCCTCATGCCAAAGCCAAGGCAATATGCTCTGCTTTTGCAGTGTTTTCTATTGTGCCAGTCTGCTGATCTGGGGGGATGGAGCAGAATCACAACCAGTTTGGCTTCTTGCACAAGAGTGTTTAGAGGCACATACTTGAGTCCAGGTACTACTTTAAAATAATCTAAAACAGTAAAGGGACCAGAATGGAGGTGAAAATTTCTCTTGGTACACCTCCAAGTTTTGAACTGTTTCTGTTGCTAGCTAAACTGTCATGCAACTAGAACCCATCACATTTACTACAGCTGTGTGGGCGTTAAGAGTCAAAGAAAAAACTCCGACAGAGCCTCATTATGTTATTGCCAGCATTTGAGGAAAGCTAATAAAAACAACAGCTGGGGCTGGCAAAAAAAAATAAAAAGAAGAAAATCTAAAATGTAGTATGGAATAACATTGGAAAAAAGGAAAAAGTTTTTTTTCCCCTATTTCTTTTTTCAAAGACTCTTTGCAGCCTGCTTCTGGTGGAGAAAATCCTCAACATTACAGCATTTAGAGTGGCAGCTATGGGTAGACAATGGGTTCCAGTATGTACCAGTTAGTTCTTTACTGTATTGGTGCTGTTGCTGTCAATGAACTTCGAACAGCCTTCAGTTCAGCCAAGCACACCATATTCTACCTTGAATATTGATGCACTAGAAATGCATAGAAATAAATTGTAAGATTACATATCCCTGTTGAAAACTCATACACTTGGCTACCTGATCAGCTCATAATTTTTATGTGAGAAACTTATCTGTACCAGAACTCTATGGAAACAAGATGAAAAAAACCCCGTCTCGTTGTGCTCACAGCCTGACTCTTCAGACAAGTGTGGATTGCTTGCCTCAGAAAAATGTGCATCAGTTCGCAGAGAATGTCTTTTAAAAGCTCACACAGAAGAGCAGAGAATAAATAATAAATGATAATAGCATATAACTCAAAGATCTTTAGATCTCGAAATGCTTTATGTAGCTATCTTCATGACAAAGAGACATTGGGACAAAGAGAGGCGGAGCAATTTACTCTGTATCACACAGCAGATCATTAGCAAGACCAGGAATAGTAGCAAGTATCCTGAGACCAAATCCACTGCCCTATCTTCAGGGCCCATTGTGCCTTCCATTATTGGCAGATAACGAATGTAAGGGAGATAAAGCACTGACAGTCCTAAGCTACAGTTAGTCAAATATAACCCAGTGGTTTTGCGTCTGGAAGAAAAGCATGCTTAATAAATTCCAAGATTTTCTACTGATCCTTCATTTGTTTAGTTTGACAAAAAACCAAAAATAAAACTGCTATTCAGAGCTTGCTTATTAAGTTTTCAAATTCCTTTCAAAAAAGCATTGTCTATTTAAAATTTTGAACAAATCAAACCAGAAATTTATGCCAATAAATATATGTAAATAAGTATAATTTAGTGACAAATATGACTTCATGTGATCAGGGTCTAACAGGCAGGCATTATTGAATTTAAGAGTTTCTGTTTTTTCCATAAGTCTGGAAGTTTTTACTATTTTAGAAGATATCTACTTTTTTAAAAATTACATTTTTCTCAAGGAGGCTACATTACAGAGGACAGCTAAATTTCTTTTTCATGGCAGAAGTAACCCAATAGCTCCAAATAATATTATACTGGTAAATGTTGAATAAATGAATCAAAAAAATACATCAGGCAGTGGAAAAATTCTGGAGATTTTCAGTACCATTCACATAAGACTTTTATGTAGAAGTGCTAATACAGCCATTGTCCCCACACAGTCTTATTAAAACCACCCTAGAGATACAAGGAAGCAGACTGTGACCATGAGTAGATAACTAGCTTAATGGTAGTGGGAAATGTCACTAAATGTCATTAGAGCTTGACATAACCTAAATGATGGCAGTATGTTTAGTGTAATGGAAGGGTATAATGAGAATATGGCATTTCCTTTAAGGACAGTAGCAGATTCAGACCAGTAAATTAATTCAATAGTAATGGTCAGCTGAGTAGCAAAGGGACCGGTTGTGTTGCCAACAACCCTTTAGATTCATAGCAAACCTACAAACACAAAACCTTTAAAGGAAAAGAAAAGAAATCACCTTTATGGGGTGCAACAAGAGGTTGAAGCACAGATGGTAAGAAAAGCATTCTAATAAAACCTGTTTCTTTCACAGTTTCCCTACAGGTACATAACTAAGGCTCCTAGCAAATAGAATGAATTTTAATCTCTTCAGAAGAGCCGCAGAAACCCCAGTAATCATATAAATCCCATGGAAGTCTTCTATTTCAAGTGGAAAACCATGGAATCCATTTTTTTTCCAGAAATTCACTTATCCTGCTGAGTTCACTGTCTGCATAGGGAAATCAAGACTCCCAAGCAGGGCCTAAAGACTAGCTGTATCTCACCTTTAAAGTAGAGAAGCCTTATGTTTGAAGCAGTAGAAATGAAAGATGCCCTTGCCATTAGGAAATTTACAGTTTCTGTGTATTTATTTTTTGCTTGACTGGTTGGTTTGTTCTGTACCTTTAAAAGCTATGGTAAAGGGGGAGTGTTTCTGAATAAGGAGAAGTGACAGAAACAATTACAGTGAAAAATAAACAGAATGAAAATGTGAAGAATAATTTAGCAGTGGGTGGCTTTCTAATAGTTATGCTGTTTGCTCTTAATCATCAAATTATAAATAAATAGATTTGCCCTTAGAATAGCTCAGTATTTATCAGGGACAATAACCAAAAGAAATCACTAGTATTCACAGTTCCCTACCTTAAATTTACTTTTCAATAGTCATGCTGATATTAGGAAAAATAGAGAGTGTTTTACCAAACTGCAGTTATGAGATGGTGGGCCAAATGTGCTCTTAGAGCAACTCTACTGAAATTACTGACTCAACACCAGGAACAACTTTAGCTTTATATGTTCACCCTTTGTAGGGACAGAGAAAGATCTCTGTGGGCTAATGCACCATAGAGCAGGACTAAAGCCATTTAATCTATGCTTTTAGGGAGACTGCAATTGAAAATTGTGGAGAAATTGGAAACATATCAGGTTTCTGATATGCTTTAGCTATGTTAGCTGTTAATGTTGAAAATCTTGATCTTCGTGTTAAAAAGCTGAAGTCAGACAATAAAACTTAAAAAATTAAGAAAAATAAAAATTAGTTTTTCAAATTCCTCATCTATTTGCCTATTCTAGGCTCTATGGCTACTGAGCAGAATACAGTTACAGCATATTCCTGCCATTCACCCAAGCCTGTACTCCAACAATTTTAATAAGAGTGGGAACAAGCACGCTGTCAGCAGCAGAGACCATTTCTAAGAGAAAATCTCTGACTTCCTTTCAGCCCTTGAAAAGTGTTTGGAAGCTGGGATCATGAAGCTTTTGTGGTGCTTTTGCACACAGAAGGTTATTTTATCTCCTCAATCTGTAAAATAAATCATAGTTATAACTTGTTCCATTAAAACATGTATATAACAGGAAGGAAAACCTAATGTGTTTTGGTGTTTGTTCTCCCAACTTAGAATAAATCCCAGCTTCTTTTAAGTTGCTAAGAAAGGACGTTTGGGATAGATGGCTGATGTTCTGGAAAAGACAGACTTCTGCTGTAATGCTTTCCAGAGAATGATGAGACGGCAAGCAACACACAAAATTCTTAACAGTAGATACTTAGCAGTAAGTGTGTGGCTCTGGAAATTCAGGGGTAATCTCTATTGTTTCCTAAGCAGGAGACACTGGAAAACTATCTTCCTTCCAAAACATAAATTTATCCAGGGCAGAATAAAAACAGAAAACAGTGCCTAAACTGGGTGACCTTGAGCCTGTGGTAACCAGAATATGGACATGAAAATTGCAACGTCTTTTGTTTGCCATGATTTCGTCACTTGCCTAGATTGCTAGACATACTGACAAATTTTATCCTTGGTCAGACCCCAGTTAGAGAGTTTGTAATTGCAACAATACCAGAGACAAAGTTCTTCTTCATTTTTCTGCACTCTTTGCTGAAGATGTTGTGGTAAATCTTTTTAGGGGTGGGATTAAAAAAGAATGATTTCACTGAACAAAATAAAAGAAAACAAGAACTCAGCTGCATGCAAAGAATCACACAGCAGCTTTGCTGTAGTACACAAGGAACATTCAATGAGGCTTTCTCTGGAGGTTATAGTGTGTAACTGTTGTTTGTACCTTCCTTGTTATCACAGCTTTGGAAATAACCTCCTGAAATCCAGTAATTCAGAGCCCTCTCCATAAACTGGACACAACAGTTATTGTCATCCTGAGATAAAGGATAAAAGAGAGAACTAGATTTGTTATGATCAATTTAGGTACCTTAGGACATGAAATACTAGAATTAAGCATTTGTGTTTGGGTGCAATATCTAAAAACCTGGCAGAAGAAAAAGTTATCCTTAAGCAGAATGCCACAGTTCCCCCAGATGCAGGGATGGTATGGTGTCACTCCACAGGGTCATCCAACCCACTAAGTTAGGCTTCGATTTTATTTAACTAAATATGGAGTTTATAAACAGTAGTTACCCAGAGGCATCAAAACTTTCTGATGCTGGAGATGAGCACTGTCAGCTCAGGTGCATCTCCCTGGGTATTGAGAGTTACCCAGGCTAAATACTGAAGCTCCAGATGAAAGATGGGCTACTATCATCACATATTAGGGTCTCTCTGGGTGTATTAAAGCAAATTAAATTAAGTATCATGAGAAGCTTTTGAACAGGTGAGATGATATCTAATACTTTTAGATACCTGCAGCATTAGATGATGACAGGGTATAAGCAATCCAGTTCTTGTCTAGAGTCAAGTAGAATTTAAGGTGATAGAGTCCCAGTGTAGAAACAACATTCAGCATTATGAGTATCATCAACCTGGGTTATGAATCATTTTAAAGATTGCAAATCTTTCTACAGAACAGATTTTTTTCAGAGGCTCTAAAATAAATATTTAAGGCATACTTAATATAGTACTTTAGATTGAAAGACAGACAAAAAAAGAACATCTTTTTGTCACCTAAGACACATCTAGTTTTCTTAAAAAAATTAATCCTTATTATTGCTATTAGTGGTTTTTATCTCTTAAATTGAGACAGCTAATTCTGATTCTTCATCTGCATTTAAAAATATGGGTTTCAGAGTAGTTTTATTTAATAGCTAATATGTTAAGTGTTAAAGAAAAACAGTTTTGTAAATGACTATCACTTTCCTGTTGTAGTGTCACTGACCCACATCAGATTATAGAGCACATTTGTCACAGTGGTTTGAAAGGTCAAGAGCAATTTTTTGCTTTACAAAAACAAGTCACCAGGCAAGACTAAGTTTAGATACACAGAAAACAAAACCAGCTGCTAACATTTCCTTCCAACAAAGAGAAGCCTTTTCATCATTATGTCTGCTCTCATGTTTGTCTTAGGTATACTGGTTGACTAAAAAAAAGGTCAGCATTTATTCAGTCTTACTACAGAGTGATATTAGAAATGACAGCACTTTCCTGCATTTACCAAAAGAAATATCCAGGCATAAGTAAAGATGCCATTAATTTGCACAAATGTTGAAGTTTTTAACAGAGACCATTCCGCAGACTTACAAGAATGCATATACATTTACACATAACAGATTCATTTCATAACACAGTATTTGCCCAGCTTAATTTGCTCTTCATCTGTGAGTTTACCTATGCGTATTTCTCCTATCATTATACCATAAATAAACTCAAAATCACTGTGGTCTAGAAGAGGTTTCCTTACAAAGTCACCATTTAATATTTTGGTTTGTTTTTTTTTTTTCCTAAATGAATCACTGCTATGTCTATCTTTTCTGCTTGCATTTTTGTTATAACCATTTACAAATTACACTGTATTTAGAAATGGTTATTTGATAGGCAGGGGGTGTTTGTATTTTATCTTTCATGACAGAAATCTTTGAGTAGAAAATAATTTCCTTTCCATTTGATAGAATTGAAGACCAATGGCAAAAGTTTTGTCCTATAGAACTTTGAGAGAAGGTAGTATGTTAACTGATGTTTGAATACATGACTGTGAGAAATTCACATCCATTGCTATCAGTTTTCAAACCAGCAGATTATTCACATATTTAATGTGTGAGTAGTCACAGATAATTCTGTAAAAAATCCCACCTGCCTAGAAACAACTGTGTAATTAAAAGCTTTACTGATGGTAATGAGGAATCACACTGTATCACATCATCTTCCATCCATCTTAAGAGAGGAAATATGGACATCTCTTTGCCTGTACCATTACATTTTCCTTATTTTTTTTTAACAGTCCACTCAGGGATCTCATTATTCAGAAAAATCTCCACTCTTTCCTATTTCAGCATTTTTTGAAACGTGATTATTTTAATCCCATATTTTTCAGTATCATTGGGAGAAAAGAAAATCTCAGAAGGGACTAAGTATTTCTTTTTCTGCACCTTATTTTCTGCACACATTATTTTATGGCATTCTTAGCCACAAGCACTATCAAAGAACAATAAGTCACAGAAATGCAGCATAGTTAGCAAAATTTTATGAGAATTTTCAACATTTTGAGTGACAGGAGCCATGATCTTGATGTTTTGTTTCCTTAGTGTTTGGGTTATTTTTTTTGTACAGGGAATAATAAAAGTGGCATGAATGGACTTCAGTGCTGTTTCAAGTCATATACATGCTGAAGTGTTCCACTGAATTGGTGATGACTTAATTTGGATTATTTTAAAATGTTTGTATGTTAAAAACAAGGAAAGAAGTCTGGATCTTTGTACGTGAAGTACCAAATTTCAATACTGCAATTTATACTCCAGAGGAGTAGGTCACCCTGAGATTACTTACAATAATTTTGTCCCTTTCTCTTTTGTAAAGCATTTTGCTTCTTTTTAGTTCTTTCTTCTTTAAATCATTTGCAAGCTAGTTTGAGACCTTGATATCAGTAGGGTCAGTTTCACTTTACAGGAACATCTATAAGATCAAGACAAAACCCACTACAGACTTTCTCCCACATGAATTAATCAAAACAACTGTGATATGAAAAATGTTGTGCTGTTTTTTTGCTTTTTCTCCTCTACAGCTGTATGTAGTTACAGCAACTTGTTAGTGGACCTTAGGGATCTGAATACTGCATAGCAGAGCTGGTTCATGCCAATTATTATGTTGAGTGATGAAACTGCCTTGTATCATTTCATTTGTGGATATGAACAGCAGGTGAATGTTATACTTTCTGCTTTCCAATTATAAATCGCATAGACCAAAATCTCAGTTCTCTGAGTAAAGGTTGTAAAAGCAGTGGAGTGTAAGGAGACTACTGTTTCTTGTGAAAAGGAGTCTGAAATTAGAGTTTATTGATGTGGGGTTTTTTTCTCCACCTCCCTGTCATAGTTAGCTTTTAAGACCAAAATTGAAAAATTATTGGATAAAGGAACAGAATGGAAAGCAAATAAAACATCTAACTACAAAGACTGTATTTAGGACTATAAACCATAGATAGGTCCAGCACTGATACATTCAAGTGATTGAGTGATATGAGATCCACTTTGGATTTTCTACAGGTGGGCTTTCAAGAAAAAAATGTGAAAGGATATGGCAATGGTAACAGGACTCTCTTTCCAATCCAATTTCTGGCATAGAATAAGCATGTCTTTAAATATTTATAATTTTGAGGTCCTCCTTGAAGTGTATCTGCAAAGACCCGTGTGACACTTGAATCTGCAGTCTAGACTAAAGTGGATGGAGAAAAGCTAAGATTCTCTACAGACAAAATAGAAAGCATTTGGTGGTAACAGGATGTAACTAACAACATCAAAAGGACTGGATCCAATTACTGAAGGAAAATCTTCAGAATCAGATTTTTTTTTCTGAAAAAAGCATTTTTGTAGCCATACTTGGAGTCTAGTTTTGAGTTCCTCAATGCAAGACAGACTGTACTTAGTGAAGTGAGTGCCCCACATACCACAAGGTGGCTGGGGGATGGATCACACAGCACAGAAGCTGAAGTCCACTTATTTAGGTAAATCTGAACAATAAAAGACTGAAGGTGGACATAGTGTTCTCTACAGTCACTTAGAGGAAGTATATAGAGGAGATGAGATATCTTGCGTATGCACAGAGAAAGGACAAAAAAAAAGATACGGTCACCAGTTGCAAAAAAGGAAATTCTGTAAATAATAAGAAAAAAAGATCACCATCAAGGGCCCAAACATAAGAACAGTTTCACAGAGATTCTGCATTCTTAGACACACTCAAATGACTGTGCAAAGTCTGGCTATGTGACCTAAGTTGTCCTTTGATTTTGAGAGCAGAGTGGAGGAAAGCCTGGATTTAAGATCTCCAGAAGTGTCTTCTGACCTAAATCACTCTGTTAGTCTATAATTCTCACTCTTTTAGTTTATGATTATATATTTCCAGTTTATGATTTATGTTTCTCCCATTTTTGATATTTGGGGGAGGGACTGGGAAGGGGTAACTTATTCTAGTCATGAGTACATATGGTAACTTCTCCTAATGATATAGTATCTTATTCTTCTTGTCCATCCAGTTTTGTCTTGTAGGGACTGTGAAAATTGTCACTGAGTGGGTGTAAGCCACATCATATTTATTACCTTATGTGTATGAATCTCATAGGAAACTATTTTTAGACGTTTTTTAAATCCTATTGACAAGGACCAATTTGAATTTATCTCTGCTCCCACCACCAATTATGAGAAAAGAAAGAAAAATATTCAGCTCTTACCTAGTTTTTCAGAGAGTTATAACAATCTGAGGTGTACATTCACTGACTGCAAAAGAGTCACATACTAATGAAGTCCCAAGATAGATCTACTGACTAAGGCATACAGTAGAATGCTGTGCTTCATTATGCCTCATACTTATCTGTGGTGCATTATGCAGGTTCAAAAAGAGATGTGCAGATTTTTGAAGCGAGTAGTGTAAGACTGTTTGTCTTCCACTTTGACCAGTCTTTTGTTTACACAATAATAAATGTGCAGAACAGTTCCAAGGTCAAAATTGACTGGGAAAAATATCTGTAGAAGATTTGATGCCATTAAAAACAAACAAACATAGGAAGTATTTAATAGAATTCTGAAAATTTTAAGCCTTACCTGCTTACAGAATTTTTAACCAACTTGTTTTAACCAACACAAAATGTGGGACTTTTTTTACAAGAGGGAATAAGTAATACCCCGTAAAGGTTCTATCAAAGTTTTGTAACTACATAATTGATATCATCTGGTGTTTCAGAAAAGACTGATCTGATTTGGGATGAACTATGAAAATCACATGTCAACATCAAGAAAATATATTTCTAGGTTACCAAAACCATAAACATAAGATACTGAACTTTTCAACTCACTATGTGAAGTCTTGTGCATGTAATTATGTATTTGCTTGATTTAAAAGTTATTTGTACATTGGAATATCAGAAAATTATACTTCTAATTTCTTTTTATGTATAGTCACACTCCTTTTTAATTTTTTTTTCTTTCATATTCATCTATTTTAGCTCAGGAAATATTTTTGGTCCATCTGGTTTCCCTCTGTGTAAGTCTGGAAACATGGATTTTTATGCAGCATGACAGCTCTATTTTTTTTTAAGGAGATAAAATGTTTACAGTGACTCCACTGACTGGACTCCACATTGCTTGTGCAAAGGTTATCTGATTTCTCTGCAATCATGATTCAATGGTTCTAGTTCCAGATGTAATAACTTCATAATTAGATTTCAAAACTTATGCATGTTATTACCAAAAATTTGTGAATAACTGCCCCAATGGCAGGAAATGGCAGGAAAGAATCTCAAGTGAATTAGGAAATGGCCCTTTGTCATGTTCTGGTAAGCCATTGCCAACAGCCAGTTCTACCCTTACTCTCCACTGCAATTAGAGACTTTCAGTTCATCAGCACCTGAATGAGAGTGAGATGAGTAAAGTTACATGCAACATGGGGAAAATTTTGGGCCTTTTAGTAGTGTTACTAGTTAACTGGTCTGTATCACTGTAGTCAGAGCTTGGGAAACTGGGAAAGAAGTGAAGTTTTGGGTTCACTTCCAACATTGTGTGTATCATATATCTAGAGTTTGCAAAAACTATCAGATCAGAAAGATCATGTTTTGGAATCTTATTGTATGGGTTTAAATTACTATACACTGCAAAAAGAGGCCCTCAGGATCACAGTCACTTTTAGAGAAGCTCCAAGTGCCTTGTACTTTAATACTGTCCTATTCTAACTAGATGAGCTTACCCATCACTAGACAGACATAAGAGTCATCTGCTTTTGATTATGTCAGTTGGGATTTTCCAGTCAGGCATCTCACTAGAAATGTGGGTTGTTCAGCTTACAAAGTGCAAGGAGAATAGATCCTTTTCAGAGAAGCCTACAAGGCCCAGGGGATGAGACTAGTGTGGTACAGGCTTGATTCAGACAAATCTGACAAGTCTAATTCCCTAGACGTGTCAAAGAGCTGGAAAGCAGACAGCAGTGAACAGATCCAGGATTGTAACTGGGAACAGCAAAAGGCAAGTGCCAGGTGTTTTCTAGACAAAGTGCTCACTTTCACTGTTCTTGCAATCAAATTTATGTCTGCTTGTTTTTGAGGAAAATACTGAGTGCTCTTATGCCACTGAAGATATTAAAAAGGTGGGACGGAAATGTGTTGCCAAAATAAGGACCTGAAATGTGGCCACATATGTAAAATTTTCCATTAAAAACACAATAGTACAGTTGAGGGAAACTGCTTTCTAGTCACCGTGGTACAAAAATAAGTAGGGGTTGATGCCACAGTCGTGGATGTTATTTTATTAAAGCCACTGAAAGGTGAGAATCAAATAGGGCATAAACAGTCCCTTCTATGACAGCAAAGAAATTGAGAGTAACAAAGAAAAATGAAAAGGACCGTGGTTCATTTTACCTACATTTGCTGTTCTCTTTTTCTATTTCTTTTTTGTTTTGTGTTTTATTTTTAACTCACTGTATTTACTTATTTCTAAGTGGTTTCAAATATATTAATTTATATTAAAGCCTAACATAAACATCAAGCTAATTTTGATTTTGTATCTATTTTTTGTCTTTTTTGAGGGGTGGGGGGGTAAAATGGGAGAAAGATTTAATTAAGTGTGCATTGTTTGGATTCAAATGAGCTGTAATTAATTTCTGGTCATGAAAATTTTATGTGCTCTATAATAACCATGGGAAAGATTATTACTGTATTTGCTGAAACATTTGTAATGTTTGAGGAAAAAACATTCAGACTTCAGCTGAAGAACCTAATCCTTGATACACAAAAATCCTTATGCTCGAGTGACCTAGCTAATGATGAGTAAAAGGAAAAATTTTCAATGTCCCCAAACACAACTGCTAAACAAATGTGTCTACAAGCTTTTTATCACACCTCCCTTGAAAATGAAACAAATGGTTATGTAGCTGAATAAAAATGCTTCACTGCTCCACTGCTCTTATCCAAGGCATGACCTCTATCCTTGAGTGGACACCAAAAATCTTTAAAATTTCTCAGGGACAAAATTATCAGGGTGAACTTCTTTATGTTTTGTTGCACTTTTCTCCTGTGTGTTTTATGAAATATGTTGCAATACATAAAGTAACAAATACCATGTCTTGGCTATGGACAACTACAAGAATTGTTAACATTTGGGCTGTTTTATTGTCAATGAAAAATATGATTTTTACAGTAGGTTCCTTTGCAAGTCTAGGATGTCTAACTAGCATTTGAGTAACTGCTTCTATTGAATTGCACTACCATTAATCATCTCCACTAATTCAATAAAAATGATGTCAATACGATAAAACACTTTTTCTATTGAATTAATGAGGGTGGTTGGTTACTAATAGGGTATGACTGCATTAGGGAAATGTTTAAATGATAGACTAACAAGGAAATGTTTAATAAAGATTTGATATAATTTTTAACTCTTTCCAAACCCTATGAGGAAGGAAATTCTTATTATGAAGATAGCCATTGCATAAACTTGCTGAATACCATCACTTTACTATTTCCCTTGACAGTGTGTAAACTAAGACATATGACTGGCCCTTTATTGATTTTCTATAAAATGTGAGGAATTGCACACACCCTTTGTTCAGTGCTATAAGATTTCCCAATAGAAATACTGAACATGAGCTATAGATTATTCATATGTAGAGAGGTTTTTATCTTTCTGAAGAAAGAAAAGATGCTCTAGACCTACCTCAAATAATGATTGTATCTGTAGCCTTAGGCAATTCACCTATGGCCTTTCAGAAGTTTTGCTTAAATTTAAATTTTCCATTGGTTTTAGTTAATGGAATATCTGAGGAGCAGTATCTCTGCAATTCAGGCTGTTTACCTTAAGCTGACCCTTAAGCTCAGTTTCTTCAGCTGTAAAGTAGTTGCAATAATACTTGTCTCTGCCCACGTTGACTTCAGAGTTAGTGACCTGATGGCCAGAAATGAGTTTCACTATGAGAATGAGTTAAAAATAATAAACTCATTTGTTTATTGGAAGGCAAAATGGCAGCTTCCTGGGAATGTTTGGACATTGCAAAGTTGCACAGCTACTGCAACATGAGAGCAGAGTAATATAGTCAATTGTCTGTGGAAGAGCTTTACCTGTCCTTTTGTGCCTACACGTGTCTAGTGTATCACTCAAGTCAATGGGGAGGTGCTGAAGGGACAGCGCTTCCAGCCATGGAACATGGAATGCATTTAACATTGGACATGGACTAACACCAGCCATGATGAGGAAGTAAGATCTCTCTGGCACTGCATCTTGAGAAGAACCTTCATCCATGCAAGTGGATCTCTTTACCTGAGTTTAATTTGTTTTGCTGTATGTGACAAATGTGATTACGTGATAAATCTTGGTTTAATGTGGTACTAAATAGAATTACATTCTTATTGGAGAGAAATAAAAACATGTATAATTTTGCAATGTGTGACTCAAATTTTCTATCCATCTCTGGCTTCAACCTGCCTATGGCACACAAAGCACGCCATGTTGTGATGACATACTATGTACCTTTGAAAATGTGGATATATGAAACAGGTAATTTTCTTCAAATTAATATATCATAGCATGTTTGACACATGGATACTACAAAAAATTAATAAAGTACTTAAACATTTTTCACTTATGGTCCTTCCTAAAAGCATGGAAGTAGAGAAATTAACATATCACAATTTTGTATTTTTCCCAGGATTTTGGGGTAGCAAGTTTTTTTTGCTTGTTTGTTTTTTTACTCCATTTTGTTTAAATAGAAAAAAAAAGGGAAAGTTAATAAATTTTTAAAATATCTCAATCCAGTATTGGCAATTGATTTACTTTTTATTTCGAGCCCTGATAAACCTCATAAAGCAAATCTGAACAGTGTTTCAGCCTAATAAGAAATAGGATGTTAGAGAAGGAAATAGAACTGATTATAATGACATGTAATAGAATGTTACTCTTACACAGAAGACAATTTTACTGTTTTGGAAGCTTAGTATAATTCAAAATGCAAAAGATGCAAAGCAATTAAAAAGTGCTATTGAATTGTATTGCTTCTGGTCATAGTAATATCCAGTAAAATATTAATTGTTCTGATGATTTAGAGTTGTTTTAGAAGACTGACTTTCTGGTCTCACAAACACTGTGACTTTTGATAGAAAATTATATCCAGGGTCTTCATTTGCTAAATAAATAAAAACAGATTGGTAGACAGGGCATTAAAGAGTGTGAAATTATAATAAATGCCTTTGTAGTAATCTGAATTCTATTTTTAAGTCAGTGTTTCGATAGGGTCAAACACTGTTTTATAAGATACATGTTTGTAAAAGTCCTTCTGATAAAAACTTCTAAAAATAGCCAGAAAATAATTATAATATTTCTCAACAATTGAATCCACCTTTATTTAGTTTTGTTTTGTTTCATTTTTTTTCTTAACATATAGGCATATATAAAAAAAATTAACAGTCTTAAGCATTTTCAAACCCCTGATAGGCCATATCACATGCACAAATTTTCTCAGGCTTTATTCCCATTAGTAATATCACAATGGAAAAATACCCCTTAGTGTTAAATATTTGTTTTGTTATACTTACAATGATTTGTGTTTTTATTTAACAAATCATAAGTGAAAAACAAAATTAAAGGCATACATTTATCCGTAATTATTAATCTTCCATGAAAATCATGCTAAAGAATCAATGCGTGTGCATTACTGTCAAGCCATAAGCCTCATTCCACATGCTTTGCAAAAGAATCATTAGAGTCTTAGCAAAATACTTCCTTTCACAGCATGTATGAAGATCTGTAAGTTTTTTAAGAACTCCCAATAATCAGCTGTTTTCAACAACAAGGCTCCAGCAAGTACTGCTTCTCTTCTGGTGCCAACAATCTCCTACTTTTATCTTAGTAGAATTTGCCAATTAAAGCTGGACAGCTGTAAATTGTGGTCCAAAAAGGAATACCTTCTTTTTAAAACTTAAATAACCTGGAGACCTCAGTTAAGAAAGAGATCAGTACTTAAACATCTATGTTCCTCTGTTTAGTGCCACTTTGAGAGCTTTAAAAAGTCTTGATAACACTTGAAGGCAGAATGATCTTGAAGGTTTTACAACACAACTGATATTTAATTAGCCTCAAATCTGTGCTAGAAAGACATGTTTGTATACCCAGAGCACTACTCTGTCCAAGAGTGAGCATATTAGGGTTTATATTGCCATTTCATTTCTCATTGGTACGTCTTATGGAATGCTGTGTTTGGGGCAGGGGGAAAGCAGTCAGCTGGAAAAGACTCTGGTGAGAGCACAGTATGAAAATGTAATTCAAGGACAGCAACTAAAAATATTAAGATGATACTTTGCCATTGCTGCTCTTTGAAATACTGTTGTTGAGATTTTAACATTCATATTTGTATGCACATCAACATCTGTGTCTAGATATTTTCAAACTGTTGATTACTTACATAGATGTTCTAGTTTCATGCCACAGAGATGCAAATACCAGACAAGAGGGAGTAAGTATTACCTGCTTCCCTAAAATGTCACACAATAGCATGTCGACAGGTACAAAGTTGTAATAGAAAAAACTTCCCCTTCCAAAATACAAAGGGCTTTTAGTATTTAAAAATACTCCAAAGACAGAAACAGTGGAATACTCTCTTTGCACTCCAGTTTTTCGTCTTAAGAATCGGGAATGTGAGCCATCTTAGTTGTTTGATATGTACTGGGAGAACAATCTAGTGGGTTACATCCCTGACTTTTATCACCTAAACCATAATTTAAAGCAGTTACATAGTTCTCAGAAGGAACTGGTTGTCCCCTCACCCCTGAAAATAAATTCCACTAATTTTATCTCTGTGAAAACAACTGGTTTGTACTGTGTGAATCTGATTCAATAAATTGGTTTTAATCCTACTAGGATTAAATCCTACTTTATTATTCTATGACTCTTAAGGTCATCACATGTGCTAGAAATATGTAAGGAAGAATCCAGGAAGAATAAAGAGGAAATATTTGAGATGTGGAATTTCATTCTTTAGTAGCATTAGTATAATTAAAGTAATAACCAGCTCATTTCTATAGAGATGTGTAAAGTGGCTGTGGGTAATAATGGAACGTTACTCCAAAATTACAAGAAGTCTGGGTTATCCTCATAAATATTTCTATGCTCCAACAAACTGAATTGGGCATTTCTGCATCACTGACTTTGTCAGCTGTTGTCAAATCTCTGAGTGAGTGGCAAAGCAGGATATCAGAAAAAAAAAGATAGTTTTTTTTTTCCTTCTGACAAAATTAACTTTTCTTTATGTTCTAGAAGCTGCTAGATTTTTAGAAAGAGGTTGTACAATAAAATAAAAAAAAATATAATTTGGATCAAAATAATAGATGGGAGTCCTTATCCTCTGTTCCTCCAACCCAAAATGTGTGGAATCCTTTTAACCCCTGAGGAGAATCCAGAGGTCATTGCCCTAGAAAGATTTACCATAGAGTCTCCACTTAGGTGGAAAGAAAAGACTTACTCCATGGTGCTTTGCAACACTGTGTCATCTACCCCAGTCTCGTTCTCCTCATCTGTCCTTAGTGCTTGTGGTTTCTCCTTTCCCTGTTTCCCCATTGGTTGTGGTGTCCCTGGTGACTTGCTCCCATGTCCCCTATAGGGAACTGCCCTTTGCCCTGTCCTTGTACCACCCCTTGCCCTCAGACCATTGGCCCTGACTCCTTCTTAACCCTGTGCACAGCACATGGTTGGGTCTTTTGTCCCAGATTCCCTCTGGTGTGTTGGAATAAACCTCTGCTGGAAGGTATCCTGCAAAAGGCCCTTCTTGCCTCTCTTTGCTGAGCTAGCCGTGGTGTGTGTGGTGTGTGGACCTGACTGCTTTGCCTGAATCCTGCCCAAGTGGCCTTTCCACAGGAGATGCTTATTGGGAAATAAGTAGCAGCAACCACCATCTAAACCCTGCCTTGCTACAAAAGTGTTAAACTAAGATGATTTTTTCCTCAAAGAATCACAAAATCAATTAATTTAAGACCTCTGAGATCACCGAGTCCAACTTATGACCTAACACCACCTTGCCAACGAGACCATGGCACTGAGTGCCATGTGCAGTCTTTTCTTAAACTCTTCCAGGGACAATAACTCTACACTCTCCATTGGAACGGGCAGTCCATTCCAATGTTTAATTACCCTTCCTGTGAAAAAAAGTCTTCCTGATGTCCAACCTAACACTCCCCTGGCACAGCTTTAAGACTGTGTCCTCTTGTCCAGTAATTTGTTGCCTGGGGGAAGAGGCTGACTCCCACCTGGCTACAACCTCCTTTCAGGCAGTTGTAATGAGTGGCAAAATCCCCCCTGAGCATCCTTTTCTCCAAGCCAAAGCCTTCTCCTTTAAACCTTAGATTTTATTGCATGGAGCTTGCCATATACAAAATCATTCCTCCAGAATATGCTCTCTGTCTTATTTCAGCTGAGTAACATTACTTTTTTTTCCCCTGCTAAATTACCTAGGAATATTTATTATCTCCAACAAGGACTTAATATATGATCTTAATTATAAAATGCTCTTAGATAAAGCCTGTCAAGCTCTCAATAAATGGATGCAACTCCCAATGTCTCTGATTAACAAAGTAAATATAATTAAAATTACTATAGTCCTTAAATTTAATTATCTATTCATGAACATTCCTTTATTTCTTTCAGCATAATTTAAAAAATACCCACAACTTTAATATACCTTTTAAAGTATCCTCTGACTATATTACAGGCCATATTAGGTATAAAAGCATTGACTTTACCTCTTAAAAGTAAATTACTTTCATCAGACTTTTGCTCAATTCCAGTCTCAATAAAAATATATATAGACAGAATTCAACAAAACTCTACCTAGAGCTTGAGCTAGGGAGACAGTGAAGACTAATTTAAAGTACTGTTGAAGAAGTTATTCACCCATTTCGTTTATCCTTGAAGTTTCCTAATAGATTTTTGGCCTTGGCTGATTAACAGGATTAGAGAACAAACAGAAGAACCTTGTGCAATTACTATTACTCTAAGAGGAAAATCTAAATGTAACCTAATGCGGTAAGATTAAGTAGGTAGGGTTTGGGGCACTTTGTAGGAGAACATAAATGTCTGTTTCTTTGCAAATAGCTGATAAGAAGACTCACTGTGATGTTTCACAAATTGCCTTGCTATAAGAAATATCCCATTCAGCACTTTCCATTGACTGTGGACTATTGACTGTGTCTTGGGGTCAGAATCTGGATTTCACTTCCCATCTTTCTGTGACTGAATTTCTCAGGGCTCTTTTTTTTGGAAAACTATTTGCCTAGTCTCAGCTAATGTTCCTGGTGTCCCTTGCCACAAAATACTTCCTTGTTGGGATGCATCGAAACAGTTGTACACACTGAACTCTAGACATATACATCAAAGAACTTACATGCTATAAAAATAGTACAGAGATTTTGAAATCTCTTATGCTATGTAAGTGTCAAATAATTCACCATATTTTTAGATGGACAGAATAGAAGTAAAACATCTTTTTTTTTTTTTTTTTTGCATCATGAATTAAAAGAACACAAACTATAAGCACTGGGCTATCTCTCACAGCTCTTCCTTTTTGCTTTGTGTGTAAGTTAGCCTGTCTTATCATCTTACCTGCTCCCTGAATAGGAAGATAAAAATACCAGTAATATCTTTCAAGGAGACATATGTTTTCTGAGACAAAGAGTTCCTGCCATACTTGACTCCTCTTCTGAGTTTAACTTTGTGGGTGGGACCCAGAAGGCTTTTTGAGGGCAGTCTACAGGATGTTTATGTTGTTCTGTTCTTCAGACTTCTTTGTGATAGTTCCCTGAATAGTTCTCTTTGCACCATGCCTTACAGCAGCACACAGAACTCTCTCTCCATCTGTGAGCATATTACTCTGACTATACACATATCTGATTTTTTCAGAATCCTTCAGTGAAAATACATTTCAGGTGACAGCAGGCATTTTGCCATGGTAAAGCTATTCAGCATGTAAACATTGTAAGGATGTCTGATCTAGCAGCCTGAAGTTACTTTCTTCAGATCTGAGAGACCCTAGTTTAAATCTTTTCTTTGCAGTATGCGTAGCAGATAGCCCTTGACCTAAGCTTGATAGGGCTCAGATGAGAATTGCTATGTTCAGCACCAAAATTCAATTCAGTTATCACTGAGTGAATAAAATTGCCTCAGGGCCTGGTGGCATTTTCCAGACTTTGCCTGTGACCATCTATACTTGGAGATTTTGAACACCTATGACCCTTAAACCTTGATGGGACTGTAACATAGGTATTTCTCTGGATCTTCCAAGCAAGACATAAACTAATACTCATCCTTAAGGTGCTTCTAATTGAGATGGCACCACAAATTGTAACAGATTTATCCAGTATCCACATTTTATAGTACTTCAGTGTTTGGGTGCCCATTCAAGATACCAGAACGCTGTGACAAATCTCTCACTCTGCTGCAACTCTCAGTGTGGTATGGATCTCAGTAGTTTCCAATGTAAGAGACATATGTGCTGTCAACAGCGAATGCCACCACTCATAAATGCTTTAATGGGACCAGTCCACTGTGCCTCATTGTGCTCTAGCTCCCCAGCAGCAAAATGGTGAAGCAGAATTTTGTTAATTTATGTGTGGTGAGGATGCATCACATAAGCCTTTGCAGTGTGCAGATATTTAGGCAATGCTAATAAAGTCCCTAGAGAAAACAGTTATTTGCTTGAGTATTTTTGTCACTGATGGTTGAGTCTATTACAGACTTTGTTTTCAGATCCATTTTTCCATCTAGAAGACAAGTGACTGATGTAGAGGTTGGTTATTGGCACTGTCAGTATTATGTCCCTGAACTTTGAGGCACTTGGAAAAAATGTTGCCTTCAGCTTTGTTACTTACATTTTCTTGGTTTTGTCTCATCCCATGGAGTGTTTCTATGTAAAAAAGGCACTTCCAGGAATTTCATTAAGGTATTGGGAACTCCAGTGTACTGATGTGGAACTCTATTCCCAGAACTATCAACAATCTGTCAGTGGCAAGGTTTCCTGGAATAACATCAGAAACTCTGCCTGTTATAGCCAAAGGAATGGTGTTAGTCTTTCTCTGGCAAATTGTATTTAACTGTAGTTTGCTGTGAAAGAGACAATTGTTTAGAAACCCCAGAGGCATAGGCACATTACTAAATCTTAGGCAGCTAGACTGATCCTAAAGTTGGGTCTGCTGAATAACAAGACTTTCTGGTACATTTACAAATTTACACAGTGGTGAAGGTGAAATGGGAATGAAGGGAAGATTACATCTCTCCCAGCTGACAGGTGACAAAAATTTGAAATTTGTATTTTTCTAAATATTTTTTTCTATTCATGAATTGATGATAAATAAAGCAAGTAAAAAACTCAAGGTTTTGTATCTCTTATTTTATTGCAAATTAGAATGAGCAGCTCAAACTGGAGTCTTTTTGTGGAATGATATTTGCAACAAAAGGATCTGTGCAGAAAAAAATAATTTCTGAAGAGTATGAAGACATGTTCATGAATATGAAATTATAAATGTGAAACAAAATATTTAGACATTAGTAAAGTTAAGTGTTTTAGTGCTAGTGATATGAATGAGAAAGTCACAAGACTTTTTGACACTAATTTTGTCAACATTATGATACATTTCTGCAAACTTATTGGATTACAAAAAAGCAGCATTTTCTGCAGGGTTTTTTGTTTTCTTCTGCTGTGTATGGCTTAATATATATATAAAAAAAGTCTGGAAATAATCATGAAACCTACTGTCTTCCTTATTAATTCCTGGAAAAAAAACATTGTTTATATATGTTAAGTCCTAGACTGTTTCAGCCTTGAGAATGTTGGGGAAGCTTTTTCAGAAAATAAAAAGGCAAGAATAGCTGAGGAGATGACAGTGGAAGAAAAAAAAAAGGTGGATCCATGCTTCAGTAGCTTTAGAGGGGTTCATTTCTCAATCTTATTCTCAGCATTTTCACATATTTTCTTTCTTTGGCAATAAGCTTTTAAGAAAAGGGTTTTCATCTAAGTAATAGTCTTGACTGTTACCAATTGATCCAAGTTTATATATTGAAGAACTGAATGTCTTTTCACACTCTCTGCTCAGAATGGTTTTTAATTAGCACTTAGTGGACATCATAGCAGAATAAAGGCTAAAATAAAAGTAATAATTTTGATTTTTCTCTTTTATGTAATAGCAAATGAACATTGCTTGAGAAATCTTTGTCTCTAAACATTAAAAAGTACACTGTGATTTACGCCAAGTAAAACACATTTTAAAGGATAAAAGATCTGTTACCTTTTTGATTGCCTTTGTTTTGCATAATGCAATTAAATAGATGCATGCTAAAATACAGATGATGTGCAATGAGAACACCAATTGTACTGGTTGCATTTATTTACATTCTTTTACAGTATGAATTAATTTCTGAATGTAGATTCTTTACACCTTTAACTGTGGTGATGACTCTCACATGGCAGAGTATAATCACGCAGAATAAACACAATCTGTGCACTAGTTGTCTCCAATTTTTCCCCCTTACAATGTCTAAAAGAAGTGACATTTTGACTGTTTTGTTTAGGTATATCCTCATATTCCCAGTCTTCTATGACTAGTGACAGCCTGTAGGAATGAAGTATTTCCCACTTCAGAGGAAGATAAAGTTAAGCATCTCTTAAGCAAGATGAGTATACACAAGTGCATGTGACCCGATAAGATGAATCCAAGGGTGCTGAAAGGATTCCTTGACACAATTGTGGGCCTAACTTTTCATCATTTTCAAGAGTTTAAGATGATTGGAAAGGTTCCTGATGGACAAAAAAAAAGGCAGACATCAAGCTTACTCTAAAGGTCTCTAATAAAATAGATATCTGGTGTCAATCAGCCTATCTTCAGTCCCTAGGAATGATAACCAAATTTTCCCAGTAGCTGTGGCCAAGCTACTGACAGACCATAAAAATGGGAACAGCCAGCATGACAAAGAGCAAGTCATAATTGACCAACCTGTTTGCCTTCTTTCATGAGGTGATCAGCTGTAGAGATGAGGGGCAGCAGTGGATGAGATTTACCATGAATGTGGCAAGACTTTTGGCTCATCTCCCATAGTACAGTTGGTACAGCCAAATTGGAGAGACAAAGCTCCTAGATTACTTATGTCCTGCTGTGTTGTCTATCTTTCCAGCAGAAAGAAAGAAAACTACTCTTTCAACTGGAGTAGTTGAAGTCTTCTATGAGGACCAGTGCAGAGAACATGAGTATACTTTTATTTGTAGTGGGCCTTGTCCACTTCTTCTTCCTGGTCACCTAGCCTGATGCCCACTCCAGTGTCACTTTCTTTAATCTGTATCCATAAACTCTCAGGATCATCATCCATCTGCAGGCAGGAGAATAAATCCTACATGTCTACATTTCTATATATGATCTTAGACAATTTGTTCCTTTTCAACTTTAGGCTATGTAACTCTTTCTCACACTGATATTTGATAAGGAGTTAATGTTCATTCTCTTTCTTATTTCTGAATATCTCTTACTGCAATGGTTAATTTTTGTCATCTGTCTTTATCTTAGAACTTAACTGTTACAAATCTTCCCTGACAGTGATATAACCTACTAGTCAATGGAAGACAGAACTGCTGTAGGCCCCCAGGAAACCTGCATATGTGTGTGTGTTTGACCATCCCATGCAGCCCACTAGGGTCTTCTACCACTTAGTTACCATGTGTGCCTTGGAATCCTTATGTCCACTCAGAATATAGCTGTTTCAGCCAAAAATATGTGTAAAATAAAGAGAAGCTTTTGCAGTTCTGAGTCTCCTTTGAAGTGTCATAAAACAAGAATTTCAGCTAGCTGTAGTTAATTTTTAAACCCCCTGACTGATTACTTGAAATAAATGTATATTTGTTCATTCCAGTTTAATCCTTTGTTGTTAGATTTTTGTTGGGAGATTATAATTGTTTAAATGTTCTCATGTCTGGGTTGCTGAAATGGGAAAACTAATGCTCCATGAAGCGAACATATCTGATACCTTGACAGCAATATAATCTCATTCCATGGTAATTTTAAATTATAGTTCCAATCAGAACAGCTTTATGTTTCTGTGTAAAAGGGTTCCACTTTACATAGAAGTATTGAACTACAGAACATGTGAATACTTTTTCAGGTTGCTAACACTTAAATTACAATTGTGCTGAAAATAGTAGTCCAGTTGGTTTCCATGACAAAGAATCTCATAACATGGTAGAATGAATCATGCCTGTGAATCTGTTTGCTTAAGTGTCCATACATGTATATATATGTATGTATATGTTCAAAATCCCAAGCCAGAACTCAACAGTGTCAGAGAGAGAAAGAAGAAGAATAAAAATGTGGAAAGTGTAAAATCATTATTAGAAATATAAAAAAATAAGTAATGAAATTAGAAGCAGTTTAAGTTCCTTCACTCTTAAATCTGAAGTCTTGTTGCTGCTATGTCAATGTTCCTATGCCACATTGGTAAGTTCATGCAATATTCAGCAGTCATTTACTGCTCAGCATCTTGTATGTGCCACAAATTGCCCAACTTGGATCTTCCTTATACATTGAATTAGTTTTATTTTCAGAAAAACCAGGATTGATGTAGAATGTATAATATAATACTATTTTTCTCCATATGTCAATCTTCTCAAATGTGTCCCGGCAACGTGTGCATGCAGGCCAGAAAGCCAATCATATCCAGGGCTGCATGAAATGAAGAGTGACAAGGTCAAAAGAGCTGATTCTCCCTCCCTATTCTGCTCTTGTGAGACCCCACCTGGAGTACTGCATCCAGATCCAGGGCTCCCAGCATGAGAAAAATGACCTCTTGGAACCAGTCCAGAGTAGGGCCACAAAGATGATCTGAAGTACCTCTCCTATGAAGACAGGCTGAGAGATTTGGGGTTGTTCAGCCGGGGTTGGGGTCGGGGTTGTTCTCTGGAGAAGAGAAGGTTCTGGTGGTGCCTTTTTCTCTGGTCCTAGAATTATGAGCCAGACCTGGTTAATGGGTTAAAAGGGATTTTACCTCGTTTAATAAGGATCCTAAGGTGTACAACCTGTCAAGGTGGAAAACACTGGAGAATGCACCCAGCGCATGATTTGTATACAATATTTATAGACTTTGCAAATTAGTGTATCTGACAAATGAGAAGCGTAATAGATAAGGTAATATCTCCCTATTCTGGCAACTTTTAGAGTCTGCCATCCTCAGATGAGGCTTGTATCCTGTTTACAAAAATGTGTCCTAGAGAGCTGGTTTCAACCTTGGTTTCTATGAGGAGCCAAGATAGCATAGAGATTCGGGCCTGCAACTGGGAGACTTAGAATTTCTTGTCCACCTGGCTAGGGAAATGCTGGAACTAAGTTAGAGTATCAGGCTACAAATATGTAAACTAAGAATATAAGGAATATATAACAGGTATATAAAATAAAAGGCAAAAAATCACCACGGCTTCACTGGGGGGAATCTTAGAGCAGCCTTCCAGTACCTGAAGGGTGCCTACAAGAGAGCTGGAGACGGGCTTTTGCAAGGGCATGTAATGACAGGACAAGGGGTTGTGGCTTTAAGCTGAAGGAGGGCAAGTTTAGATTAGATATTGGGAAAACCTTCCTCACTGTGCAGCCGATGAGGCAGCACTGGAACAGGTTGCCCAGAGCAGCTGTGGATTCCCCATCCCTGGAACTACGCAAGGCCAGGTTGGGTGGGGGCCTGAACAACCTGGTCTAGTGAAAAGTTCCCTGCCAATGGCAGCAATGTTGGAACTAGATAATCTTTCAGGTCCCTTCCAACCCAAGCCATTCCATGATTCTATGATCACTTGTGAGCAGTACAATGTGCTTGAGCACTTGTGTTCAACAAGTGTAATGAGCTGCAAGGGGAAAAGTACGGCAGGAACTCAAAGAGATTGATATCCCTGAGCCTGCAAATGATATTCTAGTTCTGATAACATCCAATGATATGCATCACTTTTGGCTTATATTTTTCCCAAAGTGATTTATTTTTTTTAAGTAACACCTTTGGGTTTAAAGAGACTCTGAGAATAACAGTTTTCATTCAGCATATTTACCTGATGTTGAAATTTAAGCATGTATTTGAGAACTATGTTGAAGCAAAGTTTGTTATTTTAAGTTCATTTCATTAGAGTTTTAGTACTGTAGAAGAAGACTAAAGCAACAACAAATTAAGTTCTACATGACAAACACATGTCTCTGAAATATGAAAGGATAAAATACGTGGGGGTTTTATGATTGCAGGTAATTGGGAATGTGATTTTAATATGATTACAAGTAATTTAGTGCTTTCCAGATTGTGCAAGAATAAGTGATTATCAGACAAATTAATCTGAAATATTCCAGTTCCTCCACTTTTTGCAATAAATTGAGATAATTTCAATCCTTAATTGAACATGTAAGAAACTTATTTTATTTGACCTTCATTAGATTTGACAAAGGTATATCAGTCATGGGGTACAAAAAGCATGATATATTCAAGGTGTCATCATAATTCTACTGACTTTCTGAAAGTTTTAAAAAATATCAGAAAACATTGGTTAAATATTCTGGTAACAGAGGTCTTGATCTGTTCCTCACGTAAAATAAATGAGATAGTGCTGGATATTAAGGAATCTAACATCTTAAAAAACCCCTGTATTTGGATTCTATGATGTGAAATCTTGAGGCACTAGAAGACTACACTAGAGGTTATAGGCTTTGTATAGTTTATTGACTGGTTTGATGGAAGGCAATTTGTATTATTGTAATTTGTATTGCTGGTTTAATAAATAAATTAATAACAGTGTTAACGTGACAATGGTTAGCATATTTTAAACAAATAGTTTCATTACCTTCAGTAATTATAGCTCCTGTTATTATTGCATTTTCATAATATAGCAAGTCATAGTTTCAATGGTTGAAGTCATCTGCTTCTTGAAGCTGTTATTTTCAAGCTCTATTAGTTTTTTTCTGTTTACCATTTGTATTTTAAGACATTCCTGATGAGAAACTCATATTCATTCATGTAGTTTTTTCTCAGAATGCTAGCAGTTATCATATACCTCTGATGTGATAATGCTTTAAATATGCAAGGCTTTTTCAAAGTTAAGAGCACAGATCTTTATATGTCAGCTTTACCTCATGTATGGTCTGAAGGTCATAAAATCAAGCAAGACAGAGATACAGAAAGGAGAGATAGAAAAGGCCTAAAATAATAAAAGATGCAATGAGATCTGAGCAACAAGAGATATCAGTAGGCAAAAACTGCCTTGGTTATAATTTCTGGCCGCTTGAGTAACTTTCTTTTTATTTTAATGTTAAAATATGCTATAATATCCACCATCCTTTTTATACTCATAGATAACATCCACAGCAGGAAAATCTTGCTACACTTATCCATAGCTTCTTCCTCTTCTAGTTAAATAAAATATGTATTTTTTAAAGTAAGTAAAATGGATGAAAAGCAGTTTTCAAAATCAACTTTGAATCAAAGAAACATTATGGGAAGGTTTGACATCCAGGTAGGTTTTGCAAAATTGGAGAAAAAGAGCAAACAAAATGTTTCAGATCTTACAGAAAAGTACTTTCTATTTCTTCAATGAGTTGCAGTACTGAAATGGTGTGATTTCAATAACTTTTCTTGAGCTTTATGAAATAAAAGAGCATTCTGCTGCGAGGAGCATTATGGATATGTGAAAAGACACCAAAACTGGAATCAGAGGGAAAACAGAAAGTAAAAAAGGTGATGTAAAGACAGAAAAGGGAGTTACTAAAACCATTCAAGTTTTTGCCTTAAAGAAGATGAAATAGAAAGGTATAATGAACCTGATGTAGTGAGATCAAGGGCTGGGAAAGCACCTGGAATACTCAGCAACTCCATTTTATTTGAGCTGCTGATTATTTGGAACACTGTGAAGGAAATTTTGCTAAGTAAGAGAGAAGATGAATGAAAGTTTGTTTTTAAATCAAAGAGAAAAAGGTTGGTCTTAAAAGTATTGTGAAATGGAAAGCAAAAGACATACATATACACAATATAAACAATGGGCAAGGGCTGAAAATATTTTCTGAGATTGCAGGTCAGTATTTTCAGAATCTTACAGTTCAATACTATTACAAAAACGAGGTCTTAGATGTCTATGTCTATTTAATATGTTAGTGACACTTGTTAGTTTGTCATAACAAACACTGAAGGTATCTATAACACAGAAATCTATATCTGAATGGGCCAACCTAGTTAATATAGTCAAGGGAGTTTGGACTGATACATCTCTTCATGAAGTTGACATTTAAATATATTTGATGATTCATAAACCACACAAAACAAATATTTTTTTCACCAACTACAAAAAGTAGGCATTTGGAAAGACTAATGGATTCATGGATTCAGAGTAGCTTTTGAAAGTAATAATGCATTTCAGTAAAATGCTGAAATGAATCTAAATATGGGATACTGACTTTAAAACTGCATTTATTTATAGTGCATTTAATCAATGAGAAAACTAAAATAATTCAGTTAACAAGCATATATTTGGTAATATAATCCAAACTCCATTTGGTAAATAATAGCTGAAAAGTTTTAAGTCCACATGAAGAAAGTGTCGCTGGTAGAGACAGACACAATACACTGTGCAACGTATTGAAGGCTTCTCATTTATTTTCTGTGTATTCCCTTTTTATACGAGGAAGGAACAAAGAGTGAAGGAAGAGTAAGGAAGGAAGAGTAAAGAGTTTAGAAGTTCCTAAAATTATCAATACCTAAATTAAAAAAAAAAAAAAAAGAACCATGATAAATTGTATGATACCCTAACTCTTTTTTCCTACAAATGTATTGCTTTTCATTATTCCTATATGTCTTAATAGCATAGTGTGGCCCTAAGAAAACAGCTTACCATTTAATATGCTTAACATGCCAAGCTCTGGTTACATGGTACTCATCACTACCTTTTTTAATTTAGCATAGATATCAAATGGAAAGAACATATCGGAAGAACATTTTTGACAGCAGATTTTGAATAACACATTCTTTTGCAATGCAGACATATAACATAACTTAGTAGCCCTCTGCTTAGCTGTGATCATACCACAGTTCCCAGAAAAAGAAGCATAACATTATAAAAGCATAATTCAGTGAGCACTTCAAAAGAATGACATATGAAATATATTTGCATCACCTAGAGAATAAATACCCTTGAAGGGAAGAATAAGTTAAAGAGCTAGTTTTAAAGCACTAACTAAACATCTAGTCTAAGGTATGGTTATCCATCTTCTCTCCACTGACTGTAGTATAACCTACCTGGCTTGATAAGATTGTAAATCTGGTAAATTGATTGATAGACATGGTGAGTGGGTGAGCAGTAAGTAGAAAAAGTAGCCAAGATGAATCTGTCTTGAAATGGCAGGGCTAAGTGGCTAGGATTATTAATGAAGTAAAGAATCCCAAATGAAGTTGCTGTCATTAGATATCAGTTTCTGGTTTTTGCCTCCACATCATCTAGAAAATGTATCTGCAATTCTAAAATATCTTGTTCATGTGATTTCTGAGAAATTAGAAATGCAAGGCACTCAAAATTTCAGCAATTACAAGTGTTTTTTTCCAGACTACTGTTTTTAGGAAGACATAGAGAGACTGCTGAAATCATTTGTTTATTTCTATGCTGTGGGATGTTTGCTTAAGAATTGTTACTGGCTAATACCAGTAAGAGTATCAGATTGAAATGTTCTGTAAATTAAGCATTTGTATTTCCTTTTTCAAATGCAGATGAAAACTTCATACTTATTTGCTGAACAGATAAAAAATAAACCAAGTGAACTCTCATGTTCTCTTGCTAACACCTCTCTGAAATTGAGAGGATGTTTTGTGGTAGAAATGCACTTGAATGACTAATAAGGACTCATATCTTGCTCTGTGTCCCTTATAGCCTAAGAATGTCATTTACTGGGCCAGTGAAATCTGACTGCCTGGATTAAGGTGAGTCATTTGTGACTGACTGAACAGAACTCACTGGCTGAACAGAAAGGGGAAGTAACCTGAGCTGTTCTTAGACAAAGATCTATTTGTGGGAGCATTTTTCTCTCCCATTCCAGAAAAGGTCTCATTGTAGTCTTCAACAAGCTCTTTATCCAAATGTTATGGTACTCATAGGAGTGAAGCTGCCTTAAGTAAAAAAGATGAGTGACACAGAGAAAACTTATGTCAAATGCTGTGATATTTGCCTTGCTACTTTCACTGTACACAATGCATCTTCCAGACAGTATTGAGGCCCATGACTGGATCCTGTCTTGCAGCACTTCTCCCTTTTAAAAATCATATTGCAAGAATTTTCTCTACATTTCAAATCTTCTAAAGCTTAGCAATGCATAAAAAAAAATTCACAGAAAATATATTGTATGGCAGCTCATGGTTATGTGCAAAATATGTCTGCATTCTCTGCCCTATAGAATTACTGAATATCAGTCCTTTTTTCCAGTGCCAGCACTGCAAACAGGGAATTGACCTATTAAAGTCAACAGAGTCAAACACGGTAAGAGATGATGTGACAGGAGAATCATATCCTTGATCATTTTCTGCCTCCTTCACAAAAGAAAGACCATTTTCAGTTTTAATCTAAATTCATTAATGCCTCTGGATTCTGGATGTTGTACACAGAGTCAGCTCAAGTGTACTAATAATTAGTGATCTTTCAAAGGGACACACCTCTTGTATTGTATCCATGAAAAAAATTACTGCTGAGAGCACTGATTATGTTTCATTCCCCTCCTATCAACTTAATGTAATTTATTGGCATCACTTGTAATGGTACTATTGTTCTCAAAATATCATGTCCTTTTCCATCCAGTGTGTGTTATTTTCCTACTTAGGAAGAAGTTCCTTTCTAGCAAATCTTTCCTATTATGTTGTTCTGTAAAGGCCCATTTCTGTCCCTGCTGTTGAGCACCTTCACTTGTAGCTGAGATTAACAAGAGCACTCAACATCTTCAGCAAAAGCTCTTTGGCTTGCAGGATTGATCCTTTTGTTGATTGATCCTTCTTTTTGTTTCCTTTCTTCTTCATCCTGTCATTTCTTTACTTCTGTAGAACAGAGAAGGGTCAACTCCTCCTCCTTTTCACTACTCTTTCATTTGCAGAGGAAAGACAATTTTGCAAAAGGCAGAAAAATATCTGTATAACGCAGGAGCGATGCTCTCCTATCGCATATGACCCAGGACTTCCCTGCCTCCAGGTTCCAGGGTAAAGGGGATCATAGCATGCTACCATTTTGAAAAATGTCCTGGAGATAAATGCAGACCAGCTAAAGGTATTCAGCAGAAAATGTGCTAGTCTGAGTTGGGGAGGGACCGTATATTTTTGAAAGACAGCATACCAAAACTTTGCTCTAGGCCTCCTGTGATCACAGGCATGTGCTTGCATACCTACTCACTTCTGAGAGACGGATCAAAGAGCCTTCTGACTTGTTTCACTTATGAAATTTTTGAAAATTCACATTTTTGGAAAAAAAAAATTTGATTCCAAATAGAGATTTGATGTTATTTATTGGCAAAGTAAACAGGCTCATATAATTGGATTTTGAGGGGGCAAAAATGCCCCCAACTCTCAAAAAATTCTGAAAAATGATCGGGGATCAATAAGTTGTGAAATTACATGTAAAACAGGATTTCGTGTCTTTCATGTTCTGTATGCAACATATCTCAGCTTTTATTTAGAACATCTTGATCAAGCCTGAGGTTTTCTTTGTTCTTTTCTAGGAAAATTTATCTTTGGTTTGTAAGGAACATGTGCTCCACAGAGGCCATAAAAATTTGAATTATTTTGTTGTGTACTCAAACAAGTGAATATGTTATGCTTTCACTGAATTTCCAAAATGTTTTCAGCAGTTTTATCATCCATATAAAATGCCTGGTGCTATACATTGTATGGAAAATTGCCATATGGAGGAGTACTAAGTGAAAGACTATGAGTGTTTTAGTAATCCTGGTTCTGGAAGGCAGATTTGAAGAAGTGTGGGTTTGCATTACAGGAAACAGGTACAACATTTTGAAACTGAATCAGCTGCATACTAATCAGGACTCTTTCAAATAAATCCTACCAGGCTTATGTCATATATCTACAAACTTCACCATATCATTGTATGCATTGTGCTGTTAAACTAATGGATCAATTTTTAGAGTAGAAGGGTGTCAGGCCAGTGTCTTGGTACATATTTGAATTGCTAACTAATGTGTTACAAAGGTAAAAAGACCCCAAGGTTATATGGTACTTCTACAGTCTCTTTACTAGATGTTCAGATGCTTGTCTTTGCTTTTATTGGAGAAGTACTTCTTTATGTGTAGTAGCTCAAGCTAGATGAGTGGATTGCCAGTGTCAACTGTTTTTCTTTGCTGTTTTAACTACTTTCATGTAGCTAAGCATGAGTTACACAGAAAATCTATTTTAAAATCTACAGTGATTGCACAGTTAGGTATTTACACAATGTTCTGCTGCTATGCATATTTATCTTTGACCTTCTGCAGTTACCAAGTACATAATTTTCCATCTCACTTAAAATGAAGAAGCCAGATGGAAAGAGGGCTTTGGTAAGACTTAGTCATATGCATGACCTAGCTATAGACCCTGTGAGGGACAGAATGGCCTTTCTTTGTGGAAGCATTCTCATTTCTGATTTCTTTCAGTTAATAATTGTCTGAAAATCATAAAAGTGAAGTCTTGCTGCCTATAGTCAAAGCATAGTACAAGGCCATAGATATATCAGAGAACTGAATATTTTTAAAAATCACCATCAGGTTTTGAAGATATTCTTTCAAAGGGTATTAATATTTATTTTTAAATTTCTGTAGGATGAGTCAAGTGCAAAATCATAATTGTATTTGTATAATGCAGATCATAAATCACAGATATACTATAATGAAAAGATGCAGGTCCCCCAAATTCAAACATACATCAGTATCATATAATTATATCATAGGGAGAAGTTTTCCATTTTAGCAAGTAGATGGACATTTGGAAGTTTGAAAGCATATTTGCCATTTTTTTTAACAAATGTAGATGTTTTTATAGACACAGCATAGATGAAGGTCTCTGTGCTAACTATAAAGGGAAAAAAAATCTTATTCATTACCGAAACCACCAAAGAATTGCAGAATGGTTGAGGCTGGAATGGGGCCTCTGAAGATCTGGTCCAACCAGGGCCACCTAAAGTACGTTCTCCATATGCATAGTCAGATGACTTTTTTATATCTGTAAGGATGGAGACCCCGCAACCTCCCTGGGCAGCCTGTGCCAGTGCTCAATCACCCTCTCGGTGAGAAAGTGTTTCCGGGTGTTCAGAGGGAACTTCCTGAGTTTTAGTTTGTGCCCATTGCCTCTGGTCCCGTCACTGGGCACCTCTCAGAAGAGCTTGGCTCTGCCGTCTCTGCACCTTCTCATCGGGTGTTTAAATACCTCGGCATAATTACTCTGAGCCTTCTTCTCTTTACCAGACTGAACAATCCCTGCTCTCTCAGCTTTTTCTCACAAGGATGTTTCTTCAACATCTTTGTAGCCCTTCATTGGACCCTCTCCAGTATATCCTTGTCCAGAACTGGACACTCCACTCCTGGCGTGGCCTCACCGGTGTTGAGGCGAAGGGAAGGATCACACCCCTCAGCCAGACAGCAATACTTGGCCAAATGACCTTCTTTGCAACAAGAGCACATTGCTGGCTAATGTTCAACCAGGTGTCCACCAAGACCTGCAGATCTTTTTCTGCCAAGCTGCTTTCCAGCTCGGTGTTGTGCTCTTTTCTCCTGCAGTCCCATCATACAGCGAGAATTTCTGTGTTTTGATATTCACAATGAAGTTCATCACAGATTTACACTGAAGTACAATAGTTACAGAGGGTATTTCTCATAAACTCTTACAAATTGTAAGTTCCTGAATCTTATGCAAAAATCCATTTAAAAGGCATCTAATGGCTGGAAAAAACTTAGCAGTTGAATTTTACTCCAAAATTGTAACGTATTATCCAAAATTTACTTGCATTTGTCCATAAGTTCTACCCAGCAATGGTAATAATATTTTTTATACCATTATGCAAATTGTCCTTTCAAGAAGTTAAAGGATGTATAAAAATAATAATTTTACATTGAAAAGATAGTTGAAACTTAGATTTTGATGGATTTTTTAGTGAAAGAAAGATTTTGTTATATCTATACCTATATGTTTCAGAATCTCAGAATTCTCTCAGATGGCCACATACTAAATATTTATTATGGGGTTTCCATCCTAAAGCTCACTGTAAATTGCTGAATGTCACCCATTTTGCATGCTAAAATGATATAAAAGTTTTGACTTTTCTTCTTTGTAAAGATCTGATGGTGTTCCTGAATCAATAATTTTTAATGCTTTCCTGAGCTATTTTGAACCAGCCCTCTCAGCTGAAGAATGGTGGGGATACCAGAGTGGATCTTATACTAAAATTTTGTAATGAGGAAAGCAGTGATTTCTTAGTACAGCTGTCCAATTGTATCAAATGTCTGGTTGTTGCTTTAGATTGTAAACATTTGTGGACATGAACATATTCACATATGTATACTAGATATGAAATGGGACTTCTGAGAACTGCAATAATAATAGTAATAATAGAACTGATAATTCTCGTGTCTATTAAATTAAATGGTAACTGTGATGATAAAGAGGATTAAATTTCCTACTAAAATGATGCAATTATACTGAGGAGAGACAAGAGGATTTCTGTGGTCTGAGTACAATTAAAACTTCAAAATATGAAAGAATTGTGATTTGAGGTCAGAAAAAGCCTTTGACAACATTCAAGGGAATTAAGTGCTTTCCATTTTTTAAGAACTGACTGTGGAATGGTGATTTCTGTAGATAGCTGTAGATACAAAAACTTAAAATTGTCAGAACTCTTTTTCCAGTTTTATATCCCAACAAACACATTGCTTTTAATGTTCTATTGGTTGAGATAATGTGCAGTAAGTTAAATTGACTATATAATTTACGATGCTTAGATCTTATGTAAGAGGAGTGGGAAACATCTAAAATTATTTCAGTGTGTTTGCCACAAGACAACTTTTAAAACATGGGAAATGTGTGAAAATGAAAGAGTAGGTACAATGTAGTAAATGTAATATTTCATATATGTTACTTTAAAAAGTATCAGAAAATGTATTGGTATACCAGTTGTCTGGTGGACTCTTGAACAACATCCTTATTCTCTGGGGTACTTATCAGGGTGCTTACCCAGGCCAATCTCCCCTTATCTCTGAATACCAAATAGAATAGGCCTATAAACAACACCAGCCACTGTATGATATCATTAGCATTCAGAGGAAATTTGAACCCTTCAAGAACTGGTGGGGTAGATCCAAAGATCTGGGTGAAGGGTTAGGAGAAAATTTCCTCTGGTGCCATTTCCTCACAATAGGTACCATTGTTAAAGTAACCCCAGAAACACAGAGTTAGTGTATGGTAGCCCTGAATCCATGTGCCTGCTTTCCAAAGGAAGTTAAAAATCCATGAATTCCTCACCTTATTAACCCACAAAATAAACTGGATGCCAGCTACAGTAGCCTTGGTTATAGGGCCCATGTTTAGATAAGGGCCAGCAAATGGCAGAAATACAGCCACAACCACGTGCCACCCAAACCAGGGAAAGCTGGACCACATGATTCTGTCCAGTGGGCTTCTATCTACTACAAGAACTGTTATTCCTTTCTCTCAATGCCCTTGTGCCCCACATTGGGCACCAAAATCTGTCTTGGTTTGGGAAGACAGGTATCTGCCAGGGAAAGCTGAAGTTTCCCTTAGAATGGAGAAAGTAAACCCCTCACCCCCCCCCCACCAAATTATAATTTTGCAATTAAAGGGCTCTCAAGCAAAGATTTGGGAATAGGAATAACAGTTCTTTACTAGGAATATCAATAATACAAATGTGGTAGAAAAACAAAACCACCACACCAAACCAGCAAACAAACAAACAACAATTTTGGAAATCCCTGACGGAGTCAGAGCTACAACCTGATGCCCTGTTGGTCAGGGTGTTGGAAACAGTCCAAAAGTGAGTCCTCCTGGAGTGGCAGATGTGGTTCTGTTGGAGTAGAGATGATCCTGTAGCCAAAAGGGTCCAGAGGTGGTGAGAAGGTGTCTGGTGATGGTGAGAAGGAGTCCGGTGATGGTGAGATGGGGCTGGTGATGGTGAGATGAGGTCCAGTCTTCCTCCCAGAAATCAGGTGAAGCAAGAGAGCTTCATGTTCCTGAGTCCCAGTTTTATCCAGGTAGGAATGGTTGGCTCCCCCCACTGGGTGGAGCATCTCACAATAGGAAGATGGAATGTGGATGTATTCCCCTGGGGAAGGTAGGGGTGTCTTAATGGTCCCTTAGCAGAAAATATTCCCCTGGAGGGAGGACGGGCAGTGAAAGAGATAAAGGACAATGCCCTACCTGGTTTTAACAGTTGGCCCATTATCAGAAGGCACCGGCCCCCCTCCTCCAGAGTTACAAGAGATAAAGGAGAATAATTCCTCAACTGCTTTTAGCAGATGAAAATAGAATACACATTTTAGGTTCTATAACCCAAGACACCAGTGCAATGCATCATTTAGTGTTTGGATTTTTAAAATATACTCGAATATTCTTTTTGCAGGATCCCATGAATGTTGATAAAAATGGAATAGATATCAAGTTATTTAACCAAAGGAAACCTAAATGATGTTAGAATTTATTTGTCTTTGTTGTTATTAATATTAGTGTCTAATCATCAGAATAATATTTAATGAACAGGACTTAGTGTGCCAGATGCTATATAAACACTGAGAAACTTGGCATTTTCCATACTCTAGTTGGAAGGCAAAGAAACTGGTATGTAGGCCAGGGATCTCTGCTGGGGGACTGGGAGAATTCTGAGATTCTGAAACATAAAGCGCAAGACTCCTGTGAGTCACAAACAATCCATTCAGTCAAAGACAGGCTGCAATTAAAGAAAAATGAGTTGACGTGTGCTCATTCATATCATAATGATATGAAATTATTTCCATTCCTTTAAGGGAGAGGTAAACAGAATAGGACTGAGCAGGCTGTGAGGACAATTGCTGTAGTCCAGGCATCAGTTAAAGCATAAGAACTATTTTGTGGTGTGTTCAGAAGAGAAATTGTAGGATGAACATTTGGGATCTAAATACAAAAAAGAGCTGGAGCTCAAGCCAAGGCCCCACTGCTCATCAGCTGGTCCATCCTGAGGTTTCCCAGCTAATATGCATTCACACAGACCCCATCCCCACCTGGTCTGGGAAATCTAGAACACAGACTGTATCCTCAGATCTTGTTACAGCCATTGGCACTGATCCCTTCATCTGCTCACACCTGTCCCCTCCATAGCTGCTTTTGGGATCTGCATTGTTCTCCACCCACAGCTGGAGGTTAAAGAACCCACCCATTCCAGTCATTGACACTGAGACCGCACTTGCTCCCACAGCTGACACCACAGGTCAGGGACACCCACATGCTGGTCTGGCTCCAGGATCTGGAAGCAATTTGTACTTGCACACATACAGGTTCCACTGGTAGCTGGCACTGAGTCTTTGCAACATGCACACACAGAGGATAGAGTGGGATTTTGTGGACAGATATTACAGAAAAAGGTCTAAAAAGAAGATAGGTGATCAGATGCGGGGCTCAATCAGACAAGCACACTAACTGCCTCTGTTTTACACAGAACTGTACCTTTTGGACCTTTATGTCTACCCCCCTATTTGTTCCTCCTGGCTCCCTCTTCTCCCTGTGAATTCCTTACAGATTTTTACAGCTCTATATAGATTAGCACACCCCTCCCAGTCTGGGATCCTCCTGGTTTACAGCTTTACCAGTTACAAAGTTCAGGCTGAGCTTCCCGAAAGTTGCACCCTTAATTTCTTGATAGCCCATCAATTAATATGAGTTGTGGCCCTCTATGTCCTTGTTTATGGCTTTCTATTTTACTTCTCTCTTGCTGCATTAGAAAATGTCCTTGATCAAGTACTTTAAAAGAGCAGACTCTTTCCTTCCACATACCCTTACTGAAACATTCTGTAAAAGGAGCTATTTGGCTGCTGGGTTCCCCTGGGACTCGGGATTGAGATTCAGCAAAAGAACTTGTACCTTTCTTGGCCAAAATCAGGAGGTCACCCAAAACACTTCCATGTCCCTTGAGGTTCTGAAACTTCATAGGTAGTTGACAAACATCTATGTTTCTGTGCACCTCTGTGCACCATTTTCCAAAATTTGAGGTATTCTAAAAATATGGTTAATAACTTGGAACAAAACAATATCCCATTACAGTAATAGCCAGATGATATAAAAAGCCTCTAAACTGAGCCAGAAATTATAGTAACAGTGTATATCACAAATTGAGGACATCTTATACAAACATACAAATTCCAGCTGACCCTTTCTCAATAGATTCAAGGAGTCTTGTTGCTTTCTCCCTAGGGCCCATATTCAGATGTGTGCCCTACCTTTGCAATGAAGGTGCTTCAGATCGAAACCAGGAGGAAGATGATTGCCTCTAGCACAAAGGTATCCCAAACCATACATCAATATTACCACAAGCACAAGTTAACACAGATTTCACTACTGCTTTGCATATATGGACAGAATCAATATTGCCATCCATTTCCTGGCATGCTGCCAGGAAATGAACCGAAGAAACTGCATCTTCAGTTTGGTGCTTTATATTTTTTGACAGGCAGGAGGGAAAAACAGAGAGAGTTGGAATAAAAATTAGATGATAATTTACATTTTCCCAAACACTTCCCCAGTTTGAAGCATGATATTAAAACTGCCACAATGTGGTACTAATGTGCAAGGTATTGTTGATGGCATTGTTAATCATTTTGGTTTAAAGTAGGTTCTGCAAGAGGTAGTAAGTATCATGCGTAACTTGCCACTTCCTGATGTTAAAAATATTATTGTTTTTGCTAAGAAATATTAATATGTATGAACTGCATTGTGGTAATGCATTTCTTACTGTGAAGAGCTGTTATGTTATCACTACTGAATTCTCCTCCAGGTGTAGGTAAATTTAAAACCACGGAAGTAATTGTTATGTCATCTTTTAATCATCACTCAGATCTCCATAATTACGTGGCCTGCTGCCTCAGGTGAGCCAAAAATTTTAGCTTTTTTTCACAAATCTACAATTTTTGAATAAAATATTTTTGACTCAAATATTGAAATTGTATAGTTCCTTCACTCTAAAATGCAAAACAGGTAACAGGCCAGTCTCCCATCACTCTATTCAAAGTGTAAATTATGGGTATTGACCCTCTTCAGCATCCATTTTATACCATCACATTTCTATTTGATGAAACTGAATGATTTTAAATAAGAGAGAGTTTCATTTGCTGTCTTCCTGTTCACAAAAGAAAGAGACTGAGTCACAGTAGCATGGCAGTTTCCAGCAGGTTGGACCTTGTCTTAGATAACAGCTGATGCTGGAGGATTCAACAGGCCCTTTTGTTTTCCTTTTCACATTAAGTGTAAAGCTGTAGTTTCTAATGCAACAACCATTCAGCTCACATTAAGAGGGCTAAAATATCTAGGGCTGATTCTTGTGGAAGGATCTTACTTAGTCAGAATTAGAACTGTGTACTATGGCTCCCAACAGGTGGAAAAACTGCAAGGGAACATATGGAATGAAATTAATCTAATAAAAATAAACACAGTTCCTAGAGTGATATTGACTTGTAACAGCATTAGGCAACATGAATATTCGTAAGGGTTTGAGAGAGAATGGGAAAATATGCCAGATCTAATTTGGTAGGTTTATAATTTGAAGAACCAGAAGGTTAGGTTTCCATTTAAAATAAATAATTCACAGTTAAATTGTCAGGAATTACATTTGCAGCCAGACCCACTGCCTGACTTGGGGGCTTTAGCATCTGCTGAGCATATTCCATACATCTGGGTCATCAGAAGGGCATGATTTGTACACTATGTTCAACTATTAAACATCTATCCTCCCCTCAAAGAAGGCTGCAACAAGAAATCATTGAAAGATATAGTAGACACTGTAGCTGTAGCATATACAATCCTACTTCCAGGTTTTTACTGTGTGCAAGAGGATCTTCTTTTATGTAACCAAATGAACAAATCCAGTCCATGATATATGCATTATGTAATACATGAAAAACTTCAGTATGCCAGCTGGTACTGCTAAGATAAAATAAGTTTTATACAAAAGACAGATAGGGATTTTAAAAATTAATTCAGCTAAAAATGAGGAGTGTTAGTCCTCATAATTGCTCAAAAATGCAAAAATTATGTCTACCAAGTACTGGGAAAAAACCTTTCCTGAATATAAGAAGTATCCAAATATTCTAGGCTTTCTCACACAGATAATCACTGTACTATATCAGTTGTATTTGGCACAGGTCAAATATTTTGAATGGATATACTTCTTCAGCTTTTGTTTTAGTGGTCATTACACTTCCACTCTCACAAGTAAAGAATAGTGCCCATTCTTCAGTTTGTGTCTCTTTGTCTCAAATCGCATTTAATTCTCTGATAACAGGGTTCACTTGCTTTACATTTGCATGTACACAATATCATAGGAAGACCAACTCTTATCAGCCCTGGAAAGCTGGTGAGCAGTTCTTCTCACCCTCAGGCACCACATCCCATCATGTGACTTCCTAGCTGTTCATGCATCTTCTTGCAGAACACTGTCAGGAGCCACAGAACACAGTACCCAGTCACACTGGAAATTAACCCCTCTGTTGAGAATAAATTAACTCTGGGGACATGGTGAAAACCTAGACCTATGAAAAAACATTTCTCATTCTATAGTCTGGGTTATTCTGGCCTGTTTTCTCCTTCTGGACCTTCCTCTTCTGTTTTAAAACTGCATTAATTGTTTCTGGAAAAGACAGCTGAGTACTCACACTAAAATCAGTTCCATGAGGAGGCTGCTGCTAAAGTCAGACCTGTCAGGCATGTTGGGTATTGCTATGACTGTTCACAGTTAGGTACCACAGGTTTGTACTGCAGTTGTTTTCCAAGAGACAGGATAACCAGTACAAAATGAAACATCTCTCCTGGGAATCTGAGACGTTTGAGATGTGTAAGAGAAGAGTTTATTTACAGGTCAAATCTGAGTCACAATTTGCCATAATCCAGTGTTCTTGAGAGTGTGGCGAAGGCCTTGTGTGTTTCTGGACACACAAAATACGAGTTGGTGCAGTTTGCACAGTCCTCCTAACTGTGCATTCAGAAATGACTCTGTCAAACTCTTTTGTGATGATCTTTTGGGGATTATTTTAAGAGGAAGAGAAATACATGAGATGTGTAGTCACAAAGTGAAATAAAGGGCAGATACACAGCTACTTTAATATTAATTAGGCCAGCTCTCTCTTGTGCATACTCTGCTTGGGTTAGGAACCACGCTAAGTATAAGAGATGTCAGTGCAGCAGCACACCACAGCAGTGTCACTTGTGCCCAAGAAGCAATCCTGTAAGGTACTAAATAAGTGCTTGCCATTTTAAAAGAAATGGCAATTGGAAATGAAAATAAAATGTATACCATAAAGATCAAGTTGAAGAACATTTTAAAGTGCTGTTTTATACAGAAGAAACCATAGAGAAAGCCACGGGTCAAAATCAATCAGTTTTAAAAAGATTGCTACTGGCGTTTTTGAGGGATTACATAACCACAAGTCATTAAATTCAGAAAATTATTATGATGTATTTTTGGTGGCTACATGCCATCAATTCTCAACCATTTCAAAGCTGAAATACAAGGGAAACATCATGTTTTATTACTTCCAGAGATCCACACCTTTAAACCATCAATTTGATCATTACAGAGGCTACTGAGAATTGGTTGCAGAAGACAAATACAGGTCACTGCAATCTGCTATGCAGGCAAATGCCAGGATGTATTTCTGCTCTTATTGTGCTGCTTGTTTGAGAAAGTCCTACCTCTGATGTAAGGCAAAAATTGCTAGTCCTGCAGAGTTTGCAGAAGTGCCTTTTTAGCTTAAACCAATAGCTCAATTGGTCCAGTTTGCTATTCTGAAAAAAGAGTAACATCCAATGCTTTTGGGAAAGGTCAAGAAAATTCTGTAATGCAAAACTGACCAGAGGGAAAATATATTCCTGACCTTGGGCAGCCTAGTGTTTGACTTACGCCCTAAAGCATAAATATCTGCATGTTTTTTACTTTTTTTTTTTTTATGCATCAGTGGGCAATTTTTACACATTTATACTTGTCAAAGGCATATTTGAATAAAGAAGAGTACCATAAAACCTTAAGCATAACAAAAATGTATTTATCTTCATGTTATTTCAGTTTTCCATGCAGGCTGGAATATGAGGATGTGTAATGTCCTTTTTTAATGCATCTTCTGTGATTCTTCAGTTTCTGCTTCAACTTTCATAGTGTGATCTGGCAGACAGATTGGAGCAGGCAATATCCAGATCATAGAGCTGCCAAAACACTGTTCAGTTGTGTGAAAGAAGCCACTTTTCAGGCAAAGTCAACCCATCACAGGAAACACATTGAGCAAGTTCCAGCTTGAACAAAATTATGGGGTTTTTTTATGTTGGAGACAATATTTTGCCTGAATTTAGGTGTTTGCTAATTATTTAATTCACCAAAATGTGCCATAGTTTAAACTTCTCACTCTCTAAAGCAGTTATAGTTCTTATCTAAAGAGCATAGAAAAAAGTACTCCATGACTACTATATTAAAGACAAGATGAACCTTTGTAATGCTGCACAGAAGCAGAAAGAAGAACATAGAGAACACAAAAAAGATTTTCATCCACTCATCCTCACATTGCCCTCAAGGGAAGTCCCAGGCTCTACAGAGGCTTTACATCCTGTGGAAGAAGACACATCCAGACTACATATAAAGAGGGAGGCAGAGATTTTGTCCATTTTCATCCCAGGCAGGGCTCCAGACTGAAAGATCTTTGAAGAGGCAGTGTCCTTCCCCTGTCCCTTTCTGTTGTTCATCAACTGACACAGAGCTCTGCTAAAGGAAACATGGAGAAACTATGTGAAGTGGAAAGTTTAATCCTGCAATAGTTTAGGGAAACTATTAGGAAAACAGGAAATATGTTTTGCTGGATTTGCAAACGTTTGTTTCACAGAGACATTTGTGTAACAAATGGTTTTGTGTAAAAAAATCTATTTCCCAAGTCAGAGAAACAGAAAGATGTTAGTAAGCATCTGTGTTTATCTGTTCAGAAGAATGTGCTTCAGGAGGGCTGACATAGAAGATTAAAGACAGACACAAATTTGTCTAGTAATTTTTAACATGTTTTGGTGATTTGGGCTGGTGTAGAGTTCATTTTCTCTACAGTAGCTAGTATGGGGGTATGTTTCTGATTTGTGCTGGAAATGGTGTTGATAATACAGGGATGTTTTAGCTAATTCTGAGCAGTGCTTACAGAGAATCAAGGCCTTTTGTGCTGCTTGTCCTGACTCACCAGCAAGGAGGCTGGGGATGCACAAGGATTTGGGAGGGGAAAGAGCCAGGACAGCTGACCCAGATGATATTCCAGACTGTGTGGTGTCATGCTGAGAGCTGAGGGAAGGAGAGGGAAGTGGAGGATGTTCCTAAGCAGCCATCATGCATGATGGAGCCCTGCTTTCCTGGGGATGGCTGAACACCTGCCTGCCCATGGGAAGGGATAAATGAATTCCTGGTTTTTCTTTGCTTTGCATGCACAGCTTTGCTTTACCTGTTAAAATGTCTTTATCTCAACCCACACCTTCTCTCACCTTGCCCTTCTAAATGCCTCCCCCATTACACTGCAGGGAAGGAAGTGAGAGGCTGTCTGAGGCTTTGTTGCTGACAGGAGTTAAACCATGGCATTTATGAGGGTTATAAATTTGGCACTAAAATGAGGAGAACACTGAGGACAGTTTTAAACCTGTGAGTTTTAAAATCTCATTGAAGAAAACTGAAAGAACCTTTTGCACATTGTCTGTAAATTCAGTTACCATCTGTGTCTGTAAGCCAGAGAGTTCACTGGAGAAGTGAATGGAAATATTTGAAAAATAGTGATGGATTATATACTATTAGTTTTGTCTACTAAACTGATATATATATCTTGTCTGATATTGTACATGTGTATATGTGAACAATTTGCACTAGGAGTATTTGACTGAGCTGCATGCCAACTGGCTTACTTCTTGAAATAAGAAAGGGCAATTTTTGCCCTTAAATATTTTGTCCCTAAATTCTATGAAATGTTTATGATATAAAAACAAAGATGATAGTATGCCCAAACCAAAATCAAGCAAGCAAACAAGCCCATCTCACCCCCCAAAAAATCATCAGATTTTTCCTTAATATATGTTGATGGACAAAGTTACTTAAAAAATACACAGTCTGTAATGAAGAGAATTTTAGTTTGAAGATTCAGTGTATTTTGAATTCTTTTGATCAAAGGGGAAAAACGTAATTTGTGATTCTAAAGAACCAGTGATAGCAATTACAGGAAAATTAATATATGCTTCTTCCTCTCCTCAGAAAATTATAGCTTCTTTCAAAAGCATTAGAGTAAAATAGAAAACAGTCAGGTGAATCTGTACAGTGTGTTCCCACTAAATTATATATTATATAGGAGCAACTGAGATGAACTCCTGGATAGATTCGAGTAGATGGAGGGGTGTTTTAGCTACTGATTGAATGACCCTTATTGAACTTTGTTCAATAAATCCTGCTAAGGGGTCTTTTAATTTTCTCTGCAATACCACAAAAAATATGAACCTACTTAAATAAAACCTACCACCTAAAGAAGCTGTATGTCTTTTTTAAACTGGAGTTGGAAACACATCCATTTTATCTTTGACACTTAGTTTCATATGTACTTTATTGTGGTAATAGCTCACATACACGAACCTCCAACCCATAGGATGAGCTTTTCTTTTGAATTCCATGCATATATTGTATATGTATATGTATATGTATATGTATATGTATATGTATATGTATATGTATATGTATATGTGTGTATACATATGTGTGCAAGAAAGCACTTGTAAAAAATTTTTGAGGGGTGTGGGGGAGGGAAGAGAAGGTGAAATAAATGTGCCTTGTGTACAGATTTAGGTAGTTTAAGGAAATAGTTGTCAGTTTACAGCTAATTAACAAAAGAATCAGAGGATGTGTGCTTCCAAGGCAGGGTAATGACGCTAAAACCCTCATCCTCATAGAACAGCTGCATTGTCACAAAACACCATCTTAAGTCGATCATTTATCTAGGCCATCTGATGACAACCAGGGTGTAAAGAGCAAAATGGTGAATGAAAATATCACAGCAAGATATGCAGGTCTTACAGCACAAGCTTCTGTAACAGAGAGTCATTTCAGACCCCCTTGTACCAGTTGAATCAAGATCAAAGTAGTTATTGAGACCAAGACATGACTTACATCAACTTTTTCTTGTCTTTCTATCAAATTAGCAATTTATAGATTCCTACCCTGGCACATAGACTTATATTACAAGGAAGTATAAGCTCCTCAAAACCAAACCAAACCAAATGAAAAAAGAAAACCACAAAGAAATTTACTAGATACCATTACACTACATGATTTACAAATCTGTAAATTCTCACTTCCAGTTTTTGGAAGGAGTATCTTTTGAAAGTTCAGCTTCACTGAGTTATTTTAAGACCTTGTGTCCTTGTTGCATTTTTCTAATATGGTGCAAAATTTGCATTTTATCACAAGAAGTAAAAAAAGGTAAGGGCATATAGCTGCTATTATGTGCAATAATTATTACCATTCTTATACTGTGTCAGTCAGGCAAGGAATATTGGGACTAACTTTACAGGTTGTTAATAATCAATTAGAGAAAGTACAGTTTGGGGTTTGAATTTGGCAGTATGTGTTTTATATTTCTTCACTATGTAAAATTTGTTGGTATATAAAAACTTTTAGTTTAATAATTAGTTGCCAGATGTTTTCAAAGCTGAATAAGTTCTTCTTATCTTAATGTGAAAAATTGCAAAGAAGTAATGTGCAATGCAGAAACCAGATATATACATGCATATACATTTTTATAGTATTTTAGGTTAATATATACATCATCTTCTTGTAGACCTGCACATAAATTAGTTCAATTTCTATTGAAGTATTGCTTCATCAATCAGTAACGCCCCAGGGGCCAGTTATTACTGTTACAGATATTCATCTTTAAAGCAGAGTAATGTTTCATCATTATATTTGTGTCATGATTACTCTGACAGGTTAATTTCAAAGATAAGTTATTGAGCATTCAGGAGTATTTGTCAAACAGACAAATGAAAACATTGTGTATATTCATTTTCTGAAACAAGAAGGCAGAACTATTGAAGAGTTGACAAGGACTAAAGTTGGAAATGTTTGCTACATTCTGTGTTAGGAATTTTGTTAACACTCAACAATGGAAAGAACTAAAAAGCAAAAGCGAGTCTTCCAAAATTCTGTGGAATTCTCACAGCCCAGATAATACTTGTGTAGTTCTGGTTCCCTGAGTTATAGAAATATTGCCAAAACCAGAATATATCTACTTTTTGCTTTTGAAGCATTCAGAAATACATTTTTCTTTCACACTTGTCACATAAGTAGAATGGTCTTTATACTCTTTACCTAGAGGATTTCTACATAAAATCTTATAACATCCAACATGTCATTGTACTGTACTGTTAGCAAGCTCAGTTAAATGCAGTGATTCTGTGAAGTAGGCATCAGGATGGGAGGAAATAAATACCCAGGGACAATGTTGAGTCACCAACCCCAGAGGTATTTAGAAGACATGTAGATGTGGCCCTTGAGTACATGATTTAGTGGTGGGCTTGTCAGTGCTGGGTTGATAGCTGAACTCAATGATCTTAAAGGTCTTTTCCAACCTCTATGGTTCCATGGTTCTGTGCTATTCAGTTTCCAAGATTTCAGAAAACACCCTATGAATATGTCAGCTCAAAACTTCTTATGAGAGCAAATTTTCTATGGAGTGCCAAAAGGTTATGCCATAAAAATCAGGTCTTGTCCTAGACATGTCATAATGGAAGCATCTAAACTCTTGAACTGGATTTGAACAAATCTGATCAATATTTATAACTGCTTATGGTTATGTATGATTACATGGGAAAAAGAATGACAATTACTGAAAATAAGTTTCTCCTCTCCATAAATTTATGAGGGTGCATATTTGTGTCTTCAACACTACTATCTAGCTTGTAATTCATCAGACTTGGGATTCCATAAGATTTAGCACTGAGTTAATTTTTCATTTATGGTGTGTAACTTATCTGTTAAACTTCCATTTAAGCTAGTTACCCACTACAAATGAAAGACAAAAAAAGGCACCAAGAAGGAAGTTATTAGGAACTGTTCTTTGTATAGTCTTGCAAGTTTTCTTGTAATTGAACAGCTTTCAAAATGAACAGGTCTGTAAATCTTAAGGAATGTGTTTGTCATCACTAGGTACAACTTCCAAAACCAGAACTGTGACATGCATTCCCAAATAAAGCATTACATCTTTCAAATCAATTTGCTTGCCTTTGTGGTTTAGAACATATCCGTATGTCTTGATATCTTAATTAAAATGAATCTGTCTAGAAGCTTGAGGTTGCACATGACAATAAAGATGACAGAAAGAAGTTGTGTATAGGAAATAAAAATAGATGATTAAATGCAAGCTACATCTATCCCCCAGTAGTTACAGCTTTAGCTTTTATTCCCTCATTCTGAAGTCCTGATTCCACTGACCGTAGTGAAGACTATTTCTCCCAGCTGGTGTCTCTGAAGCAGTTACTGACTTAGAATATACAAACACATTCACTAAACACACCTGGAAACATTTTTTTTTTCTAAGACTGTGTCAATAAACATCTCTTTTGACAGGATTTTGGAAAGTATTTGTGCATGATTGCATACTTCAAATTCAGGATTGTTTCTTGGTTGGATAGTCAGGGCAATTTTGTGAAAGAAAACAGAGGAAAGCTTAGCAGAGCTGGATAAGCTTCAGCAAATACATTTGATGTGTAGGACTTTATTATTTTTTTCAATGATTTTAGCTTCTGTTAATCTTTATATTACTGCATTTTCAATTGCCCTTCCCACAGACAATATGAAATATGAGGATTTTGCCATTTTGACCTGATGTTTGATTCACGTCACTTTAGACTGGATCAAGCAGGAATGTCTGTCAAGGTGCCAGGACAGTGAGATCTGTTGGTTTCTACACAGACACAGGTTGTCCTTTCAGTCATCCATGACTCATGCAAAGGGAGGAGCAGAGGCTTCTGCTGTGAACTACAAATGAATTTGCAAAAATTCACTTCTTTTTATCAAGATTTTTTGTTGTGATAAAATGACCATAAACCCTTTAAAATGTCATTTTTCAAATTAATCAAGCATGATATAACACTGTCTTGTATTCTGTTCCACCAATGCTGTGATGAAGACAGGAAAACATTTATCAGTGTCATATCTTCACAAAAAAAGATATAAGAAAAAAAAAGCTCCACTTGTGAAATGAGGCCTTAAGCAGTACAGTACATCAACACAGGATGTATTTTATGCTCTGTGCCCATCACTTACCTTCTCTATGTGCTGTAATCTACAAAAGGTGTACAAAACATTTTGTTCCTGCTTGGAAGAGCAGAAAAGTGGCCCACATGGCACATTACTGCAACGTGCCCTGAGCAGTCTTACAGGAGGAAGCAGTTATTTTTATTGTGAAAGTGCTGTGTCCATTCCTTCATTCTTTATTATTACTTGTGTTCATAACAGGAGACCTAATAAGGAATTAGGTCCTGTTATTCCTAGCATTACACATATAGTAAGAAAATGGGCCTGCCCTGTAACAGAAAGGTCAGGATTTAACAATATAACTGTTGCAATAATATTGCCCTAATTCCATGGCAACAAGATAGTCAACTGCCTTTTGTGTTTGCTGCACCATCACAGAAAGCAAGATGATTGACTTCAGCAAAGAATAATTGGAAGATGAGTGCTTCTTTTTCATGTAATGTGGTACAGTCCTTTCTTATTTGTATCAACATTCAATTTAAAATAGATTTTTCTGTAGCATTTGCAGGTCAGTGAGCAAAAGCTTTCCTCCTTGAAATACAGGAGCAACTTCTCAATTTCGTGTGATGTATATAAATCTACATGGCAAAACAACTACTTTGGCAGCACAGAAAAATTGCATTTGAGGCAATTTTTGGCAGAGTAAGAAAGGAAAAGTGAAGAAAGTCTATATTCAGGAAAACTGATGGAAAAGTTTGGAACGATAAAAATGTCAGTTGGAGTTGTATGGTGATTGTCTGAACATAATGTTGCTGTATAAAGTTGTTTAAATATTATAAAGACTTTTGACCTTATAGGGCAATGTAAAATGATATCTTGTACAGTCTTAATTCAGTGAAAGTCTGCACACATGCAGGAGGGAAAGTAGGCAGTAGACTACATAGCAACCTCTTTGCAAGCAGAACTGTTGGCTTTAATGCTGTGCATTCTCCCAAGTTATTAGTAAAGGTCTAATCAGGCTCATAAAAACATGAGGATTTAGGTCAACAACAGCATATTCTCTGAGAGAGGGGAATAAAGGTGATGCCATTTGTCAGGCATTGGGGGAACAGCAGAAACAGACACACTTTTGTTAGCTCATGGATATTATAAATACTATAAAGGATCAAATCTGAGCTGCTGCACAGCAGAAGCAAAAAAATTGGGGACTACTGGGTAAGACGTAGCAGGAGATAGGATTTCTTTACTCTTTCTCTCAGTGCCTCTAAACACATATATTTAAATAAGAAAACAGGCTATGATAATGTCGTACCTGCATCCTCCATATACTATTCACTCAGGATCTGACAGCACACTCCATCCACAAACACAGAGGGTGAACTGTACAAAGACGTGTTTCTTTATCAACATTTCTTCCACCTCTCATTTCATACACTTACTCCTTTAGCGATATAGCAGTGCTCTGGCTATGCTAAAGACTTCCTGCCAACCTGCTTCCTTTTGTTCTCTTCATGGTGGAACAAGGAAGCTCTCATGCAGTTTTGCAAAGGAAAAAAAATACATTCAGCCAGTATCTGCTTCACAATAACCCCTCTGTCTCCTCCTGTTCACCAGATTGAGTGTCATCTCAAAAGTTCAAAGTGACCCGGCAATGTGTACTCACAGCTCAGAAAGCCAACTGTCTCCTCTGTGCATCAAAAGAAATGTGACAGGAAAGTAAAAAGAGCTGATTCTGCCCCTCTGGTCGTCTCTCATGAGACCCCATCTGGAGGACCATGTCCAGCCATGGTGCCCCCAACATAAGAAGTACTTGGATCTGCTGAAGTCCAGAGGAACACGAACAGGATCAGAGGGATGGAGCACCTCTCCTATGAAGACAGGCTGAGAGGGTCAGTGCTGTTCATCCTGGAGAAGACTCTGGGCAGATTTTACAGCATCTTCCAGTACCTGAAGTGGCTCTACATGAAACCCAGAGAGGGACTTTGTACAAGGACTTGTAGTGATAGGACAAGAGGAAATGGCTTCAATCTGGGAGAGGGTAGATTTAAATGAGATACAAGGAAGAAATTCTTTACTGTGAGGGCAATGCAGAACTGGGACCTGTTACCCAGAGAAGCTGTAGATTCCTCATCCTTGGAAGTGTGCAAGGCCAGGTGGGATGGGGCTTTGAACAAACTATGGCAGGTGTCGCTAATGGTGGTGCCTTTGAAACTAGATGATCTTTAAAATCCCTTCCAACTTAAACTTTATAATTTTTTTTACATTTTCTTTTAAGAATGAGTTTTAATGGCTATTGTATTCATACAGTCATTAAATGGTTATTGTTGCACAGTTGAATTTGTCCCACCTACTGAGGAAAATGCATTTATGCTGCCTTCTGACTGAGAACGGAAGACTCAGGAAAATTCTAGGAAACATAGAAGCTTATCAAACAGGTAAATTTAGTTATAGGAGTAAGGAGAAGGCGGATTCACTGAAATAAAGGAAAGCTTCAGAGGAACAATGGTCTTATGCTCATGTCATCTCTGAGAGTATTCAATGTTTTGATTCAAAAAATCATTTTAATTTTTATGCAAGTAGGACATCTGATTCCCCATTTTTTTTCCAAGTGGTTGTGAGCTCACTTTTTGTGTAATATAATGTTTAATATTAATCTTAATTTATTATGTGTAAAGTAGTCAATAATGCATATCATATAGATGTCTTCTCTGTGCTTCATTTAAGCAGTGTGTGAAATAGATCATTACTTGAGGTAAACAGCAAGTCACTTTGATTTACACAGCTGAAAATGTGGCTGGGTAATTGTAAATCAGAGACTTATATAATTAGGTCAAATAAAATCAGAGGTGCATTTCAGGTACTTAAAAAACTTTCTGTCTTCAATTTCAGCCAAACAGAAGCTCCAGTGTTTCAGTTACTGTGAAAATAAGAACAGGGAAAGATGCAGGATGATTATTAATCAATAGCAACATTTTGTCTTGGAAACTAGTGATTCATAGAAGGATTTAGGGGTCACTGTAGCTAATCAGCAAGACCTTTTAACACAATAATGCAGTGAAAGGGCCTAAGGAAATCTTTGTGTATATATATATATGGCAAAATTGCTACTGGAACACTGTCTTCCTCTTCAGTGTCCTCGCAGCAAGCAAGATATGGTAAGATTGAACACAGTTTAAACAAGAGGTACATGGAGATCAAGCACTGGACATAAACCCTGTGATGTAAAATTGAGGTTACTGATATCCAAGGAGTGCCGTCAATACTCTATGTGTATTGTTGGGTGCTACTGTTCAAGGAAGAACGTGTTGGGGTATGGCAGAGTGGCAGTCCTGGCAGTAGCGACCACAAAACACTGGAAATCAAGATCTTGAGGGATGGAAGAAGGACAGCAGTAGAGCAGGTTCTGGACTTTAAAAAAAGTCTGGCTGTATAAGGATCTCAGAGGAGAAAGTAACAGTGACCCAATGGGCATGATTTGTTGTCAAACATGAGATGAGCCATCTAGCCACACAATGGAACTAAATGCTTAAATATGTGATGATGTCAGTTCAGGTGCATCCCAGAAAAACAAAACAAAACAAAACAAAACAAAACAAAACAAAACAAAACAAAAACCCAAAACTACTTTTTTATGTGTGACTTGTTGCCTGGTTTTGAGATCTAGAGCACATGAAGGAGATAGTATTTTCATTATGTCTCTAATTTCATAGTTATATCGAGCTTCTAAAAAAAGAAAAAAAAAAGTGAAATACCCTCTCCTACAAAATAGTGTCAAACCTAAAGTGAAACTAATGTTTTCATAATCTGTTTTCATAGCAATGAGAAAGCATTCCAGATATAATAAAAGAAAGAAATAAAAAAAATAAAACAAAGGAATTTTTAATATTTTCAAGGCATATAAAATTATCTTGATATATATTTATGAAGAAAATGATGCAATATTTTAGTAGAGTTTATTTCCTTAAGGATTAGAAACTTTTAATTTAAGAGTGAAGACACTAAGTCCTCAGCACAATTGGAAACATTCCTTCTTCCAATCTTGATATGAAACTTTTAAAATCATGTACACTTTAAAGATTTAAATTTCTTCCTTTGTGAAGTTTCTAGGTTTCTCAGCTGTGTATTAAAACAGTTCCAACAGAATGGATGATAATTTCTTCTTTCTAGCCAAGGAGGTTGTATCAGTTTTTCAAAATATATTACAGGGCAAATAGATTGTAGTGATTGTAGAAAACAAGCATAGAACTTTCATATTCGGAGCAGCAATGCTGAAGAACAACAACAGCAAAAAAAAAAAAATTATATACCACATAGTATTTGTGGAAAAATTTCCACATAGTATTTGTGGAAAAAAATCAGCAACAATTTAAATATTTTCCCAATATATAAACATCTAATCACAAAAAGACTTTCAAATATTTTCTCCAAGTTACTTGGGCTTCTTTCAGAACAGAGAGTTAGACCCCATGATCACCCCTCACTCAGGAAATTATGATATTATTCTCTTAGTATTATTATTCAGACAGATTACCTAAGACAAAAACGTGTCTGGGCAGCTGGAATGTCAGTGAATGGACCACACTAAGGATGAATGCAGCCTTTGATCTAGAGGAAGGTGTCCCTGCCCATGGCAGCAGGATTGGAACTAGACAATCTTTTAGGTCCCTTCCAACCCAAATTATTTTATATTATTTTATTATTATTCTTTGATCTTGGATTTCTGTGCCAAAAGTTGTGCATTTCTAAAATATATTAGGAATTGCTTGTTCTTAAATAATTTATTCCTTTGATGACAAGCTATTACTGTGAAACATTCAAAGTGAGTTTTAACTGACAGGAACAAAACTTAAAACAAATTCATCTTTCTGTTTGACCTCGACATAATGCTTAAACAATGAGAGATGACAGAGTGTGAGTAATGAAGCTATAATTCACACCTTGTGCATGAATAGGTACAACAGTGGAACCTGAGTGTTGTTAAATTCACAAAGTGTAAAATATTATGCCATAACTCAACAACAAGTCAACTCTTAATTTAAACAAATAAATAGAATTGGAACAAGGTAAAAAATAAATGCCAAGCAGCAAAACTGATACTACAGCTTGGTAATTTTGTGTAATATTACATCTAAAAAGAAGCGTTTGTAGGCATTCTTTACTCATATGGAAAAGATAAACAACATTTTCCTGTAGGTTTTCAGAGGATTCAGAAGTGTTTATCTACAAGCTGCCAGACCAGGTGAGCTGAGTGACATGTGCTGTGTTTGTGCTCAGCTGCTTGGCAGTTGCTGTGAGGTGCATGGATAAGTGTTCCAGCAGCAGCTGGGGCAGAGGTACCCCAGCCAGGAGAACTAAAACATTTGTGTAGAGATAGGAAAACAACAAGGGGGAGATTATAAAATTCTCTGTTCTGAAAATATAAGCGATAGGAGATATAGGTAACACAGGGGTGTAGCTTACAATGACCTTCTTTTGTTTTTATATATAGCTTCCAAGTTACTGACTTCTGCTTCAAGCTCAGTAGTCAGTGTCCATGGATCTTTTCAAAAGATTATTTAACTATTTGTGCATTTGGCCTTCAGCACAAAGAGAGGATAAAAAGCTGTAGGAATTTCATGTTTGTTTGGGGTTTTTAACATATCTTCACAGTTTGTTAAACTACTGCTTTTTCATTAGTCCAGTTCAAAATAATATTTTTGTTGAAAGTTTTGTGTAAGAATCACTGTTTTCCGGTAATGTTTATTTATTGTTTCAATAAGCTTTTAATGCACTTTTCTTTCAAAAATTAGAAGTTTAAGAAACTTATTTTGCTTTTTCATCCTTCTAGTAATGAAGAAACAGCAAAGGAAGGCAGATCTGGATTCAGAATAATAAATAAGGGCTCTCAAACACAGGCAAATTCAGTCAATCAATTAGCCAGTCAGGATGTTATTTTCTCCATCTGCAATGAAAGCAGTCAAGCGTAACTAGTCTGTATCTGACAGAGATTCTGTCATTGTCTTTTTCAGTCTCTACAAAGTCCATAATTAGAGCGTTTTGATTTAGATTTTAATAAAAGTTTTTGTGAGGAATTAAAAGATTTAGTTTTTATTTAGATGCTGAAGTTATTATCTCTTATTTCCTTTCCTGGATACCCCAGTCAAATCTAGTGACAATTATATCAAAGATGTTTTTCATTGTCATCTTCGAAAAATCATAAATTCTGAGGTTTTAATTTAATTCCTTTTTCTATCTTTATTGCATGTGTGTTTGATTTTCATAAGTAAAAGACTTTTCAACTACCCCAGAGTATTAATTTTAAAACTAAAATGCATTTAAAAGTATTTAATTTGTGTTGATCATGACATAACCCTGCAGAAATCTTCACTGAAGATCTTGTTCTTGAAGAACAAGATTTGCATCAAACTTGTTTCAGCTATAGGAAAAACAAACTATTCAAAAGAAACACTGATAAGACTCTTAGGAGTCTTAATGCAGCCAGAATTCAATAGAAAGAATGTGAAAATTATTAATCTTTCAATAAATATATTTAAAATTTTAATTTTTCCATCTAGTTCTGAGCAGTGAAAGAATTAAATGGAAAGGTTTTGGTGAAAGGTGGAGCGTGTTTCTGTTTTTCCTAGAAAGCAAGTTCAGAAAAAATGTCTTTCTAAAAGAAAGACAAATAATTGAGTATCATTATGCATGCACAAGAATTATGCTCTGTGCTTCTTCTTCAACTTAAATAAGCAAATTGTTATATATAAATAATAATAAATCACTGACAAATACTGAATATGTTACTTAGTATGCAACTAAGCTGTTAAATAGGTGGAAAGGATATTTTAACCTCTCTATTCTTACTTGTATATTAGAACACATTGCTCATAACAGTAACATACTTAGGAGATACATTAATTGTTTATCAAACTTTATAAAATAATCATTAATATATGTTTGTTCAAAATGTGGCTAATACAATTTTTATACCCACAATATAAAATAGGTAACACACTCAACAGTTCAAAGAAAACAAGAATTGCAGGTTTCATGATAATCTGTGGGTAGCTGGTTTGGCAAAAATGGCCTAGAGATAATTATCTAACCTCCTTCCTCAACTTAAAAAAGGCAATCAGTTCTAACACTTCAGACAGCTAAAACAATTTTATGCAGTATTATCAGTTAAAATCTGCATAATTGAACACTTAGAACAAGTGTTACAAGACAAGAGCTGGAAACTTTACTCATTTCTTCAGAAGAACATGACAAATGAATAGTCATGGAAATTAAGTACTTTCTACTGCACCAAGAACAAAATATAGTGGAAGACAAATCAGATAAGAAGCAAAATGCTTAGTCTTCAGTCTAATAGCAAGTAACTCAGTCTCTGCTCTGAAATAAGAGCTCAAATAAGAAAACTTAAAAAAAGAGCAAGTTTGCTCTATTCTTAAACAGCAGTACAACGTTTGGAATAAACTCTTTGGATTACCTGAATTTACCTTAGTGTTTCTTGTTATTTACATTAAGAACTACTGGATCTTTGGGTACCAAGAATGTCATACGCATTGAAAAGTGTATGACACATCAATGACTTTATTTTTTTGGTATTTAATATCAATTTTAGAACCATGGAATCATTTAGGTTGGAAAAGACTGTTGAGTTCAACCATTAACCCAGCACTGCCTAGTCCAGCACTAAACCCATGTCCAGTGTCACATCTACACATCTTTTAAATATCTCTGTGGATTGTGAATCAATCACTTACTTGGGAAACCTGTTTCAGTGTTTGATAACCCTTACAATGAAGAAATTCTTTCCTAGTATCCAATTTAATTCTCTCTCAATTCAACTTAAGGACATCTCCTCTTGTCCTGTCACTTCTTGAGAGAACTAACCAACCCCCATCTCACAACCTTCTTCCAGGCAGTTGTAGAGAACAATAAAGTCACCCTTGAGCCTCCTTTTCTCTGGGCCTAAACACCCCCAGCTCCCTCAGATGCTCCTCATAAGCCTTGTTCTTCAGATCCTTCACCAGCTTCCTTGCCCTTCTCTTGCTACACTTGCCCTTCTTTGAACATTAAGTTTGGATTTTAAATCTAAATATTTAAATAATGTATATGTTTTCTCTTTGTTTCCTCCTAGTCTCTATTTCTTGTCTTTTCAAGTAGATTTTCTAAATTCCATACTTTGTCTTTCACAAAACATCATCATAGAGACAGTGAATGTAATTTTCCTAATTTATTAGAGATGCTACAAAGTTACAAAATGTATACATTCCTTTTAATTTATAGAATTATGGACAAATTCAATGGCTATCATAAATATCCACTTTATATCTTATTCTCTCCATGAGACCTGGAGGTCTCATACGAAAGACCTCCAGGGAAACATTAATAGGGGTTGGTTTGTAGTGCAATACATGAACATGTAGAATCCACCTATTAATAATTAGAAATTTCCAGTTCTTTAAGGCCTTCCATCATCTCACATGAACAAAAGAGCAGCTTTCCATCAAGAACAGCAGGACTGGAATATGAAAATAACACAGAACAGTGCACAGGCTCACAAAAGCTTGCTGTGGGAGTTAGTGGACTGTCCCTAGAAAATAGGAACCATTTTTAGCTGATGATAATTCTAGAGAAAAGGTGGCAAGTGCATGCATACAAGAGATTAGATAAATAATTGCAAAGATTACAATGTCACTGTGGTAACAAATTTTAGGAAATATTAATTTAGCGGGATTTAAAGATGAAGATTAGATTATCTGTTAGATATTTATAGTCTTTTTCTTCTTGAAATATTATTGATTTTGCATATATTGGGTTATACAAAAAGATGTTCTGAATTTTTTTTCAATTTTATTAAAACTTTTGGCATTTGATGTTATCTTTAAATGGCTCCATCAAATGGATATGCCTTAGTGATCATTATGAAATTACTCTGTTTAATAGTTTTAACATAGATCTTTAATAGCTAGTTAGAAGAGTTAGATGCATTCATTGTTTGTAACTAACATTGCTAACATTTTTCACTCCAGTCAGTGATTTCTGATGGCCTTTGCCACAAGGGTGCACTGGTGGCTTGTGGCCATCTTGTCCACCGGGACTCCTAGGCTCTCTCCACTGGGCTGCTTTCCAGCCTCTGGAAATCCAAATGTGAATTGGTTCAAGGGGTTATTCCTCCAAGTACAGGGTATCCATGTGTCTTTTCCACATAAGAAAGAAACACACTTCTGCAGCTTTTAAATGTATAACCTATAGGCTGTTCATTCAAGTACATTTTTGTTACAACTAAGAAATGCAATTTAATTTCTACAGAAAGAAAAGGAAATTATCTTCAAGAACTTGAATTTCTACTTTTCTTGAGCTTTGCAAGGTTCCTGTTTTTCCATTTCTCCAACCTGGTGAGATTCCTCTGGATGGCACATCCATCTAGTCTATCTCCTCCTCCTTCCAGTTTTGTTTGCAAAGCTCCTGAGAGTGTAAACTGTCCCTTTGTCCTGATCATTGATGAAGACATTAAACAGTACTTGCCTCTAGGGTACACCAGTGGTGAATGGTTTCCAGACAAAGTTCACACTGCTAACTACAACCCTTTAAGCTCAGCAGTGCAGCCAGTTTTCAATTTGCCTCAGTGTCCACTTATCTAGCCTGTATTTCATCAGTTTGTCAACAGGGATATTAGAGTAGACAGTGTTGAAAGCCTTGCTCAAGTCAAGATAAATATCTCCTTATCCACCAAGTCAGTCATTTCATTATAAAAGGCTATCAGCTTGGTAAGGCAGTATTTTGCTTTTAGAAAGTCTATGCTGTTGCTCAGCTTCAGTCACTTTCTTGTCCTTCTCAAACTCGGATTTTGTCAGGACATCCTTGCTCATCTGCAGGCCTCCCATCTCCTTGGCTTTATTTTCAGCTCATAGGGATGAGCCATTCTTGAGCTTGAAGAATGTGATATTGGAAAGGATGAGGTGATCCCTCCTGTCTCCAGGATGATATCCCATGGATTCCTGCAAGAAGATCCTTGACCAGGTCAAAATCTGCTGCTCTGTTGTCCTGAATTGTGATTCTACTGTTTGCCTTGCTCCTTTCTCTCAGGATCTTGGATTTCACCATCTCACAATCACAGCAGCCAAAGCTGCCTTCAAACCTTTACATTCCTCCAAAAATATTTTTTGTATGTCGATATCATATCAAACAGAACACCTTCCCTATATCCATATCCAAATCCATGCCTGTAACCCTTCACTGCAGTACTCCAGGTGTGGGAGCTATCCCAAACACATCTCTGTAATCCTAATCTGCCCTGAAAATTTATGTGGACCTCTAGTTCCTCCCTGTGTATCCCATTCAATGTGGATTAGTGTACAGGCACATCAGAGAAGCACTGAGTGATGCTGATTTTCCAGGAAAGTACTAAGGTATATTACTTCCCCTTATGCTGCTCTCTTAGCACCTCTTCATTTGTGTGCAAAGGCTTGGAGTGGGACTCCTTCCCTGTTTTGTTGGCTGTAAGGCATTTCATGGCCTGCATCACCTTTCTTCCCTTGCTTGAACACCTGGTTCACTATTTCTTCTCTTGTTTGTGAGTTGTCAGCTCCCTCACCCCATCACCCTCCTGTTAAAGGTCTTCTAACCAGATTGGCCAGTCTCTTGGCATTGCTTTTCTTAAACACATGCAAACTTAATAATAGTGGCCATAAATGACAATCATTTATCCTAAAGAACATTCAACTTATTCCTGATCTTTTCCTAATCCTTCCCAACATCTTAGCCTCATCAGAGTAGTAGATAAATAGTAAATATCAGATGAGGATACAAAACAAATGAAACTAAATGTCTCTGTTGACCTAAACTGAGCCAGGCATTAGCAATTTTTAGTTTACCAGTAGAACATATTTTAATAACAGATGTAAGAGAAGATCCTGAGGTTACATTACAGTGGTGTATACAGAGTTCTTTCTGGCTTTTTTTTTTTTTTTTTTGTCTTGGAATATTAACTACCAGTTTTTCTCCTCCTCAAAATGTTGGCAAGTATTAGCCAGCTGGGTTTCAATTATTATTGCTAAATATGTTTAAATGTTGTTATTTTTTTCTCCTGGCCTGGCAGTGCTCTTAAAACAAATATGCTTTAAACTTTGCCATGTGAAAACATCACAGTACAAAACTCCCCATACATAAGACAAATTCTATCAAATTAGGGAAGGCTGCATGCTTCATATCTTTTATCATTCAGAGAAAAATACAAGTTGTAATGCAGGTCCCTAGTCCAACTTCCAGTCCAAAGCAGGGTCAGATGTAGTTTCTCAGATTTTTATCCAGTCAAATCTCCAAGCACAGAGATTGCAGAGTCTTCCTGGAACACCTCTTCCAATGATTTGCTGTCCTCATGATGAAAAGGTTTCTCCTGTACCTGTGTGGGTGCTCTCATTTCAGCCTACATAATTTTCTCTTCTCACAGTGCACCATTGAGAAGATCCTGGCTCCATCTGCTTTATAATCTCTTCAGACTTACCAGGGCTGCTGTTAACATCTGCCCACGGATGGCTTCCCTCCTGACTGATGAAGACTGGCTCTCCTGCACTCTCTTCCCAGGGGAAGTACTCCAGGCCCTGACAATCAAGGTTGCTTTGTGCTGAATGCAATCAACTTTATTAATATCATTCTTCTACTAGGAGCCAAAACTGCAAACTCTATAATTCCAATAATACATTTCAGCTAAATAATAGATATTCCATTAAAGGACTGGCCACACTGCTTTCAATTACAGTTACAAATATTTTCAACTACATTTTTTCTTCATATACTTCAAAGATGAAGCAGAAGAAAGCATCTTAAGCTGCTGTAACTGAAAAACAATGCCTCCTAAGAAACAAGGGTACCAGGAAATGAAAAAAACCTAACATCAGTGGCAAAATGAAAGAGTGAAAAATTTCCTGTGTAAAACAGTAGAAAAAGTACAAGAGAAAAACACAAGAAAATAAAATCCATCAAATGATATTCAACAAGAATTTAAAACCTGTTTTAAGAAATCCTTAAGGAAAATATCTGTGGAGGTAATAAGGAAATACCAGTGTCTTGTGCTTTAACTGTTCTGTACTCTTCCCACTGTAGCAGTTTTAAATAGGATAAATTGCCATAGGAAATTTAGGCTGACTTGGTGTTGGTTTGTCCTTCTGAATTGAAAGAGAAAGCTCAGTATTGTAGCTGCTCTGAAAGCCAGTGCCTTCTTTTTCAAGACAAGTGCATATCTGTATCCAAGGGTGAAGGTATCTCACATAGCATGTAGTGACAGGACAAGAAGGAATGACTTCAAATGGAAAGAGGGCAGGTTTAGATTAGATATTAGAAAAGAATATTTGCTGGGAGGGTGGTGTGGCATTGGAACAGCCCAGAGAAGCTGTGGATGCCCCATTCCTGATAGTGTTCAAGGCCAAGCTGGATGGAGCTCTGAGCAACCTGGTCTAATGGGAAGAGTCCGTGTCCATGGCAGAGAGTTTGAAAACAGATATCTTTAAGGTTCTTTCCAACCCAAATAATTCTGTAACTGTATGAAGTCTTTTATTGTTTTAAATGAGTAGTCTGGAAGAAGTCAGATCACTGCAAGGTCGTGAAAACAGTTATTTACTGTGCAGGTTGCCAATTAAAAATGTATTGTCAGTGCCACACAAAAGAACTGCAATGCACTTTTCATGTGTGATATTAAAAACTACTTTAAAAATGTTTTCCTTCAGTCATATGCCCTGTTTGTTCCTTAGGTGGCCTTTAAGGACTGTTAACAAATTTGAGAATTGTAGGTAGCATCCAAAATAGGGGTCACCTCAGTAATGCCTGCTTGAGAGAATATAGATTTCTACATCTGTCTTGGTTTGACAAGACAGGTGTCTGCCAGGGAAACTGGGGTTTCCCTTAGAATAGAGAATGCAAACTCCCCACCCCTGCCAAATTATAAATTTTCAATTAAGGGCTCTCAGGCAAAGATTTGGGAATAGGAATAACAGTTCTTTACTAGGAATATCAATAATACAAATGTGGTAGGAAACAAAACTACCCCACCAAACCAGCAAACAAACGACAACAATTTGGGAAAGCCCTGACAGAATCAGAGCTGCCACCTGGCACCCTGTTAGTCAGGGTGTTGGAAGCAGTCCAGAAGTGAGTCCTGGGATGACAGACGTGGCTCTGTTGGAGCAGGGACGATCCTGTAGCCAAAAAGGGTCTAGGAGTGATGAGGAAGGGTCTAGGAGTGATGAGGAGGGGTCCAGGGGTGAGGTGATGGTGAGATGGGGTCCGGCGATGATGAGATGGGGTCTGGCGAAGATGAGATGGGGTGCCGTCTTCCTCCCAGGAATCGGGGTGAAGCAAGTGAAATCTGTCCCCGGCCGGCTCAGTTTTCCCGGCAGCAATTGTAGACTCCCCCCATCGGGCGGGGCATCCCACAATAGGACCATGCATGCAGATGGGGCTCTGGGGGGAGCGGGTATAGTCCGGGGGTATAGTCTGTTGATGGCCCATTACCCAAAAGGCACCCGCCCCTCCCCCCCGTCCCCCTCCTTCCAAAGTTACAAGAAATAAAGAACAATTCCCCAACTGCTTTCAGCAGATGAAAATAGAATACACATTTTTGATTCCATAACCCAGGACAACATCAGATTCTAATTTTGTTATATGACACCATAAGCAGTAGCATATGCTAGATTTCATAGTCTGTTAAATAATACACTGATTTTAGCAATAATTATATCTTTTTTCAAGTCATGATAATTAGTGTTTTGAAAACTGTAAAGTATTGAAGTTTGTTTAATTAGCAAACAAACAAAAACATCTGAAGTACCAAGGATAACTCATGAAAACATAAGTGATTTTTTATTTTGACAATTAGATTTCTACTATTTTTTTATATTTCAAAACATGAAACAGACTATAATGCTTTTTTTCTTTTCAAATGATAGCTTAATAATTTAAGCTCTCACTAAAAGATTGTCATGCTTAAACTTTGTTGAGACATGCAAGTAATTGCCAGATTTTAGTGTGAATTACAGAATATGTAATTACTGGAATGAGAAAGTTTATGCAATATTTCAAACAATGATTTTGCCAGTATTTATTTAGACATTGATTTCTGATATTAATCTTGTCATTTACATCAGAAAGGGAAGACTGAGCTGGGTTATTTCTTTTTTTTTGTTCTCCAGGAGTTTGTTCTTAGGAGTCACTAACTTGATCAGAGTGGAGTATAATGGAAACATCTCCTGGACACAGCTGTTTTATCTGAGGGTAAGACTTATTCCATCATTAAGCTCTACAGCTGCTTTTTCCTTCTGTTTCTTCTCAAGATAAAGTGCAGACATAGGAGTGGGAAACTCAGGGCACCAGGGAGAGATCGATGAGAAGGACTCAGTGTTCCCCTTGAAAAATGAAGATTTCTTCTGGCTGTGAGCACTGCAACTGGGGTCCGTGCTTTTGTAGTCTCAGAGATTGCTACAGTGTACGTTACACGGACTATACTTGCTGATTGTTTGGAAATTAGATTTGGGTCAAAATGTAGGACCTTACTATGGAAGAGATTCAGAGATCAACTGGTGGTAACGTGACTGGAGATAAGAGTCAGGTCCTCAGACAAAAAGGAAGCTAAGAACAAGAAAAGCTTATTTCAAAGCTCTAGCAAATAAAAGGAGAAACAGTCAATATGGAGAAAATAGCAGACTGTGTATAAAAAGCAAATGAGGAATTATTTTAAATCTTTTATGATAAAATGATGTGGCAACTTATATATCAGGGAATAAATGCACCATCAACTGAACCGGGAAAATGTACTACTATGATCAAACTGTTTTTAATCACTTCTTGTGCCTGAATCTTTACCATCTACTACTAGCCATTGGATCAGTGGCAGGAGAGTGAGCTGACAAGATAATTGCTCTTGTCTACAGTCACAATAGTTGAACGGTGACCCTCTAGTCCTGACTCTGGTGAGGAGACATTAAGTGCATAAGTGCATGCCTCTAGGCCTGCTTGTTTTGCTTTGCTCTAAAACTTTACTTCAGGGCTCTAAAATTAAACGAGAAGAGTTGGATTTGTCTTTAAGCCATAATTTTGTAGTTTTTTCAGACTATTCTGTAACTTTTTACTCAATTCCAGGATACATGCTTGTCCTCTGGAGATGTGTCTGTCTCTGTGAGAGAGAAAAGCTTAAAAAAAATGAGTTCTTGAAGGCATGTGTTATAGGATACAAAAAAGTCTTTCTTTAAGGTTGATTATTCCTATTATTTTCCAAACCGAAGTAAATCACAAGTCTGTTCTACACTGGTCTATGAAAGGCATAGCAGTATGAAATTTAGTTGAAAGTTTTAAACTGTATGAAATTCTTTTAAACTTTTTGAGATGTGCATGTATAAAAAAACCAGAGAACTCAAATGAACACAATTATTTAGAGTATTGTTGTTGAGTGCCTTGGCAATGCTGTTTATTTTTTGGAAGTACATGTATTACTTTCTGTCAGCTAATAGTTTAAAAATAAGAAGAAAGGACTTTTTACCACTACAAGAGCCTGAATTGCATTTGACAAATTGTCTCCAGTCAAATATTCTTTATAGGAGATAATTGGAAGAAGTCATTTTAAGTCCCAGTAGCTGTATCAAACTGAGGGCTACTTACAGAAATATCCTTACCCTGTAGCTGAAGGAATGAACAGTAGTATAAATGTGACAGTTGGAGCTAAGATGAAGTGTGCTGCTTCTTCAACTATAACACAAATGGGAATAGCAGGTACAAGCTCTGAACTATATGCCAAAATAAAGTAACTTGAAGAGCTATGCTGAATACAGATAAAACATATTCTCAGTAGAAAATAAGATGCAAAACAAACAGGAGAAGGCTTGCTATGGCAAAAATAATAGTAGAAAGAAGAAAATATGTTCTGTTTCTCATCTAATGATTTCAGTTTATAGTAAAGAGGATAATTGAGCACACCCCACTATGTTCAGATTTTAAACTTTAGGAGCTTTAACTTAGGCATGTAACTTATGGATAAATTTTAGGATGTAATTGAAAAGATAATCTTTAATTCCCTGAATAACTGGAAGAGACAGATGCCTTTGAAGACCTTCACAGGGACAATCTTTCTGTCTAAGTATTCAACAATACACAAGCACAACCTTTTTTCCATAGATTTTCAAAGGCATCTTCTTCTCTGCAGTGACTATTGACATTTTGTTTGAGTGCATTGCTTTTCTTCACCACCATCTACATTTTAGGCATAAGAGCATTGACAGAGCCATGCCAGCTTAGTCAAGAAAACTCACCATGCGTTGTTAGTGGAACTTGAGCAAATACACTGCTGCAGAGGCATACAATTCCTATCCTAGGAATTAACGAAATTATATGCTTATTAACTAAATAATATTATTAATTTCAAGAACTTTGGACCTAAATATGCCAGACTCAACTGAAACATGACAACAAACATTTTCAGCGTTCTTTTGTGATGCTCCAAATACATAAATGTCTATTGTTATTATATTCCCAGGTACTAGCCAGCGAGGTAATAATTTTTCTCTCATGGCTTAAGAACAGCAAGAAAAGAAATTACAAAAGGACTAATCAAATTAATTTATTCTCTAGAACACACAAGAAGAAGGCATTACTGCATACAAAAGTACAAGACTCAGGGTTGCAGACATTTTCACAGTTGGTATACTGGACTTGTCTCCTTGGATTGAATGTGCAAATAAGACTTTTCTGATAATGTTTTTAGTTGATTTGAAACAAATGACATATGACAAAGATTAGATTTTACTCTTCTCAGGAAACATACAGATGTAGAAACTCAGTGGCCTAAAGGCATCCCTAACTGGGATATTTTCTGGTGCACCTATTATAAAAGAAAAAGATTCTCCAAGACTTTATGTTATTGAGATGGGATGCCTTCTCACTCAAAAATGTTTTAGTGAGACAGAAGTTTTTGAACAGAAATTAGAACTGAGAGAACATTAATTATTTTCAGAACAGAAATTAATAAGGAGAGTAATGAGCTGTACAGGCAGAAGTGAATTTTTGAGCATGGGTACAGCCTTCTCTGTGAATAAATGCTGGGCTTAGCCTCAAGTTGCATCAGATCAACACGACTTATAAACACTACATTCATTACTAAAATTTCTTGTAGTTGTGCAGCCCGGGGAAAGAATACACAGGAGAAAACTTATTCATAGAATTACATAGCTTATGTAATTTTTTCACCCCCCCAAAAAAATGTTTCAGGAGTATTAATTCTTCAACTGGAGTCTTGTCTACACGGTATTTAACACAACTCTTAAGCAAGCACCTAGTTGGCAATTATTTCTTCATTCTGAAAGAGTTGCTTTGGATTTAAAGATATTTAAACTGTTAATTGCTAGGATCACTTTCATTACACCTTCCTTGTTAATGGCAAAATTGATAGTATAAATATTTTAGAAATGGACTGTATAATAAATTAAAGGTAGCTATTAAGGAACAGTTCTTTAAATCCATGAAGATGCTTTGTCAAGTTGTGCCATTGTTTTCAAAGTTTGCAGAGGAATTCTGTGTTTGGAAAATAAGCGTGGTGAGGTCTTTGGGTAGAAAGAGATCTGTCTGGCTTAGACCCCTGTCACCAAAATTTCAAGTGCTTAGGACTTGGTTAACAACCTAGGTTGTTAGGTTGTTAAATCTAACAACAGGTTAAGTGTAGTGCTGGTTTGTGCCTGAGATGTTTTGCTTTTCTGAAACTCTTTTCCCAGAGAGTTTTCTATAAACAAGAGACATGTTTTTCTAACTGTAATCTTTGTTTACATTCTTTCCCTAGGAGGGACTTCTTCTTGATGTCCCTCTGGTCTGACCAATGTGATTGAAGAGGTTTGTCTTTGTTTCACCAATCAAATTGTTCTGTGTAGAATAGTATAAAAGGGAGACATCCCCAGAAATAAACACAGTCATTTTCAGCCTTCTGAAGTTGGAGTCTGTGTCATTGTTGTGTACAACAGCATCAGTTAAGTATTTCTCAAGGCACAAATCCCATATGTTTATGAGTACAGGGAACAAGGGGAAATATGAATGTCTCCATTCTCTTGGAGGTCAGTCTGCCTAGACTTCAAGGAACAATCTTTTGAAGGGAAATACCCTTGCTGTTTCAGGGATGTTGCCTGCCTTCTGCCCTCTATGTACACAGTGAAATCATCCAAGGGTAGTATAGCCAGAAAGTCATGAGATATCTTCACTGATGAAAGCCACTTTGTAGCCCAAAATGCAAGAACCATATTGACAGCAGAGACATCAGTGGTGAGGACACCTAACTCATGTTTTTCCTGGAACAGATATGCATTTCCTATCAGAATAGCATTAATAAAAAATAAAAGTCTTTTAGGCATACAGAGTACAAGTGAACATCCTCCCAAGTTTTCCCCTTCCTTGCTGGCTGATTGTCTTCAACATATTAGAAACTAGGATTCCTTCCTGAGATATAAGACTGTGAACTGGGATATACAGACGTCCTTCTTTGGTCAGAGGAGATTGAAACTGCATTCACAAAACAATTTATTTGCCTCAATGTCTACCCTTCTTAGTCCCTTTTTGCTGTGGGTGTGTTGGATGACTAAATCTTTCACTTGTTGGATGACTGAAAAGATGATTGCACATTACATCACATGACCAACTTCATATATATCCACTGAAATTTATATGGTGAAAAGCATAAATAGAATCCCAAGCTGTTATAAACAAACAACTGAATGAATACTCAGGCAAAAAAAAAATCCCCTAAACTCCAAACTCCTAAACCAAAACAACAATAAAAACCCAAACCCACCCTTCCAACAACCAGATCACCACCACAAAACCATGTGTACCTCTTTTAATACATACATTACACCTCAAAAAGCTTGGTATTGGTGCATAATGTATTTCTTTTTTCCAGTACTGCTATGTCTTGAGGTGATACTACTAGCATATTAGCAAGTGGACTTAGTTGGGGGGTTATTACAACAAGTTAAGTATTCTACTCTAAAACCTTCAGATTTGGTTTCAATTGTAGGAAATCCTTAAGGTAATCTACCAGGAGACTTTCAAGAGCAGTTAAGAATGTTTTAAGGCTGATTGAGTTGAAGAGTAAATTTTTCACTACTCCTAATGAAAGCACAGATAAGCCACCACAGACTCTGTAAAATCCCAACCTGAATTAATAGCATAGGCTTTTTTTGAGACAAACTGAAAGAAAAAATAAATTTACTGTGAAGAACCAGAAATGGAGAATATATTTTCCTACCTTATTTTCCCTTTGTGAAGCCAATGGTTTTCTTCTGCCACTTGCCAACCTCACAAGCTTAACTTCTTTCTCACTTTACCACACTCAACTATTTCATAATTTTCACCAAGTGCATGTACACTTGACAGTTTTTTCTCCATCTGAGAAGTTTGACAAGATATTGTTTTATCTGTTATAAAAGTGGGGGTTCTGTTTATCACACACCTATCTGAAGGCTAAACATAAATAGAGGAGGAAATAATTTGATAAAGGTCTATTCAGTATCAGCTCTAGTACTGTGAGTTTATTTTTTATTCCCACATAGAACCCAGAAGATTAGTTTGGTCCTTTATGGATTGATGTAATTGCTTAACAAAACATATAAAATATATGCTAACTGCTTGCTTTCTAAATAATGCCAACTGACTGAAACACCTTTTTAAACCTCTTGGCTATGTTAACATATAAGCCCTTCCTGTTACAGTTTTGTAACTTGGGACAGCCTTTGTGTCCCAGGTTCATCCATTCCATTATGCTGGATTAATTTTTTTCTTCTTTTCACCCTAGTTCTGATTCCTGTGAAAGGATTTGCACACTAGACAGAAGTAGCCATTTTGTGGTCACTTGATTTATACAGGAAATTTATGACTCACTCAGTTAATATTTTATACAAAAATATATACATTACATAATGTCAAAACTTAAAATAGATTTGTTTCTTTGTTTGTGGCTGTATTATAACTCACAATATAATCTTGATTATATTAACTTTTTTTTATTCATTCTGGTTTTGTCACTCTAATTTTGTCACCATTATTTTGCTTATTTGAAAGTTTTAACTGCCAGTACACAACCCTGCTTGCTGTTCACATTGTACCCAGGTGCCCCTCCTGGCACCTATGAAGTAGATCGCTGACAGCAAGTCTTTGAACAGAGATGTCAGTTTTAAATTGTGGGGGAAAGGAAGGGAGGAAAAATAAATTGTAAAATTAAGGTAGAGAATTATGACTCCTCTTACTTTATTCACTAAAATCATCTTTACCATACAAAATATATTAGGGGTACTATGCAGAAAAATATAATCTGCAAAGAATAATGTTGTGACAGTATTGGCTGGGTACAGATAAATAATTGCCCAACTCCTGAAGAAAGGCACTTCAATATTTTGTTTACCTAAGTAAATCGATTTTAAAGTTCCAGATGTCTAGATTTGCTGTAGAAAGGAAAAAAAAAAAAAAAAACAGGATGAATTTGTAGAAGAGAATATGAGGAGCAGCCAGCATAGAAATTCCTTTTCCTGAATATTGTGTTTTAGGACATTACTGTAGTCATATGGTTTCAGAGGGAATAGCTTCTTTTCACATGATATGTTTGGGCATCACAAAAAAAGCAGATCCTTAATTTTTTGTAAAACCTGTCCCTCACCTCTTGAAATTTTACTGGGCTTGTTGGAATGCAATCAAGAAAAGGAAAAAATAATGCTTTCCCATGCCAGTTCCATTGTGCAAGAAATGTTGTTTATCACAGGCTTCCTGGGTGACAAAAACACAGATTAGGAATATGTACCAGTGGAATGTAAGCTACCCCTTGCTACTGTATATTTTTTGTCAAGCCTCAGCAGATTAATAGCTGTCCATAGTGTACATGAACCTATTTCCATCCTGTGCCTGAGAAATACCCTCAATGCTCTGCATGAGCACATCAAAAAGAGGTGACTGGCAAAGTCACCCTGGTGTAGTTTCATCAAAGCTTGAACTTTCCTTTGTCTGCAGCCAGGCACTGCCCTGACTTCTCCCACTGCTGCTTGTCTCCAGTGTAGCCATGATACTTGAATGGAAGATACTAAAGCAAAGGTCAGATGCTTTTCTTGACAAACTAGCAAACAAAAAGCAGAGTTTTCTGCAAGGTCCTTAGTCACCAGCTGGGGTTAAACCATAACATCCTGTCTATTGAATATTGCTGTCTTACGGTTTTAAATAAAATATTCTTATTTTGTGGTTATAAATACATCCAGTTATATGACCTTTTACTTTTTTTTTTTTTACTGAAGTTCCTTATTTAGAGACTCTAATTATGAGACTCTGACAGGAGTTCTACTTAGTGAAAGAGTCTATCAAATATGATATGCCATAATTTCCCATAATCAAAGAGGAACTTGAATTTGATTTTTCAGCCTTTCAAATATCAGTCTCACAATATCATTATGGGTTTCTTCAAAATATTAGATCACTGTCCTGGTTTGGAAAGACAAGTATCTGCCAGGGAAAGCTGGAGTTTCACTTGCAATGGAGAATGTAAACCCCTCACCCCCTCCAAATTATTATAATTTTGCAATTAAGGGCTTTCAGGCAAAGATTTGAGAATAGTTCTTTACTAGGAATATCAACAATACAAATGTAGTTGTAAAAAAGCAAACAAACAAACAGCAATCCTAGAAACCCTGACAGAGTCAGAGATACAATCTGACACCAGCGTGTTGGAAAGTGCCCAAAAGTAAGACCTCCTGTAGTGGCAGATGTTGGAGTAGAGATGATCCTGAGAGAAAAGGGTCCAGTGATGGTGAGAAGGGTCCAGTCTTCTTCTGGGAATCCAGTGGAACCAGATCCCTGGTGTTCCCGTGTCTCAGTCTTTATCCAGGTAGGAATGGTTGGCTCCCCCCCACTGGGTGGAGCATCTCACAATGGGATGATGGAATGTGTTGTGTCCTTGGTGATCCTTAATGGCCCATTAGCAGAAAATATCCCCCTGGAGGGAGGACAGGCAGTGAAAGAGATAAGAAACACTGCTCCACTTGGTTTTAACAGCCGGCCCATTATCAGAAGGCACCCGCCTCCCTCCCCCCAGAGTTACAAGAGATAAAGAAAAACATCACCCCAACTGCTTTCAACAGGTGAAACAGAATACACATTATTGGTAACCCAAGACAGTCACAAATACTCTGGATTTAATATGTTTAAAGTCATAACATTTTGCAATATTACTAATTTCCTATCAGTAAAATATCTATAATCTGTTGAAACTCAAGTCAGTGTGTTGTATCTGCTAAATATTGTTTATTTGAATACAATTCTGTACTTCAAATTTATGGTTTTTATTACCTGAATTTAGAAATAATGAGAATAAAGCTGCACTATGTACTTTCTTCCTGAAAGTTGTATTTCATAAAAATATTTAATACCAATTATTATGTAATAATAATAGGCCTACAATTCCTGCATCCTACATTCTGGTTCCAAGATCATCTGCTAGAGAAGTTCTTCATGTCAACAGGTTTCATTCTTTTCCTCTCTCTTCTACATTCAGTTGGTTAAAATAGGTTGCAGTACTGACTTACCTTTTTTGGTTTTAGTCCTAATATTCGTCACACACAAATGGCATTTTTTCCAGTGTAATGCATTAGAGAAAGATGCCATCTGCAATGTGAAGTTCACCTAATTATGAAGACTAAATCTGTAGTGTCCAAATTAACAAAGGCCCTTGTTGCCTATGCAAATATTTCTTACGCTTTCCATATTAACAAAACACTTCTGTCAGAGACTGAATATGCTTTTGAATAATTTTTGCATTCCCAGAATTGGGTTTCAGTACTGTAACCTCACAGCATGAAAGACTCCAGGCAGGTTATCTGCTACCACACAAAATTTTCAGAATTATATTCAATTTTTTAAATCATATATCTAGAGCAGTCTCCTCAGTCTCTCTACTAACTTCTTTTCTATCCTTGTCACTTTCACTTGAGGGTATCCTTTTATGGTGATCCCTGACAATATTGGTCACATATATAGAAACAAAGCATTTGGCAAGTATGCATTAGAGCTTGAGACAATTTCACCATTGTGAATGCTGATAGTAAATTTAGATTAAGATTTAGAGACAGAGAGTGTACGGTAGAGGTCCCCAGTAATTACAGAGAGGCCTCAAAACTTGTTTACAAGCATCAGTTAGAAACATCCATTATCTGATGCCTAAAACATGGATGTCAGTCTTTATCTGAAAGATTTCTAGATATGCTGTCTATTTCTTATCTTGTACTAGACTCTATCCTCAGGTGTAAGATAATGAGAAATGTGAGCCAGGGTTTACAATTAAATTTACTGACCCCTCATAACTGAGTTCTTATAATAACAAAAAAAAAAAAAAAAAAAAAATACTAGCAGCCAGAAAGAAAACAAAGATCTGAATCTGTGAGAGAAGTTATGAGGTGAGTATACTCCTTGTATTCACCATCACTTCTATATTGGGAGCAGTGATCTTTAGACATTTCTATTGTATGGACCCACATATGGATTTAATTCTCATGGAAACCAGAACAGTCATGCGAAAATGTTATTTGAGTGTTAGCCATGGTATGCAGGCAGACATGGGAGATTGAAAGTGCTCCCTGTTATCCTAGCATAAATTCCCATTATTTTAGCTGAGACAATGTTTATTTCAGAAAGCTAAGAACTCATGCAAATAAGCAATTCTGAAGTAAAACTAAAATGTTCCAGAAAGCATAACACTTCCACGTGAACATCTAAAATATACAGTTGCCTGAGTTAGTCAGATGATGCAAAGTCTGCCTTCTTCCAAAACATATTAAATGCCACACATATTGGGTCATATTCATACTGAGATGGGCTTTCAGAAGGCAGAGTGTTGGCATCAGTGCTACTTACAGATTTAGCACTGTGGCATAATCACATGAATATGAAACACCAATTATGCATACATTTTTGACAGGGACCTTAAACAGCTGTGAGATCCAGTAATAATATCTATCTGTCTGTCTGTCTGTCTATCTATCTATCTATCTATTTTTTTTTTTTTTTGCCTTTTGCAAAATTGCCTTTGATAGCAATTGGAAAATGCTCAAAGGAAATGGACAGTGATTCCAAAAGAGAGAAGTTTTCTTTGGCTTAACATTTGCTTTCTTACCCTTCATGTACTCTAAGAAAATATAAGATAAACTCAGCAAACTGAATTGCTTCTTTAGAGGTTCCTGATAGTCCAGGCCTACAATTCAAGACCCCACGAATTTGAAGAAATGGACTGGTAGGAAAATCATGGAGTTCAACAAAAGGAATTATGAAGTCCTGCATCTCAAGAGTAATGATCCCACTAACACGTGCAGGCTGAGGAAGCCTGGCTGGAAAGCAGCTCTGCTGGCAAGGACCAGGGATTTGGGTGGAAAACAAGTTGACAAGTCAGCAGTATGCCCCTGTGGCAAAGATTAGCTGCTGCCTGATAGGCTACAGTAGGTTGCCAGCAGGTTGAGGGAGATGATCTTCCCCTCAGCTCAGTCCTGGTGAGAAACATCTGGGGTGGTACAATGGGCTCTGAGTACAAGAGAGACATGGATGCCTTGAAGCGAGTCCAGTGAAAGCCCATGAAGGTCTCTTCATGGAACACCTGTCATATAGTGAGTGGCTGAGAGAGCTGAAGGAGATAAAACTGGAGCAATTTTATCCGTGTATATAAAACCTTGATGGGGGACTAAAAATTAGAGCACCAGAGTCCTCTCAGTAGTGCTCAGTGGGAAAAGAAAAACAACAAAAAAGCCAGGTATTACACAGAAAATGAAATAATAAAAAAAAAAATCCATTTTTTTAATGTGTGTGATCAAACCCTGGAATAAGTTGCCAAGGAAGTTGTGGAGTCATTATTTTTGGAAATGTTCAAGACCGGATGAACAGAATACTAAACAAGCTGCTCTAACTAGCCCTGTTTGAGGAAGGATATTGGACTGCGTGATCTCCAGATCTTCCCACCCTCAACCACCCTGTGATTCTTTGATTTTAAGGTTCTTAAGTCTATTATTTCACTAAACCCTTACTGAAGTTTTAATGCATTATTCCAGTGAATTCACTCTCCCTATACTTATTTTTCTGATAGTTTCTATTCTGTGAATGGTTCACTGAATGAGTTTATTCTGTTCTCAGAACAGATGAATGTTAAGTATTAAAATGAGATTTGCAGTATAAGTCTGTGAGTAGTATTTATTGATGATGAGCTAATCTGCTTTTGCATTTTAATTTCTCAATTCACTTCTTAGAAACACTGCTATGAGAGCAATATATTGTTAATAACAGAGGAAGTGAACACCACTGACATTAGTTTCCCAAACTAAATGAATATTCATACTCTTTTTTTTTTACAACATTCTCTGAATTCTAGTCACACCCAAATTTTGTACTAATTTCCTAAGTGGAAGGTCTTTGTTTTGTATGAAATCTTCTTCCACCAATGGAGAAAGAATGAGTCAATTAATTCCTTAGTACTTCATCAGGTTGTGATATGTAAAAATGAGTCTTAGTGAAAAAGAAGGTACATATCTGTATGTGTACATCCAAACAAATAAAAGAAAAAATAACCCAACAAAATGGATAATTCACCTTAAATATTTTGTATGTCTTTCAAGAGGCATTGTGAAGAGTATTTTCAAGGTATACTGCCTCTTGCTGGGAAACATTAATGTTTCCAGGGAAGATATGGACTCTCCAGAAAGGACATTAGAAATTATTACAAGGACTCTATAATTTGTTTTCCATTTTTTTTTAAGGTTCCTCCACAGGAACAGAGTAAAGATAAATAAAATGTTACTTTGAATCCACTGAAGAGACTTTGTGGCATTTTCTCTTTTAACCTTCCTGATCCCCTGTACTATGATCTGTGTTGAAGCTGCTGAAAAGAACATTTCTTAAATTTGCTTTAATAACCACTATTTAAAGTGAGCTTCTCACAAATATTTTGCAAATACAGATCTGTCATAGCTATATTCAAATTTAAAGATAAAAGGTTATTGCATTAATCCAGTCTAAGTCTTTGTAGAAAAATAAATCCCGTGAACTCATTCAGGACACGCTGCATAACATCTGCATTAAATGCATGAATTAAATATGTGACACCAATGGCATTATAAGACTAAGATGAATATGTAAGCCGAAGCAGCCGTGGTTGTTTAAAGTTTTACACAGTCTAAATTGCAAGGTCATTTCCATAGTGATGAAATCAAAGTGAAAAAACCCCATGAATACTTATTTTTTTCAGTTTGTATTTTATACAAACTGAATTTGTATATAAATTTCAGTTTATATTTTATTGATATGCACTCAGTTTTTTTAATCTTTCCTTTGCTAAAAGAAGCTCTCTGTATTTCTTTTCACAAAAGGGAAAAGGATATGATACATATCTAAAATGTCAAAGGGATTTATTTATATAGTAAGTTGTGAGTTACACAGTAAGTTTTGAATGTTACAAGTGCCATTCCTAAACATCCAGGTTTCTTATAATGTTTGTATTTCCTAAAAGATAAGAGACTCAACTGAGAGGAATGATTTGCATATTTGAAGAAATATTTCATTATACAGTATATGAAAAGCACAATATATTTTTGATATATTGGTAATCTTGAATCAAAGAGATTAAGTTTAGTTTATAGTGTTAAATCTCCATATGTTTATCTAGAAATAATTTATGCGTATGATTGAGAAAATTTGTGTTCTTCTTCAAGGCAGACAGAGGGACGTGATCCTTTCCCATTACTCCTCTAAAACTCTACAGGCATTTTGTACATATGCACTGAGAAGAGACTAGCTAAACTGGAAACCACAGTTACACATATTTAACCAATGTCAAAATGGAGAAGTGACTTACAAAAGCTGAACAATTTATGCTAAACCAGAATATCAGTCTCCAGGATGAGTTCAAAGCCCCATTCCAAACATATCTCCAAAGCAATTCAGAAATCGAATCTCTTTTATGACCAATTGTCTCACATGTCGTCTTATTTCAAGATACCTAAAGTTCCTTACTTTGTTATATGAAAGTGATATCATTGTTTGGTTTACTTTTCATCTGAACCAAAAAAAAAAATATACAAATTTAGTCCAAAATTCTCCATAAAACTGTAGGAAGGATCATAGCTCAAGCATTTTGCTCTCTATACACATAGAGAAATCTGCCTTCAGTTAAATTAAATAAAATTTCAGAAGTACACAGGTGTTCAAGGATATAATCTTCAACTCATTTAATAAATTCTATTATTTTCTTGTTAACTATAGATATTGGCTTGTATCAAAATAGAGACTCCAATGGATGAAGAAAATTTATTTTTGTAACTTTAAAATTTTAACATGATTAAAGAAGAAATTAATAGAAATAACACTGGTACTTAGGTTATACACAAAGAAAAACGAGTCTGTTGGTTATATATGTTATATATGTTATATATGTTTTATATATGTTTTAATATTAAGAATAATATTTTCCTACTCATAAGACAGTACATTATTTAAATTAGCATTACTTTATTGTAATATTCACCACTTCTTAATGCATGCTTGACAAAAACCCTCAGTTTTAATATTACAGATTGTTTCCTACATAGCTCTATATGTAATCTCTGAAATGCCCCTTCTCACCTTGTTCCAGTTTTACCTTATCTACAGGACTTAGAGTCCAGCAGATTTTTTTCCAGCTGGGTCCCAACTGATCTCCATGCAGGGTCCAAGTTCACCATGTTATACTATGGGTTTTAGAATTATTTCCTCTGAACTACTTTTTAAGTAAATTGAATTTGTGTGTTTTAGTCTTCAGTTAAGACAGTTTGGGAAGAGCGTATTCTTCCACATCTAAAACATAATTAAATACATACCTCCATAATTTGTTATTTGCTTTCATCAGCTAAATTTTTTGAACTGCTGCATAGATCTCAAAGTATGATTGGACCTGATCTGGTGGAAACGAGATGATCTTTATGGTCCTTTCCAACCCAAACCCTTCTGTGATTCTATGATTTTCTTGCTTAATTCAAATTTTTTACATTTCCTTCTTCAGCTGAACTCTTTTACAAATTTCTCATATAGAGTCTGCAGAAGCATTTTGAAAGGAGAAAATAACTGAAACAACCCTGTTTGCTTAACTTTAGCAGCTGTCTTGAGAGGGTTACCTCTACTCCTTTGCTCCCATTTCAATTTGTTTTTTTCTTTTTTGAGCTCTATTGACCTAGAAATCTGGGACATTAGCAGAAGAACATAGTGGGTAAAATACTCCTGTAATCTGTGCAGACAGGGATAATTGTTGTGCACAGGCTGCAGAAGCTGAGTCAAATCAAAGTTCAAGTCTGAACAGAGAGAATATTCCAGTGTGAAAAACCTGAGTTATAAAGGTAAATTTCACTTCCCCCCAACTTGTCATTCTTTATCAAAGCTTACAAGTTAGAGTGTCCCTTGATACAAAAAGATATTCTGAGAAGTTCTTAATGTGAAACAGCTGCTTTTGATTCTTTTACGCATTCTTCATAGTGGAAGTAGTATTTTGAATACCTAGCTACTAAATGTCAAGTCTTTGTGAGAAAATGGAAGGATCATAATTCTTCCCAAAAGTCATTTCAGTTCTCCCTATGGATAGAAGAGTATGCTAAGTTGCTCCTGGAAACTAGATTATTTAATTTGTCTGGAAACAGGTAAAAATGGCAAAAGAAGTATCACCCAATTTGATAAGAAAAACTCAGGCTGAAAAGAAGTGTATTTCTCTTATAAGTTCCAAGCTTACAAAAATACCATGTAGACATGGGAAAGAAGTAAGATTTTGAGGTGCCTTTATCTCTGAATTGTAGGACATTGCAGAAGACAAATTCTTACACTGAGAGCAAGGTAAGTTTCTCATCTCTGTATTTTATCCTAATTTCCAGTACTAATTCAGAACTACTCTATATCCTCTGACGTCTTCTCAGTTCAGGGAAAATAGGTAGTGCTCTCTATCAGCATGTGGAAATTCTTCCTCTGAACAAGTGCAGCGCCTTCTGCTAATTTTGCTTAATCCAGTTTGCTTCCCTTCTGTTTTAATGAGCAATTCCTTCCTGAAAAAAAGACGGCTCACAGTGTTTTAAGGTTCAGAGTATTTTAACGTATTTGGTCAAAAGTTAGAATTTTAATGTTGCTTTAGAAGGAAAGTGAAATGAGACTCAGATTGACTTTGCTCTTTGGTATCTCTAGCATCAGGAATTTATGGACCTGGGAGATGTCAAATATATCCAGTTAGTTCTGAATGGGTGTGTGGGTCTGAGGTAATTAATCTATGAAAAGTTTGTGCAGGAGCTATTGCTAGATGGAGCAGAAAGGCACTCAAAATGCATGAGTTGATCATTCAAAGAGAAGGTCAGAGGTGATTGGTGTATGTCTTATCTAGTTAAATGTATAGATCTCCTATATTTTTGCTGCTCTGGGTGTAAATTATGTTTCTGTGTCTTGATACTGAAAGGCAGCATGCAAAGGAATGGCAGTTATATTTCCCTTTTATAAAGAAAAAAGAATAAAATTTTAATAAAACTGAACAAGATGTCATAAAATTCAGGTTCAGATAACCTGAATAATTGGTGTAACCTAATTCTTGTTAGGTGTACTTAGAAAGTTGGTAGGTGTTTGCAGTGTTAGCTATTCATACTAAGTGTTGCTTTAGTGATCAATTTTTAATAATTATTACTGATTTTAATAAATCTAATAATAGAATGATTACATGCCTTCACTCTTCCACATAAGAAACAAACATACTTCCACAACTCTTTCAAGTATAAGCTACTGACTGTTTATTCAAGTACATTTTTGATAATTAAGAAATGCAGATTTAATTCCTACAGAGAGAAGAGGAAGCTATCTTTAAGAAAAGAGCACATAAGTCTTTATGGCTTTGCCTTTAGCTCCTTTTGCCTCAATTCTACCTCCTTCACGTGTTGTGAGAATGATTACAATAAATATAAGAAGTTACCCGGGTGCTGTCATGAGGGTGCCTTATACAGAGTATACTAAAATGGGTAGGTTAAGATTAAAGATTCCTCTACTTCTAATGATATAATTAGAAAACTTTTAAATTGAAATAAAACACCACTTAGTGGCTATCTCTGGCTTTGTGTGTGACCTGAAAGATACTTAACTGTGTCTTAGATCACTAAGAACTCATTGAATAAAAATGCAAATAAGAAACCAACCAGTGGTGTAAATATGAATGTAAATTCCTCTGCCACTTGTCTTCATTTGAAGATTTTCATGTTTCTCCTCTAGCAGTTGGAAACTGTTGTCTCTGTTATGTTGATAGCCTCTAAATCCTCAACAAGTGAAATCATCTGTTCTCCCAATCCATATGATAATACACTGTGATAATTATGGCCTACAGGTAACTGTACTTTCACTGTGGCAGCAAAGACTGGGGCAGATCCAGGCAATTTAAACACCTGTATTAAATATATTTTTATATATATTTAAAAACCCTCAGAATATCAATAGCTGTGCTTTTGTTACCTATAAGGCTGAAAAAAAAATTACATGGTAGAAGTTGTTCCACTGCCTGGGCTTTCACTAATGCTGTTTTGAAGTCAAAGACAACTGCTGCAAATGTAGCATATCTCACTCACTTATTCCTGCTGAGCTGCAATATAACATTGCATAAAATCTTTATGTCACAGCGGATCATACAGAACTATGATTTCCAGCTTTCAAGCTTTTTCTTTCTTGTGAGATAGCTATATAACACATTTGTTCTGAAAAAAGAAGGTGGCTGAGGGAAGGACATCTTTTCTATAATTGAGCAAAAATGCAGGGAGCAAAATCTACTGGCGGACTATGTGTATCATACTGGGGATTTCCAAGTTCAAAGTTAGTGCCTCATTACTGGCCTGATTTTGTGGATATTTTGGGAGTAGCTGGTTGTAGTGGGTTTTCTTGGGTTGGTGTAATTTTCTTCATAGCAGCTCATATGGTTCTGTGCTTTGTATTTGTAACTGAAGCAGTGTGGATAACAAGCAAATGTTTTTACTGAACAATACACAATACCAAGGCTTTCTCTCTTTCATACTCTACACATTCCACCCTCTCTCCCTGTGAGTGGTCTTGAGGTGGGCAAGAGCTTAGAGTGGGTATAGAAATATAGGTATTTTTAACATAGGATATTTAGACACAGCAGCATTCTGGATCCTTGCCAACAAATTCATTTTGATGTGCGCTAAAGAGAAGTCTAGACCAGGAATGAATGCGACACATACAGAATAAAAACTGCATCATATGTATCAGAGTCCAGAGAGGACTTAGCAAGAAAAGAGATGAGAACAGTTATGATGCACAATGATTTTGCAAAAAAGGCTACTACCATTAACAGAGGTGATGTTTGGATTTAGCATGTGTGACACTACTATGGCAATCATGTATACAGCTGTGCTTTTGCCATTATTAAAAAGAAAAATTGTCATTATTAAAAGAGAATTTTATTATTACAAGAGAATATCTTGTAATAAAACAACCAGACCCAGTAACTCAATTAAGTGCATAAGCATTTTCACAAGAAAGAGTAACCATGTACTACCAGAGTTTTTTACCTAGCCAAGACACATAGACAAGAACATAACATTAACTAGGAAAAAAAAAGTCAGATAAATTCAAGGAACACTCAGATTTTCATATCCTGGTGTCTTAATGTCAAAACTAGATTTCTTTCTGGAAGGTGTACTTCCATCAAACACATATTACTTGTTTAAGACAGGAGTAAGTGAAATTTTATATCCTGTGACCTAGTTGCAGTTCCCATTGCAAAATCAAATAATCACCAAAATTGTCCTGCTAGATGTAGACCAAGAAAAGACTGTCACATCAGTTCTGAATAAGGAAACTATGTTTGCTTTTTGTATTGCAAAGCTACTCACCAGCCTTCCCAAGACTATTTTCAGTGCCATCTCTGAAACTTGCAACAGAATCTATTTGAGACAGAAAAAAAAAATGTGATACTAGTTGTGTATACTGAAAAGATTTTTTTAAAGAAACTGCTCCATAAATGTTGGCTTTTCACTGACCTATATGATACATTTAGAATTCCTTCTTTGAATGGTTTGACCATAACTACATCTTGTGCAGCATGAACAAATCTTGGCTTTCAGATTTAGTCAAATGTCACTCTATTTTTCTATTATAATGTATCTAGTGCTGGTAAGACTCTGGAGCCATAAAGATAAAATCTTATTAAATTCCTTGCTTTTGTCTCTTGTCCTAATATATGTCTGTCTTCTAAATGATATGATAATTCACTGTAGCTGCAACTCATTAGTACTCAGAAATTTGAGTTTTTTAAGTTCTTTCATGCTGAAGTGAGAAAGTCTGTTTGAAAATTGCCTGCTAGGGCTTAGCGCATTCCTAATACTTAAGCAAAAACTTTCCCTTAATGACAAAATCTTCTAAGTTAGTTGTTTCAGTGTCAAAATAGTCACGGGTTGAATTCAAATTTGGATAAACATAGATGTCCATAGGTATAGTACCATGTACCTGGAGTATCTGTCACTGCAAAGGCCATACATCTGCTGTAGATATTTTGGTTAAGTCTGCCAGCCATGACACTAAATGCATGTGCTTATGTACCTGAATATTTCATAGTGCTTTCATTCATAATTTCTTTTAATGCATACTGGCTCAGCCTGGTTTGGTGTTGTGTTTTAGATTTTTGACCAAGACAGTGTTGGTAACTGTTCTGGGTTGACAGTGCCTCTATCCCATATCAGTGGACTGTTTTTGTTATGTCTAGCAGCGCTGTTTTGCTCACGGGGCTTTTGCTGCCCGAGCAGAGCTGCTTCTGAGCTGCCGCTGCTTCAGCTGCTGCTGCTGCTTGGCTTTGGCTGCTTCAGCTTTTCTGCTGCTTGGCTTCTGCTGCCTCGGCCGCTCCTGCTGCTGCTGCTGCTGCCGCTCCTGCTGCTGCTGCTGCTGCTGCCGCTCCTGCTGCCGCTCCTGCTGCCTGCTCTCCGTTTTTGTTTCTTTCCCCCTCCTTTTCTCCCTTCCCCCCCCGCCTCCCTCCTCCCCAAGACAGGACCAGCTCTGGAACTGATCTGATCTGAGACGTCTGAGAAGACCCGGAGCCTGCCAAAGAAGCTTGGAGCCCTCCCCCTGAGTAAACCTGCACCTTTCATTCCACTCGGGGTGGGGAGAATTTTCTTTTTCAATAAAACCGGTTTTTTCCACTTTTTTCCTCCTCCAAAGAATTTCCTTCCCAACCCTGGGCTGGGGGGGGAGGGGTGGTGGAGGTTTGTTTGAGGGGACTCCCTTTTAGAGATTCTCCCCTTAATTTATCCTAAACCAATACACTTTTTGGTGCGTTGGCCGGGAAACGAACCCAAGAAAGTGGAAAAAACCTTAATAATAATATTGGTGGTTCTGATTGTTTTGTGGGTGTATCGGGATGGTTTTTTGTGAACTCATAATGTCATTCGGGGTGAAAGCCGCCAATATTTCTGGTCCCTAGGGTTTTTTGAGGTGTTACTACCTTTGTGGTACCTAGGGCTATTTCCTTATCCTGAAATAGCTCTGGTATTGCTCCTAATACGTAGTTTATGTAGCCGTGGGGCACTAGTCAGAATATTCATTGGGCTAGGCTTGTTTGTAATGATTTACAGGAAGGCTGTAAATACACTTGATGGTTCGTTATGGTTAGGCACTCAGTTTGTGAGTTTGAGAAGAGAAGCAGGGGCAGAGTACTTTCAGCCTCTGTTTTCCCTCTTCTCCTCAGAATTGTTTATATCTCTATTAGAGAATGTTCAGTTGTCCCTGAGTGTAAAGGAAACCATCTTTCTGACATATAATTTAGTAAGCTTCCTCTATACTGTCTGCAGTTTATGTAAATTGAGAGCTGAGATTTCCAAAGGAGCTAATGAGACCTCTGATGTAAGGGAAAAGCCAAGTAGAAGAAATCTTGATTGGAGTGGAAAATGGGAAGACATGGGCCAAATTTTAAAAGAATTCTCTGATCCTATAGCCTGGGACTTCCCATCTGAACAGATTTAGAACCCGGCTGAGGTGGCCAAGTATTTGAGAGAGAAGTGTTATGGTAATACTAAAGAGAAAAGGATTATTGCAGTGAGCTGGGCCTTGGCATATGTTTATCGTACACTGCTAGATACTGTAGGGCAGCAGATGGAGGCAGGGGGGCAGGAATGTAAATCAACAGCTACCCCAGTCGCTAAGTCTGCAGCCAGCACCCCAGTTGTGAAGCCAGCAGCTAAGATAGAACCTGAGCCTGAGTTAGCAGCTAAACCTGACAGTAAGCCTAAGCCCCTGGCAGTTGCTCCAGCAAAGAAGCATACGCACAAAACCGACCGACCAGTGGATGATGATGACCCAGGAGAAGGACTTTCACCAAGATCCGAAGCCAAAGCATCTGGCACAGGATCAGAAGCCAACACTGATTCCTTTTCCCTGAAGGACCTTCGGGGCCTAAGAAAGATTACAGGCGACAACCTGATGAACCTATCATTAGTTGGCTAGTCCGTCTTTGGGATGCCGCAGGAGAGGCTACAATTCTGGATGGCACTGAAGTGAGACATTTGGGATCTCTGTCACTTGATCCAGTCATCGACCAAGAGATGATGAGAGAGGCTAATCCACGCAGCCTCTGGGTACGGGTCCTAGGAAGTGTGGCAGAAAGATACCTGTGTGCAGATGATCTTTATATGCAGCAAACCCCATGGAAGACCATAGAACAAGGGATTCAATGCTTGAGGGAAATGGCAGTGGCAGAGATGATCTTCTCCGATGACATAAATATTAGGAACCCAGACTTGGTACCGTGTACGTCTGTGATGTGGCGAAAACTTATACGGCTTGGGCCATTAGAATATGCTTCTGCCTTAGCAGTAATGAAGCGGGAGGACACAGGGGAGACTGTACTTGATATGGCAAAGAAGCTCCGAGCATATGCAGATGCTGTGCATGGCCCAACACATGCCAGAATCGCAGCAGTGGAAACACGTCTCCAGAAACTAGACGATAAGCTGGAGGAGAATCATAAGAAACTTAGGGAGGAGATTAGAGAGGACCTTCTCCAAATCTCAGCAGTGCAAATTAGAGGCCCTGGTATCCAACGCAGGCGCACCTTTGATGGGAAGAGGAAGTACACCCCACGAGCTGAGTTGTGGTTTTTCCTGCGTGAATCTGGAGAGAACATGAGGAGATGGGACGGAAAATCTACTGCTGCTTTGGCACAACGGGTGCGTGAATTGAAGGAAGGCAAGACTCAGAGAGGAAGTTCCACTAGAAGGGAAGCAGCTCCAGTTGCCCGTAGCCGAACTGCCAAGTGTGATGACGATGACGTGTCCGAGCCCCTTGAAGGAACTTCTAAGACATATGCCCAAGGAAAGAAGGATAACCAGGCTTAGAGGGGCCCTGCCTCTAGCCAGGTAGAGGCTAGGGAAAATCATGTTTTTTGGACGGTGTGGATTCGTTGGCCTGGCACATCGGAACCACAAGAATATGAGGTTTTGGTTGATACAGGTGCGCAGTGTACATTAATTCCATCAAGACATGCAGGGGCAGAGTCTGTCTCTATCGCTGGCGTGACGGGGGGGTCACAAGATTTTACTTTGGTAGAAGCAGAAATGAGCCTGACTGGAAAAGAGTGGAGGAAACACCCCATTGTGACTGGCCCAGAGGCCCCATGCATTTTGGGCATAGATTACCTCCGAAGTGGGTATTTCAAAGACCCAAAGGGACTCAGGTGGGCATTTGGGGTGGCAGCTGTAATGACAGAGGGCATCCAGCAACTGAATACCTTGCCTGGACTGTCTGAGGATCCATCTACAGTAGGACTTCTGAAGGGGGAAGATCAACAGGTACCCATTGCCACTTCAGTAGTGCACCGCCAGCAGTATAGAACGACTCGAGATGCTGTGATCCCCATCCAGAAGTTGATCCGTGAGCTGGAGAGCCAGGGGGTGGTCAGCAAAACCCACTCACCCTTCAACAGTCCCATTTGGCCTGTGCGTAAGTCTGAAGGAGAATGGAGATTGACTGTGGACTATCGTGCATTGAATGAAGTGACACCACCACTGAGCGCTGCCGTTCCGGACATGCTGGAGCTCCAGTACGAGCTGGAGTCCAAGGCAGCAAGGTGGTTCGCCACTATTGACATTGCCAATGCGTTTTTCTCCATTCCTTTGGCAACCGAATGCAGACGCCAGTTTGCCTTCACATGGAGGGGGGTGCAGTACACCTGGAACCGATTGCCCCAGGGGTGGAAGCACAGTCCCACCATCTGCCATGGACTGATCCAGGCTGCACTGGAGAAGGGTGAGGCTCCGGAACATCTACAGTACATTGATGACATCATTGTGTGGGGAAACACGGCAGTGGAAGTCTTTGAGAAAGGACAGAAGATCATCCAGATTCTCCTGGAAGCTGGCTTTGCCATCAAGAAGAGCAAGGTCAAAGGGCCTGCCCGAGAGATCCAGTTCCTGGGAGTAAAATGGCAAGATGGACGGCGTCAGATTCCCACTGAGGTCATCAATAAGATCAGTCGTTTTCCTCGGCAGCGGCGTGGCCTCGAGGATTTACAGTCGGACGTCGTCGCGTCTCGCCTGACGGCATCCCTTCTTCCCCTCCTTCCTTCCTCCCTCCCCGCTCCCGGCCGCCGCGATGCTGCCGCACTTAGCCGTCCTGCTGCTGGCTGCCGGCGCCGCCCGGGCTCTCGAGGTGCCTGCTGATGGAAATGCAGGGCTGCTGGCAGAGCCTCAGATTGCCATGTTCTGTGGCAAACTCAACATGCATATGAACGTGCAGAATGGAAAGTGGGAATCGGACCCCTCTGGCACCAAGACCTGCATTGGGACAAAGGAAGGAATTCTTCAGTACTGCCAGGAAGTGTACCCTGAATTGCAAATCACCAATGTTGTTGAAGCCAACCAGCCAGTTACAATACAGAACTGGTGCAAGAGGGGATGGAAGCAGTGCAATGGTCACCCGCATATTGTGGTTCCCTACAGATGTCTGGTGGGTGAGTTTGTGAGTGATGCCCTTCTGGTACCAGATAAGTACAAGTATGGCGAGGCCTGGCAGATTGATTACATCACACTGCCTCAAACACGCCAAGGCAAGCGCCATGTGCTGACCATGGTAGAAGCCACCACGGGATGGTTGGAAACCTACCCTGTGTCTCATGCTACAGCCCGCAACACCATCCTGGGCCTTGAAAAGCAGGTCCTTTGGAGGCATGGTACGCCCGAGAGAATTGAGTCAGACAATGGGACTCATTTTAAAAATAATCTTATTAAAACCTGGGCTAGGGAGCATGGCATTGAGTGGGTGTACCATATCCCCTACCATGCACCAGCTGCAGGTAAAGTGGAGAGGTACAATGGGTTGTTAAAAACCACCCTGAAAGCATTGGGTGGGGGGTCCTTAAAGAACTGGGAGCAGCGTTTAGCAAAGGCCACCTGGTTAGTCAACACCCGAGGTTCTACCAACCGAGCTGGTCCTGCTCAGTCTCAGCTCCGTAATGTAGTAGATGGAGATAAAGTCCCAGTGGCCCATGTTAGAGGTTTGTTGGGAAAGACAGTGTGGATCAACCCTACCTCGAGTACAGGCAAACCCATCCGTGGAATTGTCTCTGCTCAAGGACCGGGTTATACCTGGTGGATAATGCAGAAAGATGGAACAACACGATGTGTACCTCAGGGAGATCTGAATGTGGGGTAAGACTCATATGTCAGAAGGAAACGTATAAGTGTCAAAGGTCTGAGCAAGTAAAACGGATGGAAATGTGTAAGTGTCTAAGGTTTGAGTAAGTGAGATGAAAGTTTTTTTGTGCGTCCACTATATGGGATAAGGGGTGGAATGTTCTGGGTTGACAGTGCCTCTATCCCATATCAGTGGACTGTTTTTGTTATGTCTAGCAGCGCTGTTTTGCTCACGGGGCTTTTGCTGCCCGAGCAGAGCTGCTTCTGGCTGCCGCTGCTTCAGCTGCTGCTGCTGCTTGGCTTTGGCTGCTTCAGCTTTTCTGCTGCTTGGCTATTGCTGCCTCGGCCGCTCCTGCTGCTGCTGCTGCTGCCGCTCCTGCTGCTGCTGCTGCTGCTGCCGCTCCTGCTGCTGCTGCTGCTGCTGCCGCTGCTGCTGCCTGCTCTCCGTTTTTTTTTCTTTCCCCCTCCTTTTCTCCCTTCCCCTCCCCCCCTCCCTCCTCCCCAAGACAGGACCGGCTCTGGAACTGATCTGATCTGAGACGTCTGAGAAGACCCGGAGCCTGCCAAAGAAGCTTGGAGCCCTCCCCCTGAGTAAACCTGCGCCTTTCATTCCACTCGGGGTGGGGAGAATTTTCTTTTTCAATAAAACCGTTTTTTTCCACTTTTTTCCTCCTCCAAAGAATTTCCTTCCCAACCCTGGGCTGGGGGGGGAGGGGTGGTGGAGGTTTGTTTGAGGGGACTCCCTTTTAGAGATTCTCCCCTTAATTTATCCTAAACCAATACAGTAACACACCAGTGTTTTAGTTATTGCTGAGTAAAGGGTTCATAAGTTTCTCACTCTGTCACCAGTAGTCTGGAGATAGGAAAGAGGTTGGGAGGGAACACAGCTGGGAGGGTCCAAGTGACCAAAGGGATAATCCAAAATGTATGACATAATGTGTAAAAAGAGTGGGGTGGAGTTTGCAAGGGACAGTTTTTTCAAAGTAGCTATTACTCAGAGACTGGCTGGGCATTGGTCTTGTGGTGGGAGATGATCTTTTACATCATTTGGATTTTATTCCTCCTTTACTTATTAAGCTGTCTTTACCTTCACTATGACCTTTTCTCACATTTGCTTTCCCCCTGCTACAGAGGCAAGTGAGCAAGAGAGTGGAGGGTGTGTTGGTGTCAGCAAAGGCAACACACAACATAAGGTCATGCAGAAAAACTACTTACTGACATTGAAGAGTCTGCAGTTTGAACCCTCTTGAGAAAAGGAGTGCTCTCAGTGCCTTGGTAATTGCAGCTCCAAAAGGTGAGGGATCCTGGAGTTGGGGTGATCTTGCTAAGAGAAGGGGAATTAGCCAGTTCTTAACCCACTGTAGTACCCCAACATTTAAATATTAGGTGTTTACCTGTACTCTGGGTTAAATGCACAAGAGAAATACTGACCGGATATTCTCAAGAGGTCAAAACTACTTTACTGGCAAAATATAGAAAAACAAGGAACTTTGGAAAAAGGTTTAGTATAACATCAACACAAAACACTTATCACAGCATTAATTTGGCCCATTCAACTTAGCAAACTTTAAATCTGCTCAATGTTAAGTTAGAAAACTTTGAACCCATTCGATGTGCTGTTACCCAAAATGTTCCAAGGAAAGGGAATTAGAAGAAAGACAGAAAAGATATAGAAAACCACCTCCTTGGTTCCAGCAGTGTCCATATAGAAAGTCCAAGCAGAGGGTGGGTCAAGGTATGTGCTCACTTCATACTCAGCCTTAAAACCCCCTGGGCCTTCATGGGCCCTCCCCCTAAGGTGGGACTTCTGGTCATTCTGTCACTCTGGAGCTGGGTTAGGTGAGAGTGTCCCTGGTGTGCCAGTGATTGGCAGCTCTGCCAGGCTGGGGTGCAGGCTCTAGGATGGGGGGTGGGGTGGGTGCCAGGGCAAGGGCTGACCTGCCCCCTCCCACACACACATGCATCCCAAAATGTCTTGAGACATCAATTTTTCCAATGTCTGATACTCACCTCCAGGACAGGAAAAAGGCAACTACAGCACCACGTGTTACCTAGACGCAGCCAAAAACACAAGTAAAGAAATCACTAGGGAACAACAATTATCACTTTTATGTCTGTGAAAAACTCAATAGAAACCTAAATGTGGTTCTGAATTGGTAATAATCTGTCAAACAGGGGTCAGAACCTATGAACAGGGGTCAGAACAAAATAATTTTAGGTAAAATGCTGGTATTTTGCACCAATGTTCAAAGAAGTGCTCAGAGTGGAGGTTTATCTAAGGTTTGTAATTAATTCCATTGACTTCCAACTAGAATGAACCTGACTGTAATGGAAACCTGAGGACCTAACTCATATAAAGACATCAAAATTACAAACACCTAAATCTTGATAAAATAAATCCCATCCAAAATCTAAGCTTATCTATCTTCATTACCTTACACAAAATTAGCAGAACCTGTGTGACTCTTGGGTACCCAAAATCAAGTGAGATAAATCTCACCATTTCTACAACAAGAGCACAGAAATATTCCTTTATATCACAGTGTTATGGTACAAACTCCAAAATGTTTCTGACTATCAATATAAAGTGATGAAAAAATATGTAGTTTGCTCGGTATATATACTGCTTGTAGACATACACACTGCATGGTACAGAGAAAGGCCAAAGAACACCAGACCAGCAATACTTTTTGACATTTTGAACTGAGAGTCAAAATATTCCTGTCCATCTCTTTAATCATCTTTTGGTTTTGGCTGGAGAGTCTCTCCATTACCTATAGAAGAAAACTGAACATATACTAAATCAATGAGTGCAAAAGTGCAATGCCTTAGCAATTCTGATTTCATACTGTGTCTAGTTAAAATTCACAGTTCAACATTATACTTAATTATAAAGAAAGAAAAAAGATAATGTATGCCAAAAATCAGTTTGATATTAGCAAAATACCCAGAAGATCCTAGTATGACTTCAAATCATAGTTTCTTAAAGCTCACATCACAGGAGGCTATGAGATCAGTCACAAAAGCCAAACAGGGAAAGCAGTCTGGGTTAGTCTAATTTGAATTCACTCTTTGATACAAAGAATATCTTAAAAAAAAGAACTTGTAATATCCACTACTTTTTAAAGTTTTGTTTTAAATTTAAAATGATCCTCGAACATTGCATTATTAGGTATTTTAAGAAACTGCTCATCATTCCACAGATTTTAATTAATGAACTTTAAGGATCTAATCATGACAATAGCCATATTCCCTTAAATCATTCTGTTAATGTTGTTCCCATTTTAACTAACAGCAATTTATGAGTAACCACCACTAGACATGTCCACATCTGAATTGCTTAAGGAAAAAATACAATTTACCTATACAAAGTTGTATAATTGCATGTGTCAGTAAAATGGGAATCAAGATAGCAAGTTTTATTTTTCAAAATAGTTGGGAAATAGTTCAGTGTAATATGAAAATATTATTTACACAGACACTTTAGTTGTCACTGTCCTTAAACAGCGTAGTATGTCTAACTCTCAGCAGTTCTCAGATATGAATGACCCCAAACTCCTACCCTTCTGCAGAACTAATCTGTGGGTATAACTTACTCATACAAGTATAATTACAACAGTTACAATGACAGTTATTAACCATCATTTGATATCTATGTAGGTGTGTGGATGAGTGTTGCCTTCAAATGTCAGTGAAAAATTCACATTTTCCACAAATAACACCCTGTAAACACCTCACACCCTGTCTCCCATGTGTCCAATCCCACCTGTTTATAGTCCAGGGGTCCATGCTTTGGCATGGACCAACTCACTATCCTCAGTTTATACCTCTGAAGAAATTGTTAAGCTGTGAAAAAGACTAATGAGAAAGTTTATACAGTGGCATCACACAAGGAAAGAAAGGTAAAGATAGAAAGAGAGCATTGGAGTAGAGATCATTAGTTTTTCAAGGGCTAAAGAGGAAAAACACCACCATGGAAGGGTGTAAAATTATAAAGGAGAAGAAACCTGGATAACTGACTAACAAACTGCAACTCAGCAACTTAAGTATCTGCAATGGAGGATGACCGTTTTAATTTCTGACCAAAGCTTAACTAACTAGCAAAGACCTTTAAGATGGTTTTTTGGACAAGGAGCATAATACTGCTTATACTAGCCACTCCTTCCATCCTGGCTATCTTTTATGTGAACTAGCTAATAGGGATGCTTTATGCTTTCAAAATGCATGTATTCTTCTTGCAGAGTACCCTTAAACATGGCTAATAAAAGCACCTGAAGAAAATGTCTTGGTAAGAAGGGTTAACAAAGTACTTTTGTAGAGTATTCAGTGACAAAAAGTTATGTGAGTCCTTTAATCAAACGTTAGACATCTGTAATATAGACATCTTCACTAGACAAACCTGAGATAATTGTTTCCTTTTGAGTCACAGAAGAAAAATAAGCAATTTCAGGGTACAATTCAACTGACTTATTTAAACATCAATCTTAGGTGAAATCAATACTGCCTCAGAAGTACCTCCTTTTCTCACTATTGACAAAAAAGGGGGCCCTAGAGGATTAGCATGGATGTAGATGTACCCTTTGAAGACATGTATTGGGTTAGATGACCTCCACTCAGCACGTGAATCTGTATGGTTTGTTAAAATCAGCACATGATTAGTTCAGCTCTCTGTAAGGACACAGAGAGATTCCGTGTGAAGCTCAGACAGTTAATCTTCATTTTAATAGATGTTTTCTTATCTTAAAGCTTCCTTAAATAACCAAGTTTAGTAATAAGTTCAGTAGTTGGAGAAACGCATCTTTTTACCTATTAGTACCTCAGGAAATTACATATTTTCAATCAATCCATACCAAGAAGGCATGCTGTATTTTTTAGTTCCAGCACTCTCCGTCATTTTATCTTATCACCCTTTCATTCTATGACAACACCTAATTTTTCAGGCTTTGCTTCCTCACTTACCATCCCTTTACTGCCACTGGAGTACTGAACACCATGATCTCAGTCTTAACCAGATAAGGGGATGAATCATGTAGAAGGTTTTCTGATCATACACTGACGGCAATCATAATCTGGCTAAATACGTAATGTATCACAGAGACCTTGAATAAATATGCACTGCAGCACTATAAATCTTACCCACATGTTTAGACATACTCAAGAGTTTCCTTGATCACTTAACTCTGACTCTGGTAAACAACATATGGTAACTGTGATAGAGTATATTTTCTGTAATTGAATCCTTTAATGTTATTTCCTATGGGATCAGACACTTCAGATCAAGTTTGGGGGTGACACACACAATGTTGTAAATTACACACCCAGATCAACGTAAAGAAATGGTCTAAGAAGTAAAAGATCTCAGAATTTGGCCCCATGGTTATTGTCCTTTATTATTTTAAGCATGTGCTGTAAAACAGTGAATGTTTCCATACTGTGCAGGATGTGGGCTGCTTTGATAGCATTACCTTGGGAAAGCTCTTCAGAGAAGGTTTTTGCAGTGCAGCTATTGTTTCCAGCTGATGACCTTTCTTGATGTCTCAATGGACGGGCTAGAGGGAAAAGAACAGGCTTACATTAACCATGCATGGTCTTTCCCCTGCATCTACCTTTTGTTCTGCTGCACAGTGAGAAAGGTTTAGTGCTTCAGGTCCTAACTGTGCACACTTAAATACTTTATTTGCCAAAATATTTTATGAAGATTGGGTCAGAATTTTGGTTTGGGTTTTTTTTGTTTGTTTGTTTGTTTATGGTGGGTTTGTTTTGTTTGTGTGGTTTTTTGTTTGGTTTTTTGTTTGGTTTTTCTTTTTTGGGGGGGGGGGTGGTGTTGGGGTTGTTTTTTATTTTGGACTGTGTTCAGATTGTTTAGGCTGAAGGGAGTACAGCTTGGCCCTGGCCTCATCCTGAGTAATATCCTATAGGGTATGACATGAGAAGCCTCTGGTCATAAAAAATAACACAGCAAGTTATAGATCACACCACAAGGCCTGGTTGGGTTTCACAGGTGATAAAGGTGGAGTTACATAAGAGATCATGGAACTGCAAACTGCACAGACACCTGGAGGATGCATCAGGGATATTTTGTGCTGTAAAGTCTGGCAAGGTCAACAGCAGCTAGGTAACCATGTGAATTATGTGAGAAGAACAAGGTAAATACTTGACCAAGACTTTCTGTGGGAACCTTGGAGGCAGTCTAGTAAGGACAGTAACCCAATTCAGTCAATCACACATGTAAAACATTTTGAGATTTTCTCTGGAAAAAGAGGTTGCTTTCACAACAATAAAACACTCAGATGAAGAGATTAGGCATCCTGTGAATACATCATTCAGTGGTATCACTGTGCCATGGCCATTCCAGGCCCAAAGGCATCCCCATCTACTCATCACTTCCTGACACAGACTTCTTGAAAGAATGCTAATGACAGTGCTTTGTTAACACTAGTCTTAATACTAGCACCTTACTGCTCTACTACAGTGAATGTCATTTTCCTGCCTAACAACTTTGTTATCCCACAATCAACAGAATCACTGAGGCTGTCAGGAACCCCATGAGATCATCAAGGCAAACCCCCCTGGTGAGAGCAGGGTCACCTAGAGCATGCTCTTCAGGGCCTTGCTGTTCTCTCCCCTACTCATTATCTCCTCATTTTTTTAGTGAGGACACTATCGAAGATGATTTCAAAAACCTTGCTAAGGTCAAAACAATCTACATAGACTGCTCTTCCCTTGTCCACCAAGGCATTCATTTCATCATAGAATGCTATCAGGTTTGTCAGGCAGGATTTCCCATTCAGAAATCCATGCTGACAATTTCCAGTCACTTCCAGTCTTGTAAGTGGTTTGCAGGGTCATATGCTCCTTCACTTTCTCAGTGATCAAAGTCAGCTGGTCTGTCGCTCATGTATTCCTCCTTCTTGCTTTCTTCCAGTCCTTGGGGAGCTTTTTCAGCTTTACCAAGATAAGAGAGTGGCTTTGCAATGATATTGGCCAACTCTATTTGCACTTATGGATGAATTCCATCAGATCCCATGGACTTCCATTGTTTAAATGGTTCCTGTCTTGATCTGTATTGAAAGTAGTGCTTCATTTCTCCAGAAAGTGTCTTCTTTTTACTTCTTTTCTTTATGCATTCGGTGAAAAGATTCTTTTATAAGAAAATTGGTACTGTAAATAGAAGCAAGGATGGACCTTCCTCATTTCTTTACTGGAATTTATTGTTTCTCTTCAGAAACAATAAATTCCACCTGAATTCAGCCACCAGAAAATCGTAGACAGAAATGGAAAAGAGTACAGAACTGACATGAAGGAACATGATGGTTACAAAGCTTGCCTCCTCTTTCATCTCTTTTGCAGCTTTTGGCTTTGCTGTTTTCTGCTTCTGTTGACTTATATGTTTTTATATAAATGCTTGATAATTTGGTCAAGGTCCACAGCCTTTAATGTAATTCTTTTCTTGAAATTTCAATTTAGGGAACTGACATTCAGAAAAGATCCATTTTTTTCAGTCTGCAATATATATACACACACATTATTTATAAGCTTTTAATAGCATAGGCAGTATTCATTTGCTAAATGAAGTGTATATTTTTGTTGTTTTGTTTGTTGTTTGTTTGTTTTTCAGTAAAATAGTTAAGCCACAAAGACTAAATGAAATTTAGACTGAAAGAGAAGCCATCAGTGCTTTGTCTCCTTGAGCTTAGGTCATTCTGACCTTCTGGAATTCATTTGGCTAGATGATCAAACCAATTTTATAAGAATGTCCTACAGATGCTGCAACATAGTTTACTGCTTCACAATAAAATGAAATAAAAAATTAATTCTTTTTGATTCATTACCTCTTGAGAACAGTTTTCACAAGGTTGTGATGAAAATTCTTCCTTTTCTACTGTCTGAAGAAAATGTGGAACTGGAACAGATAAAAGCTTTTGTTCTCTATTTAATTTGACTGCTTTGGAATGTTTTATTTCAGAAAAAATATGTTCAGAGCCCAAAGTTCTTCTTTTAAACACCTTGAAATATTTTGAACTGTTTCAAGATACTAAATAACAGTGACTATAGAGCTAAAATGTAATATAACACATTGCATAAGACAGTAAGCTTTCCTTTGAAGCAAAATTCATCACCAATTCTAGAATAGCTACATTGAGAGATATGAAGTGAGAAAGCATAAAGGAAGAAAACAGCTAGATCAGCTAAAGTGTTTCACTTCACTGATGTTTTAAAATTTTACTAGCTCTTCCAACAAATCAAAACTTACTGTTAAACATCTGCATTATATTTTGATATCCTAACGTGATTTAATTACAAAAGAGGTATAACCTCCTGCAGGAGTCCTGCTTGTAACTGCTAATGAGCAAGAAGCAATAAACTATCCTGTATAAATCAATATGTGAGAAATTAAATATGAGTGCTTGGACTTGGTTGGCCCCATATCTAATGGAACTATGAAAGACATGATTAATTAGAAAGGTGTTTTAGAAAGGTTAATTAGTTTACTTTTTAAATTATCTGCTGAGATAATGTGTTGGCTAAGAAAAAATTCCTGCATCACAAATTAGCCAATGATTTTTCTGAAGATTCAGAATAAACATACTTTAAGCATCAACTTTATCTGTTTATTATCTGGCAGTGTTTTTCATTGGTGACATTTATTACATCTCTTGTCTTTAGTTATCATTGTAGGGTTAATCTAAGCAATAAGAGTTTCAGGTTTGGATTATAATTTTTAATACTTTTAGGAGTCATTGGACTTAGGTTTGGTGGGGGTTTTTGTCTTTTGTTTGTTTGTTTGTTTGTTTTGGATTTTTTTGTTTGTTTTAGGTTTTGTTTGTTTGTTTGTTTTTAACAGTGTTCTAGGGAAATCATCTACCTTGACTAATATCTCAATTGGCTGGCAACAATTTAACCAGCAAGACAGCCCATGTCATCTTTCAAATGAATACATAATTTGAATGTAAACGAATTGAGTGAGGGAAACAAATGAAAAAAAATTAAAGAATTAAAATACTGTAAAAATATTGGTTAGGTTGGGAGGGAGTTTTCTTAGCTCAAATAAAGATAATTGTAAGGAATTTTTAAAAAAGTACTAAGGTAGATGTGAGGAGCAGTGTACCCTAAACACAAGTGTGGGAAAAGCCTTGAATGCATGTGTATGTTTGAAAGTATCTATGAAGGAGATGTCATCTCTGTCAAAATCTGAGAGTACTAAAGATGAAATTATATTTCATTATACACTAGCCCTACTTTCAAGGGCTAGTGAAAACCCTTGGAAACAAAGATAAGCAGTTCCTGTTTGTAAGACAATCTAGGGAGTTTATGAAAGGAGAGGGATCTCCTGGATGAAGGAAGTGAACAGTGTTCTCAGTAGAAACAGACAAATTTACAATTGTGGAAGTCAAGAGAAGCCTATATTGTAGATGATTTCCAATGCTGATAAGAATCTAAACTGCAACTATTTGGGCAGAAGGATAGAAGCAATAAGATTTATTCAAACTTTGGGTGAACAATTCTAGTAAGTACTCATAGTCAAAGCTAATATTTCTGTTATAAACTTAAGTAACAATAAGTTAGTGCTGCGGTCTGCAGATGAAAAGTAATTAACAAAATAATCTGAAGAATGAGAAATACTCAGATGGCTATGCCATATGTCAATTACTGAATGAGGGTTTATGAACGTTCACAAATTTTAGGAAAACATTGGAGCACTAAAAAGTGACCTTTAAATATGCAGATGCATATGCAGATAAAAATGCGGATACAAATCTCATTTTCATTGAGCAATGGCATAAATCTTGCATTTTATTCATTGCAACTCACTAAAGGAATAATCAAAAATGATCCACAGAAACATATATAAAACAATGTATCGTATTTATTATTTACAGCTGCTGAGAAATGTATTGATCACTAGCTAAATAGATAAGAAACAAATAAATCTGCAGAGCAGAATGACAGAGGCAGCGTGTCATCATAAAATGAACTCTGCAGCAGTTTCCTAGTCTTTAGAAATGATTCAAATATTTAGGGGATTTGATTTAGACCAAAACTGAAAGAGCATTGGATCATTGTAAGCTAGGCTGTTCCTGAGCAAGGTCTTCTCTTACAACACAAAGATTTTCTTTCTTACACTGAAAAAAATCTTAATTCTTCTATACCTTCTTTATAACACTTGTTGGAAACATAGATTTAATTTTTGTTTGTTTCTCTTGTCTCTACCATGAACACAATTTAACAATGCCATTTCCTTAATCTGAGACTATTTTAAAATTTTTTATATTTTCAGTTATCTCTTTGATTTCTCACTATCTTTCAGTTTCCAATATTCACTTTAGAGTATGTTATATCCATTCACCACTGTCTCCACATTTTCAATTTTTCTCTCATCTTCTTTCAGCCTAGGACAAAAGTTCTCAAATTCAATCTCCATAGCAGGGTTTTTTCTTTTTATTCTTTTTTTTTTTTTTTCAATTTAGAGCCTAAAATTACCAAATAAATCCAGTGTGAGGATCATCTTTCAGTGAGGGGACACTAAACAAATGCATTTCTCTCAGTTAGTGGAAACCTAAAAATCAAGATTCAAAGTTATGTAAAAATTAAGATTTAGGTTTTGGAGCATATCTGACATGCTTGTCGCTTCCCTCATCAAATTAATGAAAAAAGTGGAAAATTTATAAAGGAGAGGTAAGCAGAAGCATCAGCAGTTCAAGCAATATTTTAGATGTTGATTTTATAAATATTACTGGAATTTGGATTTTTTGATCATGTAAATAATTCTACACAAGTGTGGTTTTATTAGCCAGCCACTAGAGCCCACACTGCTGCTTGCTCACTCCCCACCAGCAGGATCAGGGAGAGAATCTGCAGCACAAAAAAATTGTGAGTTTAGACAAAGACAGTCTAATAGGGAAAGCAAAAGCCATGCATGCAAATAAAACAAAACAAGGAATTAATCTGCTTCCCATGGGCATGCAGGTGTTCAGCTGTCCCCAGGAGAGCAGGGCCCCCTCACATTGTAACAGTGACTTGAGAAGACAAACACCATATCTCCAAATGCACACCTCTTCCTCCTTCTTCCTCCCATTTTATATACTGAATATGATATTACATGGTCTGGAATATCCCTTTGGCCAGTTTGGATCACCTGTCCTGTCTGTGTCTCCTCCTAACCTGCCATGTACCCCCAACTCCCTTGCCAGTGTGGCTGTACAAAAATCAGGAAAGGCCTTGGCTCTGTGGAAGCCCTGCTCAGCAATGACAAAAACATCTTTGTCATCAATCCTGTGTTCAGCACAAATCCAAAACACAGCCTCATACCAGTCACTGTGAAGAAAACTGACCACTGCAGCCAAAACCAGCACAAGGCAAATATCCACCTATTTAGGAAAAAAGACGACTGTGAAAAAAAATCCAGGCTGACAAAGGAGTTGGAAGCCAAAACCAGCCACCTGTGGGGTGCTAATTCCGAAGAATGGAAAAGATGATGGTATCATCATGAGATGAGATTAAACAAAAAAATACTCACTAACAGCAATCTGAAACCTGCTGATTGACTTTTTAGTGGAGGTAGTGTCCACACAGTTTTGTCTGGACAAAATTAGGTAATAAAACATGTCTCTAAAAAATGAAGGAAACTCAAGAGGACTGAGGGGACTATTATAGTTCACGATTTCTTAAAAACTTTGCTGCTGAGTGATTCTACATCACTGTCATTCTTGAAATTCAAGCTACAATACTGTAGCTTGAACTAAATGTTACGTCTGCCATGATCTAGGAATCTGTGAGTCTTGTTTTGTTTTAGTGGTTTTCTGCAATCTGGAGGGCTGGAAAATGTTCAATTAAAAAATAAAGGAACTTTTCATCTCTATTATTTACATTTTCCCCTATAGAAGAATCCATATGACAGAACAAATTGTTTTAAGGCCATTAGATTTTTTTTTCTTTTACATTTTTGGCTTATGATTTTATCAAGAATGCTCCCGAATTACAAAATCATTCCTTTAAGTATCTTCCTTAGTTCTTTGCTGAGAAAGTATATATTGTAGACAACAGGGTAGATTTTTATTTAAGCGTGTAATTTCTTTTCATCAGATTTTCTTTATTGCTAGATTGTGTTTTATTTATTTGTTGTGAGATACATTAGCTTCTAACTGCAGTCTTATGCTGCAGGAAAAGCCTCTTCCCCCAACTCATTATGAGATCACACGTGAATATTCCTTGAGCTTCAAAAAGGAACTATTTCTTGTCTAAGGAACTAGTTTCTACTGTTCATATATTGTCCGCTGGGCACAATTCAGACTAAATCTCCATGCAAATAATTTTTTCAGTATGGGACAAAAATAACAGTGACCTTTTCCATTTTGAAAGGTTAATGAATGAATTGCAGTGTCTCTTCAATGGTTGACTGTCAGGGAAACACATGGCAAACATGAGTTATGGTAGACATATATGGCAAACTTTTATTTTTGGTTCACTGGATCCCACTTGTTGAGCTTGGTCTGCCATCAGTAAGATAGGCAAAGGAAGATACTCCATGAAAAATCAGGCAATTGCTCCATTATACTTCATTACAAGCTCAAAAATGTGCTTTGTCCTGACTTCTAACTGCATTGCTCATTAATGGGTTTACTGTGGTCTTACTGGTAAGATTGTGTAATATCTGGTGTAATGCCAAATGATAACTAGAGGGACTCATAACTCTTGTTACCTTTCATATGTGAATGTTCCCTGTTTAAGAGCCACAAGAACACAGGACAATGGTGTCTAAAAAAAAGTGCTCTTTTTTAGTTTTCTGACATCCAATTCCCTTGTTCTGATTATTGAAAGAAGATTAATTAACTCTATACAGGAAAAGTATATCTGTGAGTTGAAGATTTGATTTCCATTTATGATGACTCACAGAAATGTCTTTATGGATTTCTTAATTAATATTAATAGAGTAATTCCAATCTGAATAGTAGATGTTGCTTATGAAGAAATAGATGACTTTAACTGATTTTCAAGCTAAATAAACTGAAAATAATGTAATAATGTAATACAGCCATTTAGTATAAGATACTTTGGGAATACTGCCTTGCAAGTATTAATAAATGTAATTGACTAGGCATCACATTATGCAGTACATACAACTGAGCAGGTACAGGCCAGCTTTCAAGATCTGGGCCCATAGAATTTACATTTTTATTCAACACGTAGTTTCCAGTTGAGCCTTTCCAGAGAAAATAAATTTCTTTACCTGTTCAAATTAAAATCTGTAAAATCTGGAAAAAAACCAATAAATTCAAATTTTCCCTTTTTAAGGGATGATGGCAAAAAGATAAAATGCCAAAACATTCAGTACAGTTCAAGAAGAATGATAAGTTACAAAGCACAAATTACCTCAAGGATACTATTTATGATGTATCTATTTTGTCAGGGAATTGAACTCATGACCCAAGTTTTGGAGAGTGCTGGGCTTGCCTACTGAGTCACAAAAAAAATCTCATTTACTGTCAGTAGTAGTCATTTTAAACTCAGCTGGGAAAGCTTTCAGACAAAGGGCCTTCACCTTGAAAGGGTGAAAGATTAAACTGAGGATACTATTAAATGGAAAAATCAATGACAACTAGTTAAATAAAAGAAGAAACTCTCAAATGAAGATAAATAATCAGCTGAATTTGTCCCTCGTGTGTCTCTGTTTCTTTCATTAGAGAGACACAACAGGGCTAGGTTTGTCTCTGTATGGAGCAGAACACAGAAGCCAAGCAAATAAAAAAATGTACTGTATAATACAAAATGACAAGCAGTCACCTGGGGAAGTATTGAGGTTAAACCTTGCTTCATAATTACAGATTTATAAAAAAGATCTGAATTATCACTATTTTAATCTGAAAAAAACATGAAGCAAGGGTAGTACAGCAAGGGTTATATGTTGGATCATAAATTCTTGGAGTTTCAAGTCAAGGAAAAAGAGAAACAAATCCTAATTTAGTTTTAAAAAGCACAGAGGATCTGAAAAAAAGAAAGACCATTCTAATAGGGAGTTCAAGGTTATTAGAGGACAAAACCCCAAACTACATATATACTAAATATATATATTTAAAACTAAAAAATAAGCATATTCAAAAAAAAAGAAAAGGGAAAAGCAGCAACTAGCAGGGTAAACTGCTTACAGTAGGCAGAAAGATTGAATAGGTATGAGAAGCAGCATATAATACACTTGTATCTCAAAATATATTATATAATTAAATGCAATAAAGATTCAACTCTTTTTTTATCTTCAAGCAATATTATGCTTCACAAATCCTTTAGTAGTCTCAGAGTCAAAAACTGTGAATAAATGTGATCTAGTCTATACATCATAGAGTGATTTTCAGAAAGCTTTTGATAAGGTTGCTTGCCACATTCGGAGAGACATAAAACTGTTGTGGGATAAGAGATATATCCTTTTATGTATTAATGATTCATTAAAATAGAGAAAAAATACAAATAAGTAGCAATTTTTCAGTTGAGGATAACATGGTGGAAATCCTTATCCTCAGGGACATGATTGTGATACATAAACTCTTCAATATAGTCATAAAATATCAAGGAAAAGGTGGTGATTATTGTATATAGTAAAATTTGCAAGTGATAAATAATTACATGAAGATCATTAACTTAAAGCAAACCATGAAGAACTAAGAATTTCATGGCACTATCTGGTCAAACAAATCTAGAAGAAAGGAAAATTTCTATCAGCTAACATAAAGTATTGTACAGAAGAGAAAAAAACACCCTAATAGTTGCTGTCAGTCAAAAAATCAAGGCTGAGGTGAGTAATTCTTAAAGGATGGCTTTTGAATGCTATTTAGGAGCCACAGTGGCAAACAAAAAGCTGGAAATTGTTAGGAACAGAATAGGAAGCAAACCAGAAAATGTGATTAGGTTACCGCGTAAATGGATGGTGTGTTGATTTACTGCATGCATTTCAGTGTAAAATTCTAGTTGTCCAGTCTCAAAAGGGATATAATGGAATTAGAAAAGAGACAGAAGAGGATGATGGGCTGAAGAAGAGATTACCAGCCCTTCAACTTGGAACAGAACTGTGGGTAGCAGTCTACAGACACTGAATTCACTATTTTTCACAAGATATATACTAAAATTATCCAGTGAAGTTGTCACATGGTGGTCTCATTTCATGGTAAATGAAAGAATATTTTTTTCACAGTTTATTTGAGATATTAATTTCCAGATTAACTATGGCAAAAGGCTCTTGTGCAAAATAAAATAATAAAATAAATGTCCATCTCTGGCTCATCTTGATAAAAGATTCACAGAGTTCCTAAAGCATTGACAGTGGTGATTTGAGAGACTATCGCAGAGAAGGTTCAACACATACATCTGCTGTGCCTTAGACTTCAGGGCCCACTCCCTTCAGTCTAACTGTAGGCTTCTGAGTTGGCTTAAGTGCCTTTAGATGTTCTTGTACAAGAAAGGAAAAGGAAAGTTTTGTACTGAATTCTGAAAGCCTGAAATTTCTTAGGTCATATCTTCACAATGTAAAATAATTGGTGACTATAACACCCTCATAGGTGTTACGTTATGCCTACCTTCTATCCCAATATTTTGCTACTCATTTCTGCCCCCATAGTGAGGCAGATATCAGCTGAGCCCTACACAGACACATTTAGTTTGGGGTTAGAAATGAAATCAAATTAATGATTCATGCTTCATCCTAAGACAGTCTTACTTTTTCTTTTTCTTTTTCTTTTTCTTTTTCTTTTTCTTTTTCTTTTTCTTTTTCTTTTTCTTTTTCTTTTTCTTTTTCTTTTTCTTTTTCTTTTTCTTTTTCTTTTTTCCTTTTCCTTTTCCTTTTTCTTTTTCTTTTTCTTTTTCTTTTTTTTCTTTTTCTTTTTCTTTTTCTTTTTCTTTTTCTTTTTCTTTTTCTTTTTCTTTTTCTTTTTCTTTTTCTTTTTTCCTTTTCCTTTTCCTTTTTCTTTTTCTTTTTCTTTTTCTTTTTCTTTTTCTTTTTCTTTTTCTTTTTCTTTTTTTTCTTTTTCTTTTTCTTTTTCTTTTTCTTTTTCTTTTTCTTTTTCTTTTTCTTTTTCTTTTTCTTTTTCTTTTTTCCTTTTTCTTTTTCTTTTTCTTTTTCTTTTTCTTTTTCTTTTTCTTTTTCTTTTTCTTTTTCTTTTTCTTTTTCTTTTTCTTTTTCTTTTTCTTTTTCTTTTTCTTTTTCTTTTTCTTTTTCTTTTTCTTTTTTCTTCTTTTTTTTCTTTTCTTTCCTTGAAAGTTGCAGCAATTCCACAGCCTTGTTCACAATTCATCCTATGAATGACTAGTGCCAGAGCAGGTGAGAGGAAAGGAAGTTAGTTACAGCACAGTGATGGAAGGAGACAGGTTGGAAATATCTTTGTTCAGTACTGCCATCCACTTCTTTACAGTATAAAACCATAGCCTCCAACAACTCAGCTGGATGGGATGAATCATTAATTCAAAGCTTTTCCAAAGTATTCACCATATTCAGATGTAGGATTCATTCAAGCTAGACTTCAAAAATGTCTGGTCTGACCTCCTATGGGTGTTCTCCTGTAAATGTTTAACTGATAAAATTGAAGTTAAAGGGGTCTGTAATTATATCCTTGGAGTTGGCTGTTCCTGTGATTTAATGGTTTTGATCTACAGATAACACATGGAAGTGATACAATGCAGCACAGAAGTGTTATTCACATGGAAAAGACTAGACTGTGTCTCATTTGTAAGAGGTATCAGATCTACCATCGCTACTATTGTTCTTTTGGTGAATATAGACAGTCTAAGGTATGGAAACCATGGCATGGTACAAGTCTCAGGACTTCATTTTTCATTTAAAAATTTTCATATTTGTATTTGTTTCTGATTAGTAGGTGGTTAGGGAGAAAATTATTCTCCAGACACCCTTTGGGCTTTACGTGTGAATTTTATGCATGATTGCTTTCTTATTTATGTCTACATTCTGTGAACATTTGGATTTTTCAAGACCAGAGCTCTATTTATCTGCAAAATATAAGAATTCAGACACCCAAATACCCAAGCACAAACGTTATGAAAATATACCACTATATGAACTTACCATTAAAGAGAATAGACCAATTATGAACAATTTTCATGGTCAGTTCATAGTCAGTTATTGTCACAATTTATGGGAAATGACTTTTCTTTCAGAAAAAAAACCAATATAGCTTTATTTTATTCCTGTTCAACGTGATTCTGCCACTGCATTGTGTCACCTTACGTTTGGTTCCACTGCAGACTGATATGATAATACCAGGCGTAAGCGAATGGCAAGTGATGAGCAAGAGAGCTGAAACCTCTCTCTCATGTTGGGAACTACTTCTATTATTCAGTACTGAAAAACTTTGGCTGATCATAATTGTCTGCTTGTTCTGACATCTCTATGAATTTAATATAAACTTAGCAATATGTACGTGAATTTTAATTCAAAGTTAAAATTCACACTTAGATATTCATGGGAGCTGTATTTTTCAAAGGCTGGTAATTATTCATGACTGATTCACATAAGATAGTTTGAATTTTAGAGTTTTGAACTCTTCTGGTTAATTTTTATGGCACTTTCTGCGCTGCTATAAATTGATGAAGTAGTTTCCCCACTTGTTTTCAAGATATATATATTCTACAATGGATATGATAGATTTCATTTGTCCCTCAGTAGGATTTTACATTGGCAAACAAAAAGTGTTTGTAGGAGTATCAACCTCGTCCTTAAAGTTTAAAAATAAATTATATACATTCAGAAATCAACCAATGAATGATTTAAAAAGAGAACAGATTTTATAGCTTGTTGATGTAATTAGATACTCAGACAAGCCTCCAGGATGCTGGCTGCCTTCTCTATTTTATGCAGAAATTAAGCTTTCAAGACCTAATGAACGATTTAAATGTGCCACTACTAAAGGATACTTGACTATAGAGGTACTTCAAATTTAGGAATGTTTTCATTTTTTGCTGTAAAGATTTCCAAGCACATCACAAAGGTTTCTAGATTTCAGAAAAGAAGAGAAAGTTAATATCTCATAAACTGTAAGAGAAAGAAGATAACTGATAGCTCCAATGTACATTGAACCCCAAGACCAGATATGTTTTATTAATCTGAAAGAAACAAAATATATTTTAATACTGTCATATATTTTCATGGTAATTAAGAAGCATCTTCTAAGATTATTGGAATATGAGCTAGAGCTGCAGTGGTTTTATACGTTTGGCAGCAGTGCAAAATGTTTCATCTGTAGTACTGTGTTTACAAAGGTCACTACAAATGTTAACCTTCCTGACCTTTAAAAACTCAGACCTTTGCCAAACACTAAGAAATGTTCACTGACCAATTTATTCTTCAAGAATTTCAGTATACTGAAAGTGCTCCAGCAAGGGTAGGTTATCTAACAGTACACTACAACAAATATGACAGGTAGTCGATCTGTAAGATTAGGACTTCTAGGGTAAAGAAACATGTTGGCGCATGATGCTGAATTCTTGGTTTAGAATTGAAATCATGACATCACAGAAATCATGTAAACTTGGACTGCTGTGTGTCCCTAGGGTTTCAGTGAGAGGGACAATGATGTAAAAGATAATTGGATAATAAATAGTTATTAAAACCAGACTTTTCTCCATGTCTTGGCCCTGTGCTGTATCCTTTTTCATTCTTCTCACAGCAGAAACCATCAATGTACTGAAGCATTGTACAGCAATTGTAATAAACAGCTGAATTAGCACACAAAGATGATTACTATGACTGGTCTCTATAAGCCTACTATCACGATGCTGAGCATCCACAGTCAGGAGGAAAGAATGTGTGGGTTGAGCAAATTCAAGACTCTCGCTCTCTTCAAAGTTCATTTTGTTTGTTGCTCTGTTTTTGTACTCTGTATTGGACTCAGCCACACATACACTTCACCCATACTGCTCTGGCTAACACAGATCCTCTTTCTGCTGAGTTTTCTTTCCAAGAGCTGTGGTTACTCCCTGTACTTCTCCCTGAGCTTCAGGAAGCCGTCTTCTCTGAACCGTCTTCCAGTGTTGGGGGGATGTGGGTGTTCACGGTAACTCATAGTCACTGTGATAACTGTGATGTTACAGCTCCTTTTCATTGCCCATCGTTGACCAGCAAGGAATGCAAACACCAGCAAAGAACATAACTGACAATGCAATGGGCTCTAGGTCTTCAGACCAAGAAAATGGCTTCTATAGCTCTGATTTCAAACAAATAGAAATAATTTTTGAAAAAGAAGCCAAACCACTGTAGCGATGTGCCTCTTAGGAGTGGAGCTGAAGCCTAGATCCCAATAAGCATCTCCAGTGGAAAAGCTGCTTGGGGAAAATTCAGGCAGAGCAGTCAAGCTCACACATCCACACACGCTATGAGGCTAGCTCAGCAAGGAGGGGCAAAAGGGCCTTTTGTATGATAAAGTTCCAGTGAGGTTTATTTCAAGCGCCAAAAGGTATCAGGAACAAAAACACCAGGCCATGTGCTGTGTACCAATTTAAGTATGGGGTAGAGCAGCCAATGACGTGGGGGCGTGGGGGTGCTGAAAAGGGCAGGCAGGGTCAGTGACCTTATAGGGAAGAGGAGGCTGGTCACCAGGGTCCCACAACCAAAGGATTGTCAGGGAAAACGAGACTGGGGTAGTGTTACAGAGCATCACAAGGCACTTGGGGAAGTCTTCTTTTTAGTCTAGTGGGGGAGTTTTTATGGTAAATCCTTCTAAGGCCAGACCCTGGGTAACACACCAAGTGACTCCAGGGACCTCACAACCCATCTTTTTGCTCACTTCAATTTTACTGATTTTCATCTTCCTGTTTTGGGGGGATTTGGGGATTTTCGGTTTGGGTTTGTTTTTTTTTGTCTTTCATGTTTTACGTTGACTAAAGATAGACCTACTGAAATGCAATAGAGTTGTTTGTGCTTACAAAAGGATAAAAATTCATTCATAAAAACTATTTATTAATGTAGTGAGGTGAGTAAAATACCCAGAAAATGAAGCCTGGAACTTTAACCTATGGGAAGATGAGTAGTGTGGATGACTGTATGCCTTTAGAAACAAAAATCTTGTCAAAAACAAAGTCATTGTGAAGAGTCTTTGGGTAATTAAAAGACTTTTAACTTGAAAATGCAACAAGAGATTTTGTGATCTGTGATCTGCAATGTTATGTGATTTTAGTGTTACTGATCATAGATGGATTGCTTCTCTAGTCAGAAAATATCTGTATGATCACATTGGGGAACAGATCTTCAATTTGCACAAACTGGAGACTTCATTTTTATTAGCTGTGACTCTAGCCCAAAGGACAAGCTTTGATAAAAGAGCAAGTGGTCAGCAGCAAAAGATGAACAGACAAATGTAGGCTTCAAGGGATTACAAGAAATTACAAGAAAGTACAAGAAAACTACAGGTACTCACCTGAAGGCTTCAAAACTATTCTGTGTAAGTTGCTGAAAGGCTGAGAATCATATTGCATTCAAAAAATGCTCAGTACACCTTTGATCATTTACACAGTACATTCAATGCAGATGAATAATTTAAATGTTGAGCCTGTAAAAGATAGGCACAACATTCTGCAGTAATTTTTTCTTATACTGTCTTTAAGTACTGCAAGAACACCCTTTTACTTCCACACACCTTTTATGTAGGTAAAATCCCCAATAATTTTAGGCTAGCCTTGTATCCATGCCTCATCATGACTTGCAGCACCAATCTTGCTGGAGTTCTAGCACGCCTCTACACCTGTAAACAAACTGGACATATTAGGATCCCAGGTGCCAGAAGGGATTCAGTGGAGACTGTTGAAAGAGATGGACAGTGTAATTGTGAGAATGTAGTTCACTGTGTATGGAGCACTCTGATATTTAAAAGAGGTCTGTCAGTTGGAAATACTACTGTGTATCTACCTTAGAAATGGATGACAAGGAACTACAAGTTGATACATTTCCCTTTACTCCCTGGAAAGGCCAAGTAGCCCATCCTCTTGGAATCCATTTCCAAGTAAATGAAGCATAAGAAGATAATCAGGAGTAACCATCAGGGATGGTTGACTGGCTGGGTGGTTGAAGGATGAGTGGTGGTCCCCAAGGGCTTTCACACCATCTCCCTCCATGCCATTATTTGAAAGCTGGATGTATGAACTGGATGACCCAACTGGTTTGTTAGTTGAGAGCTGGCTGCACTGCCAGGCTCAAGCAGCCATAATCAAAGGTTGGGTGTTCATCTGGTGATCTGGAAAGAATACAGTACTTGAAGAATTAAAGCCAAGAACCACAATACTCAACATCTTTAAAGGTGGTCAGGGTGTTCACACAATACTTTTAGAGAAAATTTGCAGATGACTCAAATGTAGAGTGTCTGACCCTTCAGTACAGAGGGATCTTGATAAATTTAAGGATTAGGCTGAATGAAAACTAAGTTCAGTCAGAAAAAACCACCATACCTCTTGAATCAAAATAACTGCTGCATCTGTTTATAGACTTTAGTGATATCCTGACTTCATACAGGGAAATACACAATGTGCTCTACATATCTTTCCTATGCCTTCCCCATTCTATGGTGAGTCTGCTTTTACAGGAATCTTATGTTTTGACAATATTTTCTGTACATATCTTCAGTTTTAGAGATGAGATCTTGATTGCCAGGGTACATATTTAGCAGTGAAACCAGATGCAGCTGTGGTGGTTTACTAACGTAACACTGGACAAAGAGGCTGATTGCTGCAGTGTCTGCTCTCTTACTGCTATACCTGTGCAGACCAGACATTTCTCTGCATCATAATAGGTCTTGCCTTGATTGCCTGCAAATAATATGGACAATGCAACCAGAAAACCCATTGAATAGGGCTTATCATAACCTGTGGCAGTTCTCTTTCAACATCTCATCTCACCTAGGTGAGGGCAAAAACTCTCAGAGAAAAAATGCATTACAGTAAGTACCCTTGTTCAACTGATTTGTGTGGCTTGGACAAGAAAAAAAGGGCTTCTTTCTGGGCTGTGGGTGCACATTACTGAGTCATTTTGATCTTGTCAACCAACACCTCCAGGTCCTGCTCCTCGGGGCTGCTCTCAATCAATTCTTGGCCTGGTCCGTATTTGTGCCTGGGATTGTTCTGAGGTGCAGGACTTGCACTTGGCCTTGTTGATCAACGATTCATGAGGGCTGATCTTGTCAGTGATGACTGATGGAAAGAAGGTGTTTGATAACCCTGCCTTCCTGTGTCCTCTGTTACCAGGCCCTCTTAAGGAGAAGGCTCCAGGGAGACCTTAAGAGTGGCCTTTCAGTACCTAAAGGGAGCTTGTAAGAGAGAGGGGGACAAACCTTTCAGTAGGGCCTGCTTTCAATAGCACAAGGGGTGATGGTTTTAAACTAAAGGAGGGTAGATTCAGACTTGATACAAGGAAGACTTTTTTTACAATGGAGGTGGAGAAACACTGGAACAGTTAGCCCAGCAAGATGGTAAATATCCCATCCCTGGAAACATTCAGGGTTAAGTTCAAGCGGGCTCTGAGAACCTGATTTAGCTCATTCCAGAGTGTTGGACTAGATGGCCTTTAAAGGTCCCTTCCAACCCAGACTATTCTATGATTCCATGAATTTATGGTTCCATGATTCTATAGTTTTTTTAATAAAGAGACTTTCATCATTTTGGTTTTAGATCCTCTGTTTTATTCTATTGTCTCCTCACCAAAGTATATATTTTTACTAATTCTCAGTATTGAAGAGATAACTCTTCTGAATCAATACTGACTTACACGAAACTATTAAAAATTGTTTGAATCCAAATGACAAATTGACCTCTTATAAACAAAGTTTTTATTTGTAACTAGAATATCAAATACATATGTACAGAATTTACGATTAATTTGTATTATATGCAACCAAGCAAAGCCCTCTATTCTTCTCCTTCTAACTGCTCCACAACAGAATAATTTACACTTTACATTCTAGCCCTGGCCTACTGCCAGAGGCCTGTGGGCTCTCTTTCCAAATCCAGCTCACCTGTGTTATATTACAAAAGCCTACCAGGTAAGCTTTGACATAGGATATCAGCTGATTTTTAAATAGACCAAGTAATCTCCTTCTTCTTAACCTGTTTAGAATAAAACCTCAAGTTCTTATTCTCCAGCATAGCAACTGAATGATAAAAGAGTCCAAAACTGGCCACTGAATATCTTCACTAAGAAAATGTTTATTGTTTCTTTTGGTGTCTTGGTGTTTAGGTTCTTTGGTTGGTTGATTGGTTGGGTTTTTTCCTCTTCTTTTTCTAGTCAGGTTTTTATTTTTGTTTTTAAAAGGTAGAGGTTAGGTAATTTCATCTGTATTTGCTGGTTTGGGTAATCAAGTTGCTGGGAAAAAAACCCAGGAGCCCTATAAATACTTCTGTCTGTGCAACATTTTCTGAATAAGAAATCGGTGAGGTGTTTCTAATTCTGAAACTATGTTAATGAATTTCCTGTGATTCTTACAGACCAATGGACAAATCTTAAGGGGGATGTTTGGCTGTTAACTGTATGTGTAATCCCCACACAATATTTGCTACTACTGGATCTGTAGCTACATTTCCCCAAGTTCCACTTGGATTTCCTGTTCTTCCTCAAACACACTGAAGCCAATTATTGTGGAGGAATTTCTGAAGTTCTTCAGAGTTAATTATCTGGACTTAATTTCCTGATTGCATCTGAACTTGTATCACAGACATTCAATGCCAAATCACCATTTACAGTAGTGAAGCACAGCGGGGAACCCTTTAATTTAAAAGCTTCTTAAAATAATACTCAGAATTCTTCAGAACACTAAAGGAATGCTAGCAGGATTTTCATTTGAGCTCAGCCTAGGCAGCCAAATTATTATTTATAATAATGATTTTATAGCATCCACAAGATAAGGTCCTGAGAGAGGAAAACTTTTAGAAGTCAATTACTCTTATTTTTTGGACGAAGCAAAAACATAAGGATCTCTGTTTTGCCTGAGAAGGACTTTATATGACATGGCTATGGGATAGCTGCTGGAAATAGTTGACACATAAAATGTTGAAAGAAAGAAAGACAAAAGAAAGAACTAAACTTCTGTGAAGTAAATCTCTTTAAGGAAAGCCTCAACTTTTATGGGTATATCACTCTATCCCACACTGATATTGTGTTCAGTTTCACATGACTAAGATTAGGAAAACAAAGAAAAGAAAGTCAGCAGAAGAAAATAATGAAATATACATAAAAGTGGAGGAGAGTCGATGTCAAATTGTAAATTATTTCTGCTGGCATGAAAAGCAGTTTATAAGGTAAACCAAAATAATTCCAAGGAAAACAGAGATAACCCAGTTTGAAATCCCATTGTTAAAACAAATCTTAATCAATCAAATGATTAAATCTACCTTTGCAGTGTGTCAGTTACAAATGACAACAACTGGAATCAATGGATTATAATTTGTCATCTCTTTGAAGTCTCAAAGATTGGTGATAAGCAAAATACCAATGAAGCTAACAATTGTTGGGTAAAACATGATTAATATTCTGCTCCATGACAATTTTCTTTCTTTAAAGAAAGAGACATCATTTCAATCAAATCACAATTTTGTCCTTCCAAGGGCAAAATAAATCACTAATATCAGATGCTCAGAGGAAGCTTCGAGCAAATTAAGTCACTTGTACAAATTTGAAACTTTAAATGCTGTGCTTTAGTAGTCATAATAGGTATTCCTGTTTGAACATATTTTATATTAGGTATTTTATACAATATTGTGTAGCAGTAGAATGCTTTACAAATTAGAGTAACTGCATTAAGATCAATGGAAACCTGAATATAATAAACTAGGAATCTTGCTTAATTTGCTTATAATATGAAGAACTGAAAGGCTCAAATATTTATTTGGGGCTTACCTAAACACATGTAAAATGTCTTTGTAAGTACATATGTGATAAACAGTACTTGAAACTTTGATCTGTATAATGAACTGAATTTTCATTAATCAAGTATAATGTTCTTTATCAATGTTTATTAATATGTAATACTACAGTATCTTTTGCAGCCCACTTTTTTCTTTTTATTTTCTTTTTAAATAATGGATCTTAAAAATAGCAACTTTCATTATCTCCAGTTTTTTGCTCAGTTTCTTTTCCCACTTTTTTTTTTTTTTTAATGGTTTTTGTGCCTCTGATGTATTTCCAGGAATGCTTTAAACTTTACTCAATAAGGAACTCTGCTGACAATTATACTAAGCTAGAGAACAGTCTCTAGAGCCTACAGATGATTCTTCAAAAATTTGTTTCTACGACTAGCCAGTAGATTTATTCAATTTATTGAAAATGTGAGACTTGCTGGAGACAAGAAAACAGCCACATCAAAAGTTAATTTGAGCATTGTTGGAATAGGAGTACTCAGTGTTCAGTACTGTCGAGCTACCCTTCTCTTTATCAGTTTATCTAGAGACTACCAGAGACAGCTATACACAATGTCATATTTTAAAGCCTTCATGTGAAGTCTGGATGTATTTCTGGAAGATTGCTCATCCAAGTACAAACTACCATGCTCAGCAAAGTTTTGTGAAATATATTAGACAACTGCAAAACTCCACCTGGCTGTAACTGTCCAGGTCAAGGGTCTACCACCTCATCCAAAAATGAAGAAAATTAATAAAATTCTTCTACATTTTTTTCTGATTATTCATATGTATTATGCCCCCCAAAATCATTGTTTAATTATAGAAATATTGTTTTATTGCAGAAGTTGAATACAAAAATTATTTAGGAGGTGCATAGTAGAGCACCTGCCCTTTTAATGTCCAGGGTGGCACAGCCAGGCAGCTGTGTTCAGGAGGTGATTTGTGAATGCCAGCAAGTATGAGAGTATGCTAAAAAAATAAAATATTGGGGAATGGAACACCCAAAACACTGGATGATGGTTGTAGGAATGATTATATGCAGTGAGTAGAAATTTTAGTTTTTGAAGACTAAAAGAGGTGAGTGTCATGAAACACCTTTGGTAGTTTGAGGTAGGGTATATAAAGGTATTTTCATTAGATCTTAGCATCTGTGTAATCTACTTTATCTATCATTGTCATAGTAGATTCTAGGATTTTTCTCTCCTATGGGCTTTATTCCCTAACAAGCATACCTATGGATCAAAGGTTTGGTTTTTGGTTGGGTTTTTCTTTCAATTTCAATCTGAAAATAAATATGCTGGAACATGCTAACTCAAAAATGGTACATTTTTTCATTATTTTAATTCAGTAAAGTAGTTCACATTAATGCTTTTGGCTGCTGTATAAACTGTGAATAAGCTACTAAACTATTTTGTGTTAATTTTTAAGTTAAATGCTGAAAGTTATACAGATTAAGAGGCAGGAAAGACTTAAATAAAAGTAACTTCATTGCAAAAAGTACTGATGGAGCTAAAATATTATTAACAGAGTTTTGTTCTGGAGCAGGTTGATCTTACCAGGTCATTTGAAAGGCTTGACCGTTGAAAGACTTTTACAACTAAACTTATAATAACAACAAGGTAGCAACAAGGTACAAGCCGTTTATTTAAGAGTTGGACTCAATGCTCTTTGTGGGTGCCTTCCATCTCAGAATATTCTGGGGTTTTGGGGTTTTTTTGTTTGTTTGTTTCGTTTTTTGTTGTTTTTGGTTTTTTTTTTGGTTTTTTTTTTGTCTCAATAAATAGGCATATGGTGCACTGTAGATTACTCTTTCATCTAGTAGGATTTCCCCTTCAGGTCAAATCTCTGCAAAACGTGTAGCATGGAATAAATATTAAGAAAAAAAACATGGGAAAAGATGGTTTGAAACAAATTATGATTGAGTACTATTTATCTTTTATTTGGAGTTTACTATTTTCAGTATCTGTAGAAAACTCCAGAGACTGCTACAGCCCCTCTTGTGGAATTCCTCACATGTATCATTTGTTCATAAAAAATTAGACACTGCCTTTACCCACCTGGTTCTGCAAACTATTTATTCTAGCCACACTCTTTATACAATTCTATTAGAGAATAATGAAAGTAGTATTGGGGATGTTTTGTATAGTTTGGCCTTTCAAGCCACTAACTCCTACATAACCACAGCAATAATGCCATGTAAGGCCAGGAGGAGCTATGCAACCATACCAGAAATGCCAGACTTGGTGTCAGAAGTAACAGAATGGTTATCAGAATATCAGAAATAACAGAATAAGTATGGATGTAGCAAACAAAACTGGGACCAAGGTGGTGTTGGGGGTAAACTGAAAGGGCTGTTTATTGGGATGAGATTGTGATAGAGAAAAACAAAGAGTTGTAGAAATTTTAAAGTTGATAGAAAATTATTTGACCAGAGCTGTCTGTGGTAACCTGTGGTTCAGCCATGAGCTTGAGCACCACAGTCTAGTCAGGAAAATAACCCAAACATGTTCTGACAACATCACTCCATCACTCATGTTTTTGTAGTAGTTAATGTCTATGAAATTAGGAGTATGCTTCCTTAAGGCTAAAACACTCAATTCAATGGAATTAAACATCCTGGAGTAACATTGTCAGTGTCTGCTTCAAACCTAAGAGTATTTGCATATTTAAATTAAAAAAAAAAAAAAACCAACCAAACAACCCAGACAACCAAAAAGCAGTGTTTTCTTGTTTGCTAAAGTATGATGTTGCAAGTAGGTTTTGTCTGATACAGACAGCAGCTGCAAATCAAAGTAGTTTCCTCACTGATTTTATGTAGTTAGGTAACAGGAAAATATTACTGAGATAATAGCTTCAAATTCCTGAAGTTCTAGAGGCCACATTTTTTCTAGTAGTCTCTGTATGTCTGCATTGTTTTCTTTTTGTTTTTGATTTGCCTCTGCTATGTACTTTGGATAATTGGAAGTCATGCTTAATATTAATAAAAAGAAGATGAGTAACCATGGCTGGTATTACAGACTTTTAGCAATGCATATTTTGCCCTCTTGTCTCTTTTTTTCCTTTCCTAAACATTTTCTATTGCAATAAATGTATCCTTACCTGTGTTCTGTTTAAAAGAATTCAAGCTCAGCAGAACAGGCTGTCAACCAGTCACTCAGTTTGGAAAGTAAAATGTTTTTGAATTTACTTTTTGAAATGAATAGTCTTAAGGAATGTAAAATAGGGTAGTTTCTCAGAGTAATTCAGTGATTCACCACGCCGCCTCCATAAATCAGAGTTTAACATTTGAAAAAAACACAAACAGTAAAAAATGAAAGAAAAACCCAAACAAAAAAAAAAGAAAAAAGCCAAATGAAATTTTGACAGCCTCTGATATTGGGGCATTTTGCCTCAGGCAGTTGTAAATTAGATTTGTATTGTACAGGTAGAAGCTCACTAAACAGAAAGTACATAAAAAATTCTTCAAGAGCAAATATTACCATCCTTTAATTCCACATAAATATTCTTCTATATATAAAATACATAAGTGAAGTGGAAACTGAAACTTTTGAATATATTTATTGGTGGATTTAAGCTGTCAGAACAAAATTATTTTAAATGAAGGTCAAATTTGCTCAAGAATGTCATACAAACAAAAAAATAATTCATTCAATTAAAAAGCATAAATAAGCATATCCAGCTCAATTCTTTTGTCAAAAACACAGAGCTTCTGGAAACATTTTTTCTGACTGTTCTCTATATTTATATTACCTGAAGTTAGTATAAGTAAAAAAAAATGTTCTGGGTATAGGAGCTCTCTCTTCTTCCTCACTAACGGTAGCTGAGTTCTACCAACACTGGGGGGAAAAAAAATCAAAGGATTTTCTACTGAGACAACAATTTCTCTAAAAAAGTATTACCTCAGCAATTCCAGAGGTATCAGAGGCATAACTCATGAGATGAAAGAACACTCCCTGTGCTAATGCCATAGAAGCCATAAGACTGTGTGACCCACCAGTCTTTGTTTCTCTCAGCTCAAACTGAGACTGCATGGAAGTCATTCAAAACCTTTCCCCTTGCTCAGTACAGCATGGCAATAGAAAGCACTCAGCTTTTCTCTTGCAAATCCAGTTTGGGGCCTGAATTCTTAACAAACAGTGGATTTTCTTTGTTCCAACAACTCAAGTGTCTTTTTGAGGTCAGTGCATTTGCTTTCATTGACTTGGCAGCCATGTTTGCATCACTGGTGTGACACTCAGGGAACAAAACCAGTATTCAGTGAGGAAAAATTCTCTTCTAACTCTTGAAGGATGATATAACTTGTTGAATAAATAAAATCCCTGATCTGTACATGAGGGCTGTGCTTGCTAACTGTGACAGGAGGAAAAAAAATAAAAAAAAGAGGATCTACTGGTTTCAGTTTCCCAAAATAAATACTGGGTTTTTTCTTTTATAGAAGCTGCAGGAAAAGAACAAAGGAGCTAAAGATCATAAGACAGGTCACAGCATACTCTGAGAGACCAGCTATTAAAAACAATTTTGTCTTTCCACAGTTTTTCCAGGTCATTTTCCCTTCACTCATTATAAGTAGTAACATTTACATGAAAATAGGATCTTGGTTTCTCGGGAGTTTATCTGCTCTTTATAATTATCCTCTTGAAGTCATAATACTGGTTTCTGTGGTAATTATGTTTTCCATAAGTTTTCAGTGGTTCTTTCAAGGTGAACATGATCTAGGCTGTAATCCAATAATAGCATTTCAATGGCATCATTAAGACCAGGTTTTACAAATATAGGAGTCTAAAATGCTGTCTAAAGAGAAATGAGTCTATTATTATGTCCACATGTAGACAGCAATAAGTTGACTTTTTTAAATTGTTGATTTTGGCAATTCATTTGTGTCAGAAGCTTAGCATTCTTGAAAATCCCATTACTTACTGGTGTTTCTAAATCTAGATTTTTTCTTAAATAAATTGTGACCTACTTAAATAGAAGCTGTAACAAGGCTGCTCAACTGTGGGTGAAAGCCAGAGCAGAATAGTGCAAATTAATCCAGAAATATAAAGGTCATTCCAGACTCATTTTGAAAGTACTGATCATCTTATTTATTGTTACATGTTTGTAAAACTGAACACAAAATTTCAGGTAATTGATGTTTTGTATCATAATCTCACTGGGTTTTGGTGATTGTCTTTTCATTTATTCCTGTACAGATGGACTCTATGACACTACTACCCAACAAGGAAAAGTTTATGGACCATGTAGGTATGGCAGAATATTTGCTAGTTCAAAAGACTAATCTAAAGTTATTATACCATATACCTCTACCTTAATCACCTATGTCTAAATGAATTTTTAATTTTTGTAAATAACTGGAAAAATAGCACAATGTGATAAATTTTTGGGTTTCAAACACCTGTTGAAATACCTCTGTTGAAAGCAGTATGCATTCAATGCATATGTAAACAACTTGTCAGATGTTAATGTTTCTCACTCAAATTCAGAATTTACAGTAATCTTCACATATAAGTAGAAATAAGACAAGAAAGACCAAAGCCTATCTGGAATTAAATCTGGCCAAGAATGTCAAGGACAACAAAAAGACCTTCTTCAAATATATTAATAACAAGAAGTACTAAGGAAAACATGGGCCTGTTACTAAATGGACAGACCAGGCTGGACAAACCCATCTCTCAATCTGTCTCCATAGCAGAGGTTCTCCAGCCCTCTGACCATTTTTGTGCCCCAACTCACTCCAACAGGTCCATGCTTTTACTGTGTTGAGGACATCAGAGCTGGAAACTACACCAGGTGGGATCTTACCAGAGAAAAGCACAGGGGGAGAATCCTCCTGCTGTCTGCTGAGCACCCTCACTAAAGCCAGGTCCTTCTCAGTTTGACATGTCATCCCACAGCTTGTCACAGACAAGACTGATACTGTTCCCCTCCAAGTTCAGTTTAAAGGCCTAACAGTGAGTCAAGACCCTCTTCACCCTCTGAGTAAGATATGCCTCATTTCATGTAGACCCTTATATTACCAAAACCACAAAACTGGTGGATGCAAGTCATGGAGTCATGCATTAATAGACTGAGTCTTATTCTATTTCTTCCGTTGTTGCTGCTTGCAACTGGCAGTATAAAGGCAAAAATTTAACTGTGCTGCAGATGTCCTTACCTACCATCTCAAGGCCTTGAAATCTCTTTGACTGCCCTTGCACTACATGTTGCAGCTGCATGGCTGCTCACACAAGCAGAGTGTCCTGGGGTGACTTTATGATGTTTGTATCCCCAGCCTTCTGTTGTGCTTATGCTGGATATTGAGTTTGGTGCCTTTAAGACTGGTTCCAAGAGGGAAGGGGGGAAAAGAAGTGCACATTTTTTTTTAGAAACAGCACTCACTCCTCTGCATTCCTTGTCATGGACTGTGGTGTCTGCAGCGTGGACAGTGGGAGAGAGCTCTCCTTTGCTTTTAGTTAGTTTCTTTTAGATAGCTGAGGCAGAGAAGTTCCCTGGACTGTGGCTTTTCTTTTTCTTGGAACTGTTTGAACCTGGTTGGGACTGAAAACCACAGGGAGCTCACACCTGTGGCCCACTGGGGCCCAGGATGGCATTTGCCAGCACCGGAGGGACTGATAAGAGACTTGAGTGAGCCAAGCTACACCCCACAACAAGGACCTTCTGAATTTGCCATCTCTTCAGAACAGTGAGAGGTTTTATTTATTATTATTATTATTATTATTATTATTATTATTATTATTATTTAAATGCTTGTGAATACTTTGCTTGTTAAATAAACAGGGTTTTTCCACTTTTCTTCAAAGAAATCTTTTCCCAAACCAGGTGGGGGAGAGGCTGCTTGAATCTGCTTTTCTGGAGGGACTGCATTTGGAGGTTTCCTCCCAAAATTTCCCCTAAACCAGGACAAAGAGGAATAATGGGTAATAGTCCACAGGCTGTACCTGACTAGGAAGTTCCTAGGAATGTTCTGCAATATAGGGAGTATGCATAATTCCCTAACAGAAGGGTCTCTCTGACGTGTTGGCTCCTCTCAGAAAGGAGTCACATACAACTATAATTTGCCTGTTTTTCCTTGTGGATGGAGTTGTGATTTAGAAGCAATGCCATTCTAACCTTGGCAACACCTCTGATGTAGAGGAACTATCATGTTCCTCTACACATCCACTCAGTGGTCTTCCACATCCAGAGCCTCATATCTGTTGTACATGGGCACCTGAGAAAGCGAGTTGGGAAAGAAAGGCTTTGTTTGCTACCCCATGCATGAACTTGCCTCTATTTACCCCACTCCTTTAGCTGCTGACTTGAACCTCGAGTGATGAATAAACTAGAAAGGTTAAATTAGTGATGGAGGTTTGTCACAGGACAGAATCACTACAAGGATGGCTTTTCACCTAATGGAGTCAGAAGGCTGAGTGGATGACTCATTCTCTACCAACAAACTTTTCAAACAGAAAATAGTCCTAAAATATAGTTAAATGAGAACCATGAAGAGGAAAAAAAAATAGGAATAAGAGTTTAAGCATACTTTTTGCCCAGAAAGAGATGTTTGTTTTTTTAAAAAAAATCTTCTTATTCTTGTCCTTGCAAGATTGATAAAATGTTTAAAAAACATGTTTTTGGTCTTTAGCGTTAAAAGATCTGCTTCTGAATAAGAATAAACATTTCCTATAGCTGTAAGAATGGCACATTTATTCCATTATTAAAGAAAATTAGTTTTCTCAAGCATGGAACTCTTTACTTCAACATCAAAACTGGTTGAACATAAACACCAATTTTTACCTTCTCACCCTGTAATATAGCACCCTTTTAATATGTGGAACAATAAAAACAATTAAAAACAAGTATGACATCTTAAAAAATGTGCTGGGACATTTTAAAGGAAAATGTCATTTCTATTAAGAAATGTTTTTAGAGGGGGATAAAAGAAAAAACCCACACCCATAAAAATTCTAACCAGGTAGAGCAGATGAAGGAAAATTTGCAGATGAATTTGCAAAATTCTTGCAGTAGATCAGAAAGCTCAGAGGTGTACAACCCCTTTGATGGCACATGGTTTCCGTGGTGTGTAGATACAACTGGTGTTACAAATTCATGACAAAAATGCATCACATACAGTAAAACTTGTAGGTATGTTCGGAATGAAGTGCACAGAACTTTGTTGTAGACCTCCTGTCTCTCTCCAGAGAATTACAGGGAGCTAAACCTTTTCTTCCATTTCAATATAAGAAATATCCTATTATTTTATGACACGACTAAGTGATATGCATATAATTTCCAAACAGTTTTTCATTTTCCAACAACGGTGCAGTATAAGAAACTTTCTGAAACAGACGCCTACAAAATTCCTTTTGTAAGAAATGGGAGTCCTTTCTAAACTCATTTTTTTATTTTCTTTTTTAAACAAAGCTAATCTCTTCCATCTCTGCCATATGTTATCATGCCACCCAGCTATCATATTAATTTTTACTCCCTAGCTTAGAAAGACTTATTTAAAAAAAAGTAAAGACTTCTGAAGTGTCTTAGTGTTTAGTTCCAAGGAGGATGCTTTCCATATAGCAGAAACTTTACCACCCACATAGACACCTTCTACCTGGTCATATATGCTTGTAGCTTGTTGGACTTGGACAGACGTATTAATTCAGACATGTAATTGTTCTTACAAAGGATTTCTGATGAAGTGGCATCAGCTATCAGTTGAAGAGGTAACAAATCAGATGAGTGATGATCATTTTCCACAGCAAGTAGTCCAGCATAATGATGTAAAATGCAATACCAGCTGGGGGTTTCTACTCCCACTTCCAAGCTCAAATATCTTGAAGAAGTCATGGGTGTTTTCCATCATCAATGTTGTGTGCTAACTTTGCAAGCTAAATTAGGCACCATACATTTTGAAGGATTGGAGTACCAGAACTAATACCAATGAGAGAGGGCTGAAAACTTCATCTTTTTGAGAAACTGATTGTCAAGCACCACTGTATTGATTAGAAGTCTGTGTTTTGACACACAAGTTTTGATATGTTGTGCTCATTTTGCAAATAATATGAAAGGTTACAAGAACTCTCCTGCAAACCTTGCTTTAACATTCAAGACTGCAAAAATGTGAAAGTCTCACTTCAGTTAGAAATACTTTCAGTTTTCACAAGGAATATTACTTCTCTTTCTGTTGTTTTATTTCCCATAATTTGGTCATAAAATGCTTTTACTCTTGCAAACTTTTTCGTAAAAAGCTACAGCATCCCTTTTGACTGCAGCAGAACACTTAATTGGGCCTTTACCTTTTTCAAGTAGTGCAAGTGTAGTGCAACTACAGTTGATGCTCACCCTTATCCTGTATGATGTTTTAGTCAGCCAGAACAAGGTCAATCAGCACAATAAGCAGTGTCAACTATAGGAAAGATTATATCACAAAGAACACAGTGTTTTTGGGTTATATTGTCAGCTCAAGTATGGAACTTGCATTTGGACTATTAATTTCATTTTTTCTTTCATTAAGTACAGATAACTTTACAAGCAGCATCCAGTATGGCACAGTTACAAACCTAATATATTTATACCCTGCCTCATTTTTCTGTGTGTACTACCTGGTACATGAAGGCTTATGAAAAATTCAAATCTTCATGGCTCCACTGGGATAGGATAAATTGTCCATTGATCAGATTTTCTCAAGTTAATCCTCTGTAAAACAGTATCTTCCCTACAAGATAGTGTGCTTGGGGGGAACAGAGTTGCCAGACAGCTTCTTCAGTGAAAACTAAGAACAAAAGTTTTCTGAGCAAAGATCTATATCCACAACATTATTATCTAAAATCTTGTTAGCCTTTTCCAGAGGCCTGTGCAGCCTTCCCAGCTTCACTCACTACTGGACTCTAAGGTCTGAGAGCCCTGAGTCTGGCTCCTTGCTTAAATGGTTATGCAATTTACAGCCAGTTTACCTGCACAGTTTCTCTTGACCCTTTAACAAGATAGTCTGGTGAACTCAGCAGAGGATCACAAGCAGAGAAAATAAATGAATAGTTGTTGATTATTCCTGGAGTTTTGGTAGAGGGCTATTTATCCCAAGCCATTTTTTTTTGCTTTTGTCTTTGCTTCCTAATAGCCTTCTTGACATTTTAATCAAACAAAGAGCATCCTAGTGATTAGGCTATGCATGAAACAACTCCATTTCTGCCTTTATTAAAATTACCAAATCTATTTATTTTTATAATTCACAGCATGTGAGCAAGGGGAGCAAAATATTATCTGCTTATGGAAACATTTGGCAAACATTGACCCTGAAAGCCCTATATTGTGAAGAAAAAAAAACACTAAAAATCAGTTATTTTTTCTACAAGCCTAATTTTTTTAAGCTTTAATTAAATAACTTGAATAATTCAGACTAAACAAACAATACTATTACATATTTTGAAAAATACATTAAGGTACACTTCAACTACACTCAATGTTAGTACTTAAAAATTCCCAATATATCTGCTATTTAGTAGTTTTTATTACTAAAAAGAGAGTTGTTAAACAAGTAGCCTATTTCAAAACACTAACAGGTGGAATGGAAAAAGCATCCTCATGGGCTATTAGTCATATTCCCCAACAACCAGATAGCAAATTAGTTCACAAGTCTGGTCTCTCTCTTATATCATACTATTAAAATCTCCATACTTGCTGCTTTAGTAGGCATTCTGTGGAGCTGGTATCCTGCTGGGATCTGTGCTCCTGTAAAGAAGGAACATAAAGAATTAAAATTCATGTGGAAATTTCCCAGTGTCTGGGATTTTAGTGTCACGGCCTATCTGTCTATGTTTTCCAAGTACTGTTATATTTTCTTCCAGTATGCAGGATTTAATATACAACATAATATAAAAATTTGAAGAAAAAGTATTTGTCCAAAATTAGCAAGTATAAGGTACTAAACATAATATCTTCTGTCCCTTTATAGGCATTCCTAAAAAACTTCTAAAAACTGAAAATATATAGAAGTATATTTATTGAGGAATTTTGAATATTATTTCACTAAATGAATTTTTCTATGTTTGTAAAGAAATATTGATGTTAAATTAAGCAAGTTTACTAGCAAGCATCCAAATAAAAGTATATAGCACACATCTCATATAAGCTGTGTCAAGCGTGTCTCTGCAGATCCAATGGATATTTTTGAATTAAATGTGACAGAAGGATGGCTAATGTATTGCCAGAATTTTTTCTGGTATTACAGGGATGAACACAGGTGCATAGAAGATGCCTGTGCTATGGAGAAGGCAATTTGGACATACTGTTAGTCTGTAAGTGGAAAAGGTATGTCTAGAACAGGCAGGCTGGCTGGGCTGGAGATTGGCCATGTGAGCTTTGTGCAATGGCTGTACAAATCCATGCTTCATTCTAACTCTCCTGCTTCTATCAAATATTATATGTTGTTGTTGTTGTTTTTTCCTTTGGAAAGGATGACAGGGGATATCTCTCCATTGGGCCAGCTGTAGTCCGTTGTTTGACTCTCTAATAGGTCACCACAGTGAATGCTCTCTCCATCCAAGGCTTCTGACAGAGTCCTTCCAGCAACCATTGCTCCTGTTATAAAGTTCATTGTAAAGTTGCTGCTTCTTAAAGTTCTTATGATGCCCCTTTCCTCTGTGTTCTAGTAAAACTGTGATTTCTACAATCACAACACAGCTCCAGGGTCTTTGAGAGCACTACTCTCCATTCTCTGAAAACAATGATAATATGTCAGAAATTCTTCTGAATATTGTGCTCTGAGAGGGGAGGGAAGCTCTCCAATTTAATTTAAATAATAAAATTCAATCTTCTAAAGTCCTGTGAGTTTTGTAGGTTTGTTCTTTTGGCTTTGGCTTCTTGGAGTTTTTTTTTTTTTTTTTTTGTTTGGCTGGTTAGTTTTTTGTTTATTTGTTTTGCATAAGCTTAAATCCAAAGAGACATATGTCTTTAAGTCTGGTTTCTGAGATCAATCATTTTCTGCCAAAATGCACCCGTTTTCAAAGTTGGTTAGGATCAGATGCTTCTGAAAATAGACCTGTGCTGACCAATTATTGCTGTTATATAAGCTTTAGTACTTCTTTAAAGACTGAGCCTGTCAAGAATTTAATTTGACAAGCTGAATCATACCGGATCATATATGATGGATTTCAAACTAAATTGCATCTGACCATCTGTACACAGCAGAAGAGCACATCTTTATGGAATTCCTCATGTATTCACTTTTTCTTTTTGCAAATGTATTATTTCATACTGTACTTCAAGAGATTTCTTTTGACAGAGATATGCTTTCTCTGTTATGGCTTTTAAAGTGCAGGATGGTTGAACTATAAAAACTCTTTCTTAACAGCACAAATTTGTGGTAGATTATAAAGAACCAAAACAAGTCATTATTTGCTATTTTGTCCTGTTGGAAAAAGATTTTTAAACACTCTCTTTACCCCTAGTCTGTACTCCAGCAGTAGACCAAATTATAAAATACTTTGCTCAGATCCACAAACTCAAGTAATATTTTTACAAACAGAATTCTTTTAGTAATTCTCCTCTAGATAAAAAATATATCTAGTTTATACCCTTTTCCCCCAATACAATGATTTCTTTTCCATGACTGTATATTATCCAGTAAAAGCTTAGGTAAGGTGAATTTTTATTTAAAATAAAGGTGGACTTCAATTTCCCTGTAAAATTCAGGTGAACAGAGTTTGGGATGGTCTGGCACCATTTCTAAACATCACAACAATGACAGGTTTATTCATATATTCTGGGAATCACTGTGTATTAGAATCTGATTAATCCTGTACTAGACCTCTCTAGTTTCTCACATGGTTGTATGGGAGATATGGAACAGCTATTGAAAAAACCTTTGCATCAAAGAGCCACAAAATGAGTTTCTAACATTTGACTGAATCTCTCTGACTTCATTCTCATTCTTCTGATACTGATTAAATTTAAGATTTTTTCCCCATCAAATTAATGAGCTTCTAAAAGAGTTTGCAGACATTTTAATGTGCATGCAGATACGTTCTGAAGATATGAAAAATAACTACTAAACATTTTCTGAACTGTGTCTGGATCTGACAAAAATAACTCTCTAATATACTTGTACAGTTATCTGCAAATGCACAAACTCCTATTTTAGAAAATGAAATGGACAGATTTCCCTGTGTGTAGGAGCACCTTTCTTTTTGATACAGTCCCTCCTACCCGTTAGGGATTGATCCATAACTTCATTACAGTCTGCTGTGACATCTAAACTGTCCTTTATACTTCATTCTCAGTTGTACCTGCTCCAATTTTCTTTACATACAGATGAACATCCATGAACTTTTCCTGAGCTCTTAATATTTCCCCAATTATTGTTTCACCCTGTTTTCCAATGAGGTAGGAAAAGTCTAAAAGTCTCTGCATTATGTTCATGAGATCTGGAGTGACTGATACTTCTACAGTTTGGGAGAGAAATGTAAATTATATGGAAAATTATCTGTAAATTCCCTCTACTGTCAGTAGAAAGAAAGAGGCTATTCCAGAGTTTTCTAAAATGTGCCATAAAATAATTTCTCTGGTTGTTTATTTTTTTTTATTAGACATAAGATTGCTTGCTTTTGCACTCCAGCAGGTTATTGGATTCTCTGCAGATCAGCAGAGTTTAAAGTGAAATGTTATGCATGGCAAATTTTATTACCAGTGATAGGATTATGCAACAAATGCCAGTTAAATTGCTTGATCTCTCTCGTGGCCTTTGAACCTGTGTTTAAAGCTATCCGTTGTGCTATATTTTGGCAGTTCATTTGCATGGCAACAATATTGAATTTGACAGTAGAACTACTCAGTCAACAAGCCATGAATGTCATCTATCTGGACTTCTGTAAGGTCTTTGGCATGTTCTCCAGCAACACCGTATTCTCTAAATTGGAGAAATATGGATTTGATAGATGGAATGTTCCATGGAGGAAGAATTGGTTGACTGCTCTCATCAAAAGAGTAGTGGTCAATGGCTCAATGTCCAGAGGGAGATAGTGATGATGCTGTTCCTCAGGGGTCTGTACTGGGACTGGTACTGTTTAATATCTTTATCAATGACATGGTGGGATCCAAATGCACCCTTGTCAAGCTTGTAGATGACTCCAAGCTGAGCAGAGCAGTTGACATGCATGACGGATGGGATGCCATGCAGAGTGACATGGACTGGTGTGACAAGCAGATACATGGAGAGGTCCTGAAGTTCAATAAGGTCAAGTGCAAAGGAGAAGGCCTTGGGGGTGCTGGTGACTGGAAAGCTCAACACAAACTGATAGTGTGCACCAGAAAGCTGACTGTATCCTGGACCACACCTAAGGAAACATGGCCTCCAGGTTAGGGGAGGTGATTCTCTCCTTCTCCTTTGCTCTTAAGAAATCCCACCTGGAGTACTGTGTCCAGCTCTAGTGTCCTCAGCCCAGGAAAGACCTATTGGAGCAAATCCAGCATAGGGCCACAAAAAAGATTGCAGGGCTGGAGGACCTCTGCTATGAGGCCAGGGTGAGGGAGCTGCATTTGTTCAGCCTGGAGGAAGAAAGGCTCTGGGAAAACCTTATTGCCTCCCTTCAATATTTTTAGAAGTTTTAAACTAAAGGAAGGTCAGTCTACATAAAAGGAAGACTTTTTTTACAATGGAGGTGGTGAAACACTGGAACAGATTGCCCAGCAAGATGGTAAATACCCCATCCCTGGAAACATTAAAGGTTAAGTTGGATGGAGCTCTGGGAAATCTGATCTTGTTGAAGATGTCATTGCTCATTGCAGGAGAGTTGAATTAAATGACCTTTAAAGGTCTCTCCCAACCCAAATTCTTTTATGATTTTATGACTATGAACTAACATTTTTTCTGAGATTCACCTCTTAAAAAAAAAGTGGGAGGGGGTAAAAAAAAGGGTAATCACTGATAACTAATGGCCTTTCCAAACACTAGCTCTACTCTGATAAGAAATTATTTTGATGCCTAGCCAGCCACAAAATTCCACTTTTAGCCATTTTGATAGCAGAACTCAATCATTTCAAGTTCTCCATGTATGAAGTACATCTCTCTGTTACTTTAAACGAACTATCAGTTTCTTCACTGATACTCAGGGAGTTAAAAGCTCTAAGTGTTATTACTGCTATGGAAGAGGAAACATAAAATAAGTGTCTTTTTGAGTTCTCTACTTTTGGTCACATTTGCATGCCTTATGTAATCATAAATTCTTTAGATTTCCTGGAAGAAAAAATAATCTCTGTAACATACAATAGAAGAAAAATTATATTGAAAAATGTAGTATATAAAGAAGAAAAAAAAGGTGAGATACATCAAAGATTTTTACCTGGTCTATATTTTTCTGTCAATTGAGCTGAGGATCTAACTGCAGGGCAGTCAAAGCCATAAAATTTAGGAAAGAAGAAGACCTTCTATACTTCTACAACACTTCCAGACTTCTGTGCAGAAAACTCTTAAAGCACTTTAAAGTCTACCTCTCTCAAATCTTCAGAAAACCAGGATGACAGTTTGTACAGGCACACTGCAGGCTTTGGAGGTATTTGATGCAGGAAAATCTCCCTCAAAGTCTCAAGAATGTTCCGTTGTTGAGAGGGAAATAATAAATCTGAAGATAAGCCCACACTGTGTTTTTTCAAACAACTAATTATGAGTCAATCTTGTCCTTTAAGGAAAAGAATAACATGGTGTTTAATGCATCCTCCCCAAAGAGTCGTGAAGCAAGACTCATGTTTGACTCATTTTCTCTGGTGTAGTTTAACCCCTCAAATTCTCCCTCTCCAGGCAGCATCACAATCACTAGGACTGCCAGTTACTAGTTGTGTGGAAGGGAAAGCAGGAAGGGAGATACTTCAGACCTTATCTCAGAGGTGTTTCAGTGTGCATAAAACTATAAAATAACTGTGGGGAAGGGAGAGGGAGAGGGAGAGGGAGAGGGAGAGGGAGAGGGAGAGGGAGAGGGAGAGGGAGAGGGAGAGGGAGAGGGAGAGGAGAGGAGAGGAGAGGAGAGGAGAGGAGAGGAGAGGAGAGGAGAGGAGAGGAGAGGAGAGGAGAGGAAGATTCCCCACTTTGCCAATAAAGGAATTTACTCAGGGAAAATATTTGTATATTGCATGCCTATTTTAACCTGTTATAATCTTGCTAAAAGTGTGCCAGTTAGTATTAACTCTGATACATGACAACTATGGTGCTATGGAATGGAATCAGGTGAATAATAAATTTCTTATAGATGATGAAACTGCCTTTTTATGAGTTTGTTGAACAGCAGTACTAAAATTGCAGAGAGAAAGGAGTACAGCATCTTCTGACAAGTGAGATTATAAAGAAACAGCTGCCCACTTTTATATCAAAGATATTTATTATGTAGTATACCAGAAATACTTTCTAATTCTGCTATTTTCCACAAATATGAGTCTCCTATTATTTGGCACAGTGGAAAAACACATGCCTACATGTTCTACAGTGACATATCTATGACGAATAATTGAATCAGAACACCAGCAACCAAAGAAAAAACGTGACTCAAAATATGGTATGTGTTTACACCTAATGAGACACTTTAATGTAGGGGCCCCCAGCGTATCAGTTTTTGAAACAGAAGACAGCATTTCTGCATAGTGATGTGACATTCAGCTATATCAGCTTTTAGGGCCACTTCAGTGCACTGCTTGGTAGGCCCACACTAAGCCAAAATTATCTTTGACATAACTCATTAATTGTGCTATATTTAGTGTTTATCTCAATTATGCCAATGCAGGGAGAAACAAGGAGGTAGAAAAACTCCCTGTTTTTAAGAATAACCCTAAAGATTTTTCCAAATCTACACATGAAGGGAAAAGGAAAATAATAGTCTTTAAAAGAGTTTCAGGAAGAGCAGATTTTTTTTTTTTTTTTTTTTTTTTTTTTTTTTTTTTTTTTTTTTTTTTGTCTTCTAGAACAACCCATAACACTGATCCAAATTTCCTCAGGCAAAGATTTTCATGATGCTTCACATCATTGCCCCTAAGCAGCACCTTTATGTCCCCGGTGCCTTCTGGGCATTTAAACTCAGGTTTCACTCCTCACCCCAAAGAGCCCTTCACAGTGTTCTGGTCTGTCACCTGGGGAGGAGTCAGAGCCCTGCCATGGCTGTGTCTGACCTTCCTGCATGCTGATTGATCAGTCAGCTGCAGGTTCCACTTGCTCAGTCACGTGCTTCCAATGGGGATTGACAATGGCCAAGTTTTCCCTGCCTTCCTCTCAAGTTAAGCCTCTCTTATCCCCTTATGTATTCACCTCTGTTTAAAATTTAAATGAAATCCACAAGTTAGACTGACAGATGGGCAATGTGATCATGTAACAGGTGAGCAAAAATACTGTACAACCCAGTACAAAAGAGAGTCAAGAGGTAATTTAGCTGTTGGCAATTTCTGTTTTGCATGACTTTCACCATTTCACTGTCTCTTATGGCACAAATAGTGATTCTAGATGCTGGAGTCCCAGAGAACTCCTAATCTGGGCTGGTTTTGTATTACAAGGTTGTTCTTTTAAGCAGACAAATTGAATTAAGTTCTTTACAAAGAAAAAGGAGAGAAAGAGAAGGTCATGTACGGTAAGACTATACAAGGCTTGCAAAAATACTTAAACATGTTTGGGAAATTTTTAAAGAGATTACAGCTTGTTGATCAAATTTGATAAAAGGTTCTTTTGATTTGTTGACTATAAGCGGTGCCTGGGGATATCTTTATGTAATAGTCCATTTCAGGTTGTGGAAATTCAGTTTATCAGATCTTCTGGAAAATAGATTTTAAATAATCAGTTTTGAGGACCTGCCAACCATCTCTTTTGTACTGTGTCAGCATCACTTAGTTCTGGCTTTTACTTCATCCTCTTTCTGGCAGTCCTTTCTGTGATACAAAGAGATTAACTACCTGTTGAAGCAGGAAACAAAAAAGCTTGTTATTTGTAAGGAAAAAAGAGAGTCCATTTACCTTTTAATATGAAATTCTTATTTTGGCTTTTTTGTCCTCTGTGAAATTTACATAAAACCTATCAAAATGTGTATCAGACAATGAAAGAAAAGAAATACTAACCAGAAAATTTTCCCAGTCAATCTGCGAAACATAATGCACTGATTAAGGCATGCCACTATGGTATCTTTTTTTTTTTTTGGTTATCCAGATGTTACAAAGTACAGAATTTACATGCAGTTAATATGTTGCATTGTTAAATATTTTAGATATTCAGAATTATTTTGATGCAATGAAAGAACTATTAAAAAAACCATACCATGTCTAGCACCAGTTTCCGCTGCTGAAATCAGTGAATTAGGTTACCCTGGATCACTCTGAAACAGACTGAAATTTCTTTAACAGTGTTATAATGCCAAAACCTATTGAAATTCTGTGGGTGTTTTTTAGTTAACCTCTCCTGAAAGTATGAAAACTAATCTGTCGTTTGTTCTAATCCAGCGCAGAGATGTCAGCCTTCTCACTTAGATTACCAACTTCTTTGTCAATACCTATACATTGTATTCCCATAAGACAGGTTAGTAACTACCTTATACATGGCTAAACTTATATAACAATTTAAAAAACTTTCCCTAGGGTCATTCAATGATTGAAGACTGGATTTTTGACTGACAGTTTCTTTGTGCAGCTAAGTGGCTACACTTACCAACCCTAAATTCTATTACCCATTCAATGCTGGCTTTGCAGTGACAGCCAGTCCCACTATTTCTAGTGTCAGACAAATAATTGCAGTTGGAATTACCTGATAGGGTGTGGTTGGGAACCTCCTCTTGCATAGCTCAAGTCTTCTATGGCCATTTCTGAGACATGAATTCATAGAATCATAGAAGCATTTAGGTTGGAAAAAGACCTTTAATTCTGACTCAGTCTCACAGCCTCTCCCAATAAGAAGGCTGAGCGCCTATTCCTGACAGGCAGCTTACAGTATATATATATATATATATATATATATATATACATACACGCATTTATGCATTCTGTCCACATGAAAAACAGACACACAGAGCACTCACTGAGAACAGTGACTCATCCTTCTTCCAGCTTTGGCTGAGCAGGAAGTGTGCTAGAGGGAAGATCTGCAACATTCAGGGCAGCTACTGGTCTCATCCACCCAGGCCAGTTGCAGTTTCTGGATCTCAGCCTTCCCAGATGCTGGCATATCCACACACCCCCTTAATACCGAGGCACTCCCTGCTGGCTTCTTCAGCTTGATCTTCGCTAGTGATCCTACACTCGCTCACACATCTGCACTTACTCCAGCTGACACCACAAACCCATACACACAAGTGGTCATGGGGTGAAGAGCCTCTTCCTAGAAAACAACTGAAGGAATTTAACAAGGAGACATGACAGACTGCAGTGATTAGCGTCAGGGTACAGCCAGAAAGTGTACTGACCAGCTCCTGCTTACCTGCAAATGGACTCTTACATCCTTTATTTCCCACCTTTGTTTCTTCCCAAACCACATGAATACTTCCCTTTTTCCCACCTTTGTTTCCTCCTTGAAACATGCCTTAATAAATTCTGTTTAGTCCCAGCATATTCTTTCACCATACTGTGTCCCATACCCCTCAGCCGGAAGTTCCTTTAGTTTTAAAGATGTTATAGGGATATGGGCCTAATGATTCATTGTGACGGGTTTCATACATGAACAATGGGGCTAAGACTCTGCTGGGACTATCCTGGGAGTGGGACAGACAAGATGCTTACTCCTTGGAAGTTGTAATTTGGATTCGTTCCCTGTCTGGCATTGTGCCGGTGTTCCACACTTCGCCTATGGAGATAAACTTGATGGGTTGGTGGCTCCCTGGAAACGGGCTTGGGAGCAGACACAGAGCATTCTCTGCATCCCAAATTTTGAAATCCAGAACCTCTGTCTGACACTGTTCATTGGAGCACCCTGCAAAACACCCTAAAATCCTGGTTTCCTTTGTTGGCCAGATTAGGCACCTATTGGAAGATATGGTCCTGTCCAGTCCTTGCACTTCTGTTGTCTGGTGGACAGGAAAATAGAGAATAGAGGATAGAGAAAACAACCAATCAAAACACCAAGAGGTTATGTCAGAACTACCTCCTTTTGTACAACAAAATAATTTTTCTGGGAAGATATTTCCATCTCCTTCTTGCCATGCACATCCTATTCCTCATCTACAAAGTTCTTACATACTTTTCATCAAATAATGCTTTTTATCTGTTAACATACACCAAGTCTAGAGTTATATTATCCCCAATTTGGCAGGTGAGGAGACTAGTAGAGTAATAAGAGAAGACACTTCTAGAGTTTTATAAGCACTCTTTCCTTCTACTCTTGTGGCTCTCAAAATCCAAACGGCATTTGATTATATATATATATATGGGTGAGTTTGTTATGGAATACAGAGAGAAAGCATGACTCTAATGTCTTCCATGCAGCCAAAGCAAGATTTAGGTATTTTTTTTCAGTCTAAGGATTTGATTCCATTCTGATAAAATCCACCACCCCCACACTCTCCACCTGCTCACCCTCCCACACTGAGAAATAGGAAGGTACTGAGGTTTCTACTTCATGTGATGTTTTTGTATCTTTTAAGGGTTTGAGTTTTGGGGTTTTTTTAGATCTTATTGACAGAGAAGTCTGGACTAGGAGAGTTTATCTGTATGTACAAGGGCATGAAAATGGAGCGAAAAACGGTGTCACTACTTTTCTGTCACAAGTATGCAAAGTAGATAATTTTATTCTTTTTCCCTTTGATGAAGATGCCACTCTCTTAGTCACATATTCAAACAGATAAAATAGCAATTGAAGGAAAGATTCTCCACCTCGCCCACCATCCAAAAAAAAAAAAAATCCAAAAAGGTAAATATTTAATATAAACCCTTCTTTCTGCAGTTTAACTTTCCTACTAAAGAATCTAAAAGTGTAACTGTATAAAAAGGAAAGACTACTGGACTACAAAACAGGATTTTCATGTAAATATGCAATTTAATCCCACTTCCCTAAGGAGCAGGAACAGAAGTCCATATTATAAAAATTGAAGATTCAACACTGTTTTAGTGTGGATAGGAGTAGCTTCAGACCAGGACAAAAGACCACTCACAAAATCTGCACACTGGACAGACAGAATCAACATATGTAATTAATTTGCTCCTTTTCTGACTTTTTGAATACAAATTTGTCTCCTGATGCCTAGTTTTGGAAGTCTGGAATGCAGACATATACCTCTGAGCCAGTTGTCTAGACTCCTTTCATTATGAATGTTGAAAAGTGGGAACTTTTAGAGTGTAATTAATATGACCCAGTTTAAATGTCTTCCTCATGATAAGAGGAATAACAGCTCAGAATTGCCTTTTTTATGTTGACTATAAAAAGACTTCAGAGACGGAGCTCAGGTGTTGGTGCCTACCTGGTAGATGTACGATATGAAGTCAGATGAAACTTCTCCCAAATGTCTGTTTAATCAAACCATTTTCCACACATAAGTATTTCTTTCTTTATTACCTCAAACCATTATTTTTAAAAAAATGAATCTGATCCAAGTGAAGATGGGATCTCGTTCCTACTTATTATGCAGAAATGCATGAAACTATTTTGATATAAAATAAACTAGCTTTTCAGCAATTCCTACAAAAGTGCTATTTAAAATATGCTAGGCAGGGTGAACACACAGGGAAGTTTAATTAGGTGTCTCTTAGAGTAGGAAGTTTTATGAGGTTTAAAAAAGAAGGAATTTAATAGGAAGTAGAGATTTTAAACTCTCAAAAGTTACAGTTTGTAAGTAGGTCTAGCTAGAATGTCATCCCAACATGGCATAATAACTTTAAAAAAGTTGGAACAGAAAGTCCACGAAGAAGCAGATGCCAGAAGCTGAGGACTTGACAAGACATTGGGCATTGCACTGGACGTGTGCAAACCCCAGATTATCTTCCTTGGAATCTGCCATTTTGTACTCTTCATATTAAGACAATATTTGGAACAACGACTCTCAAAATAAAAACACCAGAAAACAAACACTAACTTTCTTGGTTTTATTTATATGAGGACAAATGAGCAAGCCAACAATTTATGTAAGTCTAGAGAGTCTGGAACTACAATCCTAAAATTGAATACCTCCTTTCCTATCTATTCGTTATAGTTATTAACACTATATTTTCTTTTGAGTGAAATACTTTGTTGCTGAGCAACATGTGCAAAAACACCTCAACTATCAACAACACATCCATGATGCCATGCATATCAAGGTCACACAAAAGACATCATATTATTTTGAAAAGATATGCATGTATGGTGGTGTTCTGTTCTGAGGCTTCATGTACCCAGAACTGGGTTGGCAAAGAAGTTCAACAATTGCACTTGCTTTGCAGCTGTTCTTTGGAACAGCTTTTGGAGCACCTTTTAGAAAGTCCCGTTTCTAAGTCCAGTCTCCTCTTTGCTTATGTTTCTTAAATATATGGCTTCTGAAGTCTGCTTCTGTAGAGCACTTAATTTAATGGAGTATGAATTCTCCTGGAGTGTTAAGGATTTAAGCTGCAATTAGCACAGGCTGAATGCTGTTTTTCAAAATCCATTTTCCAATTGGATGGTTGAAATTTCGATAGTGATATTACCATATTCATGCCTAAGTCCCCCATGGAGCACTTATGTCATTCCTAGCCATTTCTTTATCATTTCTAGTTAGTGCAACAGGGTTCTGAACACATATTAGATGTATAAAATTCACACATATTTTCCAAAAGCCAAGGGTACAGGTCCCACAGAAGTGTAATAATGTTTTCCTCTGCTTTTATTCCAAAACTTACCTCATGTTCTGGGAGTGATACAATCATTTAGATGCTGGCAGACACTACCAGTTCAGCTATCCATCTTGCCCTTTCTCACTGCCCCATGATTTCTGTTTCAAGTGTCATATCCTCTACAGAGGGGCCACCATTTCAATGGCATTCAAGATAAACAATGGAGATTATAGAAGAAATTATCACATTAACATCTCTTAAAACATATATGAAAGGGCTATGCAGAAAGGCCAGCGTCTAGAGCACTCTTCCTTACCTTGTCCTTGGAATCAGGTAGTGAAATGGAAACACTTCTATTAGATGTAAAATGGATGCCAATGGAGCAGAGACATCTGTAAGAGTACAACCAGCTCACAATAACATGATATTTGACTAAAAGATTATTTTGACTTGAAATCTGCTGTATCATCCACTTGACCAAAGGAGATGAAGATCCATTACAAACCATACCAGGTTTTCATGTTCAGTAGAGATATCTGACCATGTTCTTACACACAAGAAACTATAGGCTCCAACTTTACATTTGGGAAAAAAAAAAATCACTTCTTTATTTAATAGTAATTCATTAACTATAAATTAATTTGCATATATTAAAGTACCTATGAATTAAATCATGTTTTTGTTTCAGACCTGAAATCCTAAGATTTTCTTTTTAACTCTTTTGACAGCTGTAGTATTTAATATCCAAATAATGAACAGAACTTTCCTCTGTGGCGTTGAGATTTTGTTGTGATTTCATAAAAGAATTAGATTTAATTGGATTCTAACGATAATGTGCTTTTCTTTGTGAGTAAAGTACCCGACAATGTGTTAACTGTCTGACAATGTATCCAGCTCTCAACAACTTCTGCTAGCAGTTTGTTAGCATCTCAAACTGCCCAGTGTTTGACCAGACACCTGTTTGCAGTTCTGAAGAAATTATCTGTGTGACCAGTAATTGCCAAACATGAAACAAAGTTTCCCACATTTAGATGCAAAGCACACTGCTCTGCTATCACATAGGAAGAATATGGATAGAAATCCTTTCAATGTCATAGGGTGTTCTTGACGATGGTGAACTTTAGTTTAAAAGGCAATTCTATGTTTTACCTCTGGGATGCTTTTGCAATTTGTAAAGTCTTCCTTCTTTTGAAAGATGAAAATCCATTACACCTATGAAAATCTCCATTTTCCAGGGTGGAAGCCCACAGTGTTGTTCCAATGTACTTAGGACATGGAAATTCTGGTTAGTACCTAATTTTTTTTTTCTTTTTTATAAATAATGTGAAAATTACTACACATTTTCCTCCTCTAAATACCTCCTAAATATCACTTGGGGGATGCAAATTTGTTGAGGAAAGCTTTGTATTCATTCTTGTGTAATCTGTGCAGACACTATGATACAGCAGCAGATATTTATAAATAAGTAAAGTGTTTCAGACAAGAACTTGATGACCTGATAAATTCCAGTTTTGGTAATATTCTTCTGCTTGCTTAAAAAATCCACTTTCAATCTCAAAAAAAGAAAAAAAAAATCACACTTCACAAGTATGTGAAATTACTCTCGTCTGCACAAACTTTAGTACAAACCTCTACATCCATATCCATGACTATGACAATTCATTAAAAGCTGAAAAGAAGTAATGAATGTGATAGCTTTGTGAGAAAGAAATTAGGCTATATCAGCCCATTTGCTGGCAAGACAAGGAAAAGAATTAAACCTTGTTATTCTTGCACAGAAAATTCTCTTTGCTTGTTTTGTAAGAAAATGAAAAAAAACATAAATTACTATTGTCAAGATAGCTGCATCTGTCAATATTTGATTTTCAGAAATACGTCTGTGTTTCTTCTCAAGTTCTTATTTTTTAAACAACTTTTTTACTCTTCACTCATTCACTGTTCTTTCTTGATTGCCCTTCTGAAGAACGCACTACACTGTCTTTGAAAGTGGAAAGAGTTGTGGTTCTTATAAAACAGAGAACTTCAGGAATGGCAGATATGCATAATTTTTGTTTAGGAGAAAATTCCTATGACTCTTTCAACTCCAGTTCCAAAGGCACTGTGTAGTTACTGGATAGGCTTTTTAATATTCCTATCTTTTTAATTTGTACTGCATAACAATTAATACAAGTTATTTTCATGAAGCAGTTATTTTTACATATAATAATAATAATAATTATAATCTGTTAAAGTCCAGTACGTGGAATCTTACTTTTAAGAAGAAATATGTGAAATTACCTTGATCTTTATTTTGAAATCATGTTTATACTGAGAACTTAAGATTCTTTTGTCAGCTGCTCTTCTTTTCCTTTTCACTGAAGTCAATAAAAAAAAACAACTTTACCAGGCAGAAATTTGATTACAATATCAGTATCAGTTTACAAATAATTCTCATTTGTAAACTGGCTGATATTACTGGCACACAAATCTGAAAATACTTTTCTGATCAGTTTGGAAAAAACAAAACAGATCTTCCAGAAATACTTTTGAATGCATATTCTGTATTCTGAAAATCTGATGCAGTAAAGATCTTCTGATCTTAGCTTCAGCTTGCATGTGGCCTGGAAGGAGTAACATGTAAATAACTTACACAGATACTCAATAGTTACAATCCAAAAATTATGACATTCCTGAAATATTAGCTGTTAAATAGAAAAAAAATTCTTATTTTTCTCTCAGAAGGAAATATGTTTAAATTGAGTACGAAACATGGGATTGTTTAGCTAGGCACATAGCCTAGTCTTAATTTCATCTTATTTTAGTCTTAAAATATTTTTACAAAGTGTTTCACCTGATTCCAAACAATCTATTTTTGGTATAAAATTGTGAAAAATTAAAGATACAAATTACAGTAAGATTTTAAGAACTGAGGAAAAAGATTAGACAACATGGAAAAATATTTGATTTCTAGTTAAAGTATTTCCTTCTAACAAAAATTTATATTTTCTTTTTTTTAGTTTTGGTACTATGGAAAAAACTCTAACTTTGTCCGCCTCCCCCCCACCCCCCCACGAAAAAAACCTCCAAAAAACAAAAAAAATCCACACACAAAAAAAAGTGCCAAAAAAACCAAAAAACCAAACCAAAACAACAAAAAACCAACCAACCAAACAAAAAACAACCAACCAAAAAAATCTTTCTAACTGCATTTTAAAAAATAAAAATCTGTCTGTAGAAAAAAATTAAAATGTGTTAGTCCTGTATTAGGTTAGAGAATATAACAGCAATTTAGGTAATGGGATCTGTTTTCAGCTCCCTGCTTTGTCAAAGAAATATAAAGAGTCCAATATTGATTGTCCTATGATACTGATCAGAATCTAACTGGAAATTTCAGATCTCCTTTAGTAACAGTATCTCAGCCATGTAGAGTATTGTTCAAATTCTCCAGAGTGTCTTGTAACCTTTCAGTAGACTGGAAAATAAAAAAAACAAAACAATACCAATCCAAATTAAGTAGTGCTTTTACCTTGAGGGTTTTGTTTTTGTTTTTGTTTTTGGTTTTTGTTTTTTAATGTATTGGAATATTTTATTTTTATTAGTCAGCACATACTGGCCTCAACCAAAACAGAAGAAAATATTTTTTTCGGTATCTATATTGTGAAACCTTCAACTCTTGCAACTCAGTAATCAGTACAGTCAACAACATCCTATGTCCTGTTCCTTGCAATAAACCCCCATGTTTTCTCTGTAAAATCATCAAGCAAGTAGGAAGAAGGCTTTGAAGCATTTACCTGGTTACTGTTGCTTAGGAAACAAGCAGCTCAGTGTTAACAGAGATTCATCACACAAGGACCACATTAACTAGTGAAAGACAAAGTGGCCTCACAAGCATTTTCAACAAAATCAACACTTGGACCATTGACTCAGTATAATACTTTGGGGTGTTATTGCCACTCAATTAAAACTTCAGGAATAATAGAGTAGTTAGTGCTGTTATACTACCCAATAAAGCCGTGGAAAATGATACAGTAAGTTACTTACTGATTTCTATTTTAGTGAAAACAATGGCACTTGAAATACATGGTTTAAGTACAAGGAGTTTTTTTCCCCAGATGTTTTGAGCTAGCTGGCACTAAGAATATTGTGTAGTCTCTGAAAAACAGGTGGATTTTTTTCAGTGTATGCAAAACTGTAGATAATTTTTTTTTCAAATTTGGTCCCAGTGTCCTCTTCCTACTTTGAAAGGAATATTTATATAACTAGCATATTTTTGTTTGATTGATTTATTAATTTCAGTGAATGTAAGACAGTTGTTTACTTTTGGTTCATGGCATGCAAAATCATATTCAGATCTGCTTCTTGCTCATGTTAAAAGCTGTAATAAAACCAAGGCACAACCTGATAATAGAGACTTGCCATAAATGAGTAAGGCTCTTATGGAGGCTGCTTTAGAAGTGCCGGATTAGTCTATAAATCTTTAAAAAAATGGATTGAAAATATACACAGATAAGCTATGAAGCAATTGATTTCTAAGGCAACCTTTTCAAATTCTATACAGAATATTGGGCACTATGATTCACAAGCACTTCATTCTTTTGATTCCATAGATGTTAAGCACCATTTTCCATGGTCCTTATCATATGGGTGAACAATGCTACAGGCAATCTTGGAGACTGGTTTCCTCTTACCAATCTCACCTGAAAAGCCAAGAAGTTTTTCTAGAAAAATATGTTTTCAAAACTCAAAACTGCAACTATATCCTTATTTTGTTGTCCACTGAAGGTGAGAATATCCTGCCTTCTCTCACTCCTGTTGGAGCTGCTTGGTTTGTCATTTTGTCCATGTCCTACCTACTAGGACACAAGCTGCTTGTTAAGACATACAGCTGCTCTTAATACCTATTACAGAACTAGAGGAGTATCTCCTCCAAAAATTGAGATTTTCTCATTTCTCATTCTTTTTTTTTTATGAGTATGTAAAAGGCATGCTTCCTGTACCACTGCTGAGAGGGTCAGTGCGACTCGAATAAGAGCAAAGCTACAGCACAGTGTTTAGAAATGCTTGCATAAGACAAATGATTAATACACTCTACCACAGAAAAAAAAAAAAAAAAGGAATTAAGGTTGTAATAATTTATTGCAGTTCACTGAGAACATTTTTAGTACATTTCTGCTTCAAAATTAATTAAATTATGATTACACTAATCTATTCCATTCAGGCCTTTCCTGTGAGTCCATGGCCATTTAAGGGAAAATTAATGTTTGTGTAAAACTAACACATTATGAGTGTCAAAGTTTATGTGCAAGTTTTTTCTTTCTCATGCAGCAAAGAATAGATAACTGTTGATAAAATTTTGACAAGAGTTAATGAAATTTGTATGAGTTTCTAATTTGAAGTATATTAATGTGTCACAGTGGAAGTGCTCTTTAAATATTAAAATTCTGAAAATGTATTCAAAAGCGTATGGTACGTCTAAAAATAATTTTATCATCCAAAGTTAACGAGGAAGTTGTGTGCTATGGCACTCTAATTGTAATGTGTACTGTACTTTCCAGCCCTACAAGAGACTTCGACCCAACCACCTATCATAGGAGACAAATCCCACTAAAAACCATCTGCAAAACACGGCTTCTGAAGGGAAAGCCACAGGGAACAGCAGCAGGGAGCCTTAAGCAGAAGTGTGGTAATACTGAACCTCTACTTGTGGTGGCTTCCTGAGAGCTTGCAGAACTTGCGTCTTTTCCTCTTTTGGTTTAACAAAATTACTTATTCACCTGCCAGCCAAAAGAGAAAACTTCCAAGTGCATTGGACAACAGGGAAATGGCCTTTTAATTGATTTATGGGAAATACTGGATCACCTGTGAGCAGTACTAAAAGTTACAATTTACAGAAAATAAGAAAAAAATTAAAACTTCAATAGGAATGTATCGGAAGACAGATTATTCTTTTCTATCCTCACAAGTTTGGCAGTTCTTATTCACATCTATTTCAAACTGCTTGGTGCTTCTGCATTGTCCTATAAAGAATATGCCTCACCAGACAGGATTTGCAAATTGAGTCAACTTTATATGTGATTAAGACCAGTTTGTTCATAGTTCAGCGACCTTATTTATACACATAAGGCCACTGTTGAAGAGATTTTGACAGAGGCAAACAGAAGAGGACAAAGGTGCAAATTCAATTTGTGGGCTGTGAAGCTGTGAGCATGTTTAGGAACAATCCATTCTTATGATTTTTATTGGGAACAAAGTGTAGGACTCATATTCTTTCTCACAGTGTTTTGGGAAGTTTGGTTCTATCTAAGCAGAAAATATACTCTAGGCATACAGCCAAGACAGAGAATGGCAGAAGAGACAACCAAAGGGAAAATGAAGAGAGACTGTCAGAGTACAGAGTCCAAGAGAGGGGAATTTAATTAGGTAGTAAGCCATTATGTAAACATTTAGATGGGATTGGTGAATATTCAGAATTTAGTTTCTCATCAAAAAGTGAATAGGAAGTGACAGTTAGACTACCAACAGCTGCTGAACGGGCAGCTAGAGATACGGAAACAGCATCTAGATAGAGAAGATAAGCATTAAATTAGAAGTTAAAAAACAATAACTGGTATGGGAATTATAATTGGTTTCTTATTATTTTTTTACTGCCTTTTGGCTGGGACCTGTTTTCCTTGGTGGAAAGAGATAGTGAAATGAGCATTCTCCAAAATGTTCTCTATTAAAGAAAAAAATTACAATATATGTGGAAGAGACATTACAAAACTTGTGATCAGACACAGAAAAGAATAAGTTCATTCCAATTTAGCAACCGTGATAAGCACAGTTGAAGTAGGTTATTAACAGCTTTTGTTAGCAAATGTTAGTACAAATTCAATGCTTTTAAAGACATTTGGCTTTTAAGCACTTGGGGCATGGATTCATTGGAGCTTCCTACAAATGCCAACATACAGTTTTTTTACAATAGTAAACACTTCTATCAAATGCATCTATGTCAGTGAGAAATTTTTCACCTAAAACCTGCTGTTAAACCTCAATTTTTCTAAAACATATATCCGATGAATTAAAAATAGTAAAAACACTGATGTGCATTAAAAGTGAATGTGCAGTGTCAGTCATGGAAGAATTATTTGATCTTGCAGCACTTTCATTTATTTAAGGGGAAGAATGAGAAAAATCTCCTTGCCTTATCTCAGTTTTTTTTTCTCAGTGACTCCACATATCTCATAATTTCATAGAAAGACAATGCACTATTTCCCTCATATTTATATTTCTCCAGTCTGATATTACAGTTTTTAAATATACCTTGTCATGTTATTTACCTTGGTACCCAGATGCAGGATGTCTACTCATTCATTGGGATTCTTGCAAATAAATCACTGTTTCAAGAGTGCATGCTGCCAGGCCGGGTTTAACTGAAGCACCTAACACTTATCAATTATAGAAGGTCTCAATAATATTGCTATGCAAGACAAAGCTGAGCAAATTGATTTCCAGAATTAAAGGAGTATATTATTGCTCCTCTACAGATGACCTTCCGTAAATTTTGAGGAATAGAAAATCTATTAGAACAATCAAGATTTGAATAGACAAAAAATATCTAAGATCTAAAAATATGGCAATTTTTATATGACTATTGTTGCTTCAGTTTGCTAGTCTTCCTCACAAATTTTAAAGAAACTTAACAATATAAAGAAACTCCTCACTGTGAATGTCCCTAAATAACAATAAAGCTCCACCTTGTATTGATGTGGGATTATTTGTCCCCAGGTGCAGAACTGGCCATATTGCTTTGTTGAAGTTCTCCATCTGGTCCAGATTCCCTTGAATGGTAGCAAGAACTTCAAATTAATCAGCCATAATTCCTAATGTCCATCTGGTATCATCTGTAAACTTGATGAGGGTGCAGTCAGTCCAGTCATCCAGCTCATAACTGAGTATTGGCCCTGATATCAACCTCTGGGTGCACCATGAATGATGGTCTCCAGCTGCCCTTTATGTTGATCATAATCCCTTGAGTCTGACAGTTCAGCCACTTTTCAATCCACCTCACTGTCAACTTTTGCTGCCCATATACAAACGCTTTTCATATTTTTTTTTTCAACTTGTAATAGGAATGAGGGGAACAGAAAAAAAATAAAGAATTTAAACATCCTTATATATGTATCCTATGACATTGCAAATTTTTAAATTTTATTCCACTGCCCAATATACTTGCTGTTTCCCACCTCACCCCCTTCCCTTGTAATATCTGTAGAACAATGATGATTTCAACTATGGTGTCCTCTTTACATTGAATTTTACAACCAGTTTTGCTCAGGTTGTAGAGGGAATATGAATCTCTGTTTTACAACTTCTTTGATTCTTTGGTCTATAGTTATTCAATAAGGGAATTCTTTTGCTACTTTAGATCAAGATATATTAAGACTGTTTGTGGTATACATGGTGAATTATGCATGTCAAAATGTGTGTCATGAGGAGGAGCTGTAATTTAAATTATCCTGGTTTCAAGACTATAATTTAGTAATTTCTGGCAAAAAGTCATGAGACATTTATCATCTTGAATAAATAATGCTGCACACTTCCTTTAAAACACACTGATCTATGTAAACAAATATTCCACTACCAGGAAGAAGTACATACCTGCTCTCTTCCTTAGATAATCAGATATTTTTCTGTCAGAAAGAAAATTATCTGAATAACCAAAAAATCCTATCGTGGATCCTTCATAGTTTACACTTGTCAACCCACCCTAAATATTATTTTTTTCTTTTCTCTTCTTATTATTCCTTGGCAAGTATTCACTTCCTACTCCCTACACTGACATGAAGGAATTTTCACATTTGCAAAATCCCTTAGAGGTTGTTCTTCATGTGCTTGTGAGTAAAACATGAAACTATAAAATAGCTAGATGGAATCCTTTGATTCTGTAATTTCATTTCTGGTCAACTAAGAAAGTTTAGCTGGCCCAAGGATAAAGAAAATAATTTTTATCTACCATCTACAAACAAACAAAACCCACCAAAACAACAACAAAACACAAACAAACAAACAAACAAAAATGCAGGGGGAATTATCATTAGACTTGCAGTTTTGGATAGATTTTAAACACTTATGTTAGCCTATCTTAAGATAATTTCCTGGGAGAGTGTTAAAAGGCCTATTTCAATCACTGGGATCGCTTGTGATACTGCAGCACTGGGAAATGTCACAGAGCCAATGCACAGGACTGAAAGCATAGGGAGGTACTGAATAAGCTTTATGCAGGAATCAATAACAGCAAACACCAGGAATGTATGTGCTGTAACTACTACAGTACATTAATTACTTCTAACAATTGGATAAGGAATGAAGACAAAAGGGATACAGAGTAGGAATAGATTTAAACCCTTGGCTCTAAACAACTAAGGAGAAAAAAAGAACTTCAATTGTGCAGGTGCTAAAGTTTAATGAGATAGGGGCATGTACAACAAGAACAAAAGACACAAAGGATTCTTGCAGAAGAAGATTTATTTTTTACTCTACATTTTGGACCAATATTACAGAATTACATGTAGAGGAGAACTTGTACCAGGAATTTCAAGAACTTCTGAAGATCAGTTGATATCAGTGGACCACAGAGGACAGACTATCAGAAGACAGAAAGCTTTTAGGAAAGCTATTGTGTTCAAACTTATGTCTAACTAGAAGGGATATGTTCAGTAAAAATGATCAATTAAATTGGACATTAAAATGATTGGGAGGTATTGGGGTGTAAAATTAATGTTGAAGGAACCAAGAAACTTAGCATATTTTAAATCATTTAAAAAAAGGAAATGATAGAAGTAGTGGGATTTTTTTATTTTCTCTTTACTTTCAGCTCTACTAAATTGTTGTTGTCATATTAAGAAGAAAGCACAGAAATCTAGGAGGACACAGAGATTTTGAAAGGTTTCTATAAATATGTTTTGTGAATGACATTCCTTTCTCCTTGAAAATGCGGACCAGTTAAAGCTTTTTGGACAATTAGGCACTTATAGGATGACAAAGAATCAAACATTTTCAGCAAAAGCTGGATGAAATATTTTTCTTGGACTTGGTTTTGAATAAGAATATTAGTGCCTCATGTTTACTTATTTATTTGTTATTTTACTGAGATACTCCAAAAATGCCTCTGTCTTAGCAAAAACTGCAAATTATAATTGCAATAAAATTTCAGCATGATTCAATTTTGCATGTATGTGTATAAATTTTTCTTTCCTTTCAAATTCTATTCCCGAGACACAGATAATAAATGGAGCATTTACTTTCATAATTCAAAGCAATACTACAAAAGAAATGAGGTGTTGGTTAATCTATAATGTTTGGTATACAATTAATCATGACCAATATAAGATAAGAATCTCACTATTTATGTTGAGTTTTTGAGAAGAAAAACAAGAGAAGCATAACAACAAGATTAGAAACCATCAATTATTTCTTTGGTAAATGCTGTGTTGAAGAAAATGTTATTTTAAGGTTAAGATTTTTATTATTAAGGACAAAATGAAATGAAAACTTACCTATGAGAACTGACTGCAGTCTTGCTGAAATCACATAGAGCTGAAAATCTGCCAGTGTTATAACCCTCTTTGTAGGATACACTATCTATATAAAAGAGCTCCATGGGTTGAAATTTGACTTTTTACGCCACCAGGTCTGAGGTAATTCTGTGGTAAAACCCGCAATTTTCACTGAGGTCATTATATCAGTTCCATCAGAAACAATGGCTATTTTCTGTTTTCTCAAGTTGTTCATGATTGAGATATTAAAGAGATGTGAAATTCTACTCTTAATTTGACCCTCTTTCCAATGAGGTCAATTAGGATTGTATATGAGTCACTTAAAGAAATGAGTCCTTATGGAGTGCTTTGGAAAATCATATTTCTCCATCATTCATGTAGTTAACTATGCCCTAAGGTATAATGAAGTCACAGAGGGGTCAAGATAATCTAAATTCTGCTTAAACTGAAGTAACATTTTGGTTTTTTTCTAAATATATGACAAGACAGTTTACCACATGAAAGAGAGGAGGGAAAGATGGGAGGGACAGGTGAAGAGGAAATAATATTGGTATGCAGACAGATTGAAAAGAGAAGCCAGATGTTTCTTTCCAGCTTGTGTTAGAGAGACTCTGAGAAAGACTTCTGAAATAAACTAGAATCTGTTGAATCTCACTCTTTGACACACTCTCATGTGGTAGCTCCACTCTCCTTGCCTAAAAGATGCATAAAGGCAGGTTCGCCAGAAGGTCAGTCAGGAAACTCAATATAGCATTCTACTTATGTAAAGAAATATGTCCTACAAATACTTTAGAGTGGTTATCACTTAGTTTATGAATTTGATGTGCAAAGTTGTGACTTTATTTGTAATAGATACATTTTTTATGGTGTAAGAAATATTTTACATATAGTGTGTATACTTGATTTATTGCCTTCTTGTTTCTCACATCAAATTTCAAGTTGCATGAAGTATAGAATCATAGTGTCATCTAATCATTTAGCTTGGAAAAGGTCTTTAAGATCATTGAGTCCAACTGTTAACTCAGCACTGCCAAGTCTACCACTAAACCATATTCCTAAGGGCCACATCTACATGTCTTTTGGATACCTCTAGAGATGGTGACTCAACCACTTCCCTGAACAGCCTGTTCCACTTTTTTCCTCATATCCAATCTCAACCTCCTTTGTTGCAACTTGAAGTAATTTTCTTTTGTCCTATTCCTTGTTACTTGGCAGAAGAGTCTGACCCCCACCTCACTACAATCTCCTTTCAGGCAGCTGTAGTGAACAATAAGGGCCCCTTGAGCCTCTTTTCCTCCAGGTTAAACTATCCCAGCTCTTTCAGCTGTTCCTTATAAGACTTGGGCTTAAGACCCTTCAGCAGCTGTATTGCCCTTCTCTGGACTCACTCCAGCACCCCAATATCTTTCTTGTAGTGAGGGATCCAGAATTGAACACAGGATTTCAGGTGTGGCCTCACCAGTGCTGAGTACAGGGGGACAATCACTGTCCTGGTCCTTCTGGACACACTATTGCTGATACAGAGCAGGATGCCAGTAGCTTTTTTGGCCACCTGGGTGCACACTGGCTCCTATTCAGTCAGCTGTCAACCACTCTCCCCAGGTCTTTTCTCACTGGGCAGCTTTCCAGCCACTCTGCCCTAAGCCTATAGCATTCCATGGATTTGTTGTGACCAGACTTGGCCTCATTGAACTTTCTATGTTCGTCCTTGGCCCACTGATCCAGTCTGTCCAGATCGTTGTGCAGAAACTCCCTACCTTCTAGCAAAACAACACCCCTGCCCATCATCTTCCAGCTGACTGAGGCAGCTCTCAATCCCCTCGTTCAGATCATCAGTAAAAGGCTTAACCAGGACTGGCCCCAATACTATGCACTGGGGAATGCCACTGTGTAACATTACTGTTCTGACTGGGAAAGTGAAAATATGCTGCTGAAGATCTGGCAAGGAATTGCTAGATTTTTGAGTCAAAATAGTAAGGATATGAGCAATCTGACGGACAGCATAGCAACATCGCACTTCTGCAGAAGGCAGTTGATTCAACTGGTCATGAACTTCTGTTAGTGTGACAACATTAAGATTTTTGTCAGACTAATAAGCAAGCAGATAAAAACAAAGAAACAAACAAAAACTCTACAACCCACCAAAGCATAAATAACTGGCTTTCTCCTCATATCTATAGCACTCAATATTTTATTTCTCCTTATTTGATATAGACAAATAGTTCCCCCTCTTCAAAACATATTTTATCTATCAGAAACCAAAATTTTAGTGAGATGAGTAGAGAGCAGAGAATATTTTACATTCTGCTCTTGCAACCCAAGTTTTCTGGACCAGATGGCCTTAGGGCTAGTTTTGCTTCTTGGGTTTGGCTATAAAAAGAATATCAAAGTATTCTCTTCAAGTCAATTAATGACTGTACTCCAGTACAAGAATTACTCTTCTTTTTGTCTTAGAGAAACCTCTGAGTTAATGCACGTAGCATGTACAAGAGACTCTGTATATGGTTTTGTGATTTGCAAATACAAGACATTTCCAAGACGTTCTGCAGAGAAAAAAAGTAAATGTGGGAAACATAAACCAAATCCTTAGCCTTGAGAGGACAAAAGTGGAGATCTCTGAATGTGACTCTAGATTTGAGCATACCTGCTCTCAGGGACAACTGAAGTTGAGAATTTCTACATGAGTAGAAACTGGGTTGCCTGAAAACAGGAATGCACTGATTGTGCAGATTCTCTGCTTACTTGTCTGAAATACTTCCCTTTACTACAATAGAGCTGTTCAATCATACAGTTCAAATGGAATCAAGATCACACTGCAGGCAATAAAGGGAAATCCTCCTTTTCTTTTGTAATAAAGACAAATCTGGAAAGGAGTTCTTTAAGTAATTTCCTTCTCTCATTCTGAACAGAAGCCTCAAATGGTGCCAAAGGAAATTTACATGTGGTAAGACTTAGTGAAAATTAGAGTCAGGATGTCATACTTGATCAAAAATGAAGGTTTAAACCAGTTTTTTTTTTTATTTAGAAATTATCCACTGTAACTTATTATCAATTGTGTTACAGATAATTTGCTTTCCAACACTTTTAGATAACGGAAGATATAAAAAGTCCTCGTATTACATTTAGAGGAATAGAAATTGTGTGAGGTTAGAACACTATTTCATTTATTTAACTTGAAATTACAAGCTTAAGACTTGTATTAAAAATATAAAGAGCTACATAAAATACCCTATGATGTTGGTTTATTGCTAAGATTGACCATATTTGAGCTGGTTTACTGTTCTTTGGGAAGCAAGGGAAAAGTATATAGCACATAACATTTTAATATATGCTAGAAATGTTGTAAGTACACTGTGACATGAGGTAAAAAGTGCCTGAGTAAAATGAGCAGATGAAATTGTTTCATTATTGAAGGCTGTGTTTGACCAAAACTATATATACATGTATGTCTTTTCCAAAAACTATATCTGAGTAAGAATCAATACAAGAATAAATCCAATTTTTTTAAAAATCTTTCTTTATCCTTTTTCACACTTTTGGTTTGCACCTCCTGCATAACCAAACTTCTTTTTTAAAACCTGGCAGAATTTTGTGCCTTCAGTTCAATGTTGCCTCTTCAAGCATTAGAATCTATGCTACCTCCTACTTTTCCTTTCTTTTCCTGGACTCCGACCAGTGAGTGTTCAATGCCTTTTCATGCCAATGTTTTTCCCTCTGAATTGTCATTGCTCTTTAGTCTAATGACAACTTGGGCAGTTCCAGACCACCAAGTCGCATGGAGATGAAACAAATATATCTTATGTGACCCAGCACACAGGTAAGAATGAGTTTAGGGTGAGTTTAACACATGGATTTGTGTTTGAATTTCACTAGTTAGAATTACTGGTCTATTTTCCTTATTTTCCTTATTTTCCTTATTTTCCTTATTTTCCTTATTTTTTCTTATTTTTTTCCTTATTTTCCTTATTATTTTCCTTATTTTTATTCTTTTTCCTTTTAAACATTTTTAGTGGTTTAGATTTTGTTTGTTTGTTTGTTTGTTTGTTTGCTTTTGATTGGAAAACAAAGCAATCAATACTGAATTTGGGGCAGAATCACAAAAGCATATAACAAAATATTTTTTTTATTTCTGAGAAATAAAAATAAATTTATTTGGCTTGATTGAAAACTTCATCAACTGTCTCTTTTGGGTTTGGATCACTACAGTCACAAATATTCTAGACAATTAGTTGGTACCAGAGGAGACTTAGGGCTTTTGCCTCTCAACTCTTAGGACTTCCTACACTTTAATTATACTGCTTCAGAAAAATGCATTTAGTCTGGCTCAGAAAGAAAAGAAATAAATTTTAAAAACCAGACAAAAATAGATTTAACAAAGAGAATAAGTTTCAAAATCAGACTAGCAAACTGGACTAGTAGTGCCTGCAAAATGAGATGTTTAGATTTATTTCAGGTGCATTAAATCTTTAAGTCTGCTAATAATTTCAGGTTCAGATACAATTTTCCACCGACTACATACAATTCAAGATAATGGGACAGAAATTAAACTAGGGAAGATGGATATCGAGGAACTGATCCACCTATCCCAAATAAGATTAATTCAAGAAAAAATGGATAGCATCTTGAGGGAACATAATATTGAAATAGAATAGAGTTAGGATGAGCTCAGTAATCTATGATTAGGCTTCCCCAAAAGTATTTGCTTTGAAACTCTCAGGAAATCGAACTTATTTTCAGCTTCAAATGAGAAAGATTTTGAGTATTTATTTGATGCAAATTTTATTTTTTTCAGCTGCACTGTTCAGTAGTCTGCTCACAGACCTTAAATATTACTTAGTGTTTGAGCTAATGTAAGCAATTAATTCACAGCTAGTAATGTGTTTGATGAATTTTATTCTCTTCAGTGCATGAATTTTCAATGAGTCAGCTATGATTTTTCTCTAATTTATTCAGTATTTGAAGCTATTACCCAACAAATATATTTTCATAATTCTTAGATGGCAAATGGCTTGGAAGAAAATAATTTGAAAAGATGTATGTTTACCATGTGGTCTAGGAAAAATCATTTTCCATACAGGTCAATCTTCTACCTAAAAAGCTCTAATTCTGTCAGGAGAAGAAAAGATATAGATCAAAATCTTTTTAGATGGTGCACACTCAGAGATTTCTATTGCTCCCACTTTTTACCAAACTTTCTCATACGCCTCAGCAAACAAAAAATCTTTGCAATTTTAATAGTAATTCAATTTCTTTTTCTCTTAAATAGCCAGGAGGGAAGGAGAATTTCATGGAACCCACAAAGCTGACCTGAAAGAAGGCATAATGTATCTCCAACAGCTCTTGGAAAGTCATCTAAAACATCTTTTGTCCACACACTTGGTTGCATTCTTTCTGAACAATGGACTGCAAAAATTAAATAATTTTATAATTATACTATATTAAAATCACTCTATATATAGACTGAGATTTGCCATTTGAAGATTTTTTATTTAAACACATTTTCATTTGAACATCAAGTATCTGAATACTTTTAACCATGAGAGGTTTTTCTTCTGACTTTTTCACATAAAGAAACATGAAAAAGTTTCTTCTGTAAAGGGATATCTGTTTTGTCAGTACCTGTTCCAGTTCCCTCATTGTCCTAAGTTTTCCCTCTGTGTTTGCAACATGACCTGCTTGTTGAGAAAAAACAGGTCACAATTATTCTTGTGTCTCAACAGGGAAAGGATCCCAGACCAGGTGTCTCCTCCTGAGACCTCTAATCTAGTGTTCAATGTACACATGAAAAAGTGAGTTCTCTGCAAAATGCAGTGGTCATCCTTTTTCTTTTACCGAAAGCTTAGAGGTGTGACACAGAAATCTAAATCTCTGTCAGTGAATAGATCTTTCACAGCTTGAAGGAGCTACTGCAGATAGAGAAAAAAATAAAGCAGCAATGAAACTTTCATCCATGTTTCAGAAGGTGTAATTCTTGCTGGTTTTTTGCTTTTTAAAAAATAAGTTATGAATCAGACCCATCTTTTTAATAAAAGATTCTATATTTTAATATTTCTGAGACTTTTTTTCAACATTATTGACATAGGCAAGTATAACTTTTGTTCAGAGTGCTGGTTTCTGCAACTTTGATTAGAATTGCTCTTAATGAAGAGTAATAAAACTCATGTTTTTATAAAAAATAATTAAAAATTACATATTGTGAAACTAAGCCTTAAAGCGTCTAAGGCACTCAGTGAATCTGCCTCCTGATCTAGGCGTTTGGGTTTGTTTCTGTAAAAATAGATTAAGGACACTTTTTTATTATATTATAATATTAAAAATTCAAATATTAAATTGCCTTTTTATACATAGGTTGATACATAAGATGCATTAACTTGGAAAAGTAAAGAATATTATTCAACAATTTCACCCATCTCTTTTTCATCCTTCCTTCCTTAGGTATGTCATCCAATGAAAGAAGGGACATGTTTTTGTTGTCATCTGACAGTTTGAAGAAAACATAAAAACTTGTTTATTGATCTACAAAATCCTCATGCTGTTATTCATAAAGGCTACAACAATTTTTTTGTTTTTTTTCCATGGGAAATTGTGGAACTCAACTACTCTGTACAATCTTCAGCACTTTTCTGCTTCCCTCTCAGCACAGCTCGGTGGTAAAATCAACATGGCAGATAATCCCCCACTGTATGAAAGCCCGTTAAATGCTGCAGATTAATGTTCAACATCTTCAACCATTGCTCTGAGTAAGTAACACTTTACTCACTTTTTCTGTACTCAAACTCTTTAGAAGCCTTTCCTGACTTGCGTCTGTGCTACAGATGCAGCAGTTACGAGTTAAATTGAATGAGACGCTATTTTGAACAAAAGAGGAGTAAAAGATTCAGACTGTCCTTTTCTGACGATGGAAGCATATCTTTATGAAAGACCTGAATGGGATTTTTGCAAAATTCCATTATTCATTTCAGTGCAATAATACAATCACTGTACAGTATGAAGCCAGCAATCAATAGTTTAGCATACAGCTTTGATGAACTGTTTCTTCCTGCTTCCAATTTATACCTCAAAGAGGAGCTTTGCCTGTGGAGTTCACTGTGTTCAACTAATACACCAATTAGCTACTGTGACAGGGTTCTGCATTATCAAAAATCAAAGCTTTCCATAGAGAATAATCTTCTTATTGTGGAAAGCTGGTCAGGGAGGAAGTCAATGAAAGACCAAGGATATATACACTCAATATTAATCTCAATGTAGATTATACACATTAAATAAGGATAGGAAGAGCATAGCCTCTGTAGAGGACAGCAGTATCCTTTGAAGCAAGCTACTGAAAAAAAAAAAAGCACTTAAAATGTTTAAATGATTAATGCTAAACACTGCACACTGTGATCTCTTTAAAAAAAAGAAAGAGATTTTTACACTCCAGGATTTTGGTTGAGAAAGTAGTCTGAGTTATTAGAAAAATTATAAGGTCTGTTGGGTTTATCTCTTTACTTATGTTTTGATTAATAATTCTGCTACTATAGTATTTTAAATGTAGTCGCTCCAGATTTTTAAATACTATTATGCTTAAGCAAAAAAACCAAAACAAAACAACAAAAACCCCTGTTGCAGAAACTGCAGTTCTTGGGTGGAGGGTTGACCTTGTTTGGCTGCCAGAAGCCGACCTAGCTGCTCTCTTCCTCCCCCTCCTTAAAAGGACAGGGGAAGAAAATAAGGTTGAAAATATGATGGCTCAAGAGGAAAACAGAGAGATTGCTCGCTATTTACCATCATGGCCAAAACAGATCAACTTGGCAAAAATCAATTTAAGGTATTTTCAACTAATAGACTCAGATAGTGAGAAACAAAAAACCTAAAACACCTTCCTACCCTTCTTTTTCACTCAGACTCATTCCTTTACTCCAACTCCTCTATTTCCCTACCTCCAATAAATGCAGAGGGGTGGGGAAACGAGGGGTTGAGCTCAGTCCATACCATTTCTCTCTGATTCTCATTTCTCCTCCCACTTTTACCCTGCACCTGCCCCTTTCTATGGCCTCCTGTCCTTCAAGACAAACCTGCTTCAATCTAGTGTCTCTGTGGTAATGCAAAAAGAGATGCTGCAGAAGGTAGTCTCCCATCTAACAAGTTATAGCTGTGTTAATTATCTCAGAGTAGAAACACCTTGCCCTCACAGCCCTGGGCATGATAAGTAGTGAGTTAACTGAGTTGAAGTCAGTTGGAGTCTGCTCGTCGTGCTGTGAAGACCCAGGGACAGGAGGTTGTGGCAAGGGCCAGAGAAGGTAAGACACTGTAAGATATTGTACTCAGCATAGACAGGGTTAGGCGGCCGTGCTAGGGGCAGGATGGAGCCGGACTCGAGACTGAAGAAGAGAGACAATGCCAGAGCTGTATGGAGTTGCTCTTAGAAGATACAAAGAAGGAAGATATAAGAGACTGTTTGAATAACAACATGCTGATGATTTTGGTCATGAAGCCTTCTGATAATTTTGGTGAAGCACCTCGAGTGCAGTGTCAATGTCGACTGGCACACATGCCAGCGACTGCGACATGTCTCCATGTGATCTAAGAAATATCCACCTACTCCAGTGTGTGTCCTTCCCTGGCCTGCAAGGATGACATCCTCCCCCTCCTTCTTCACTGATCTTGGTGCCTAAAACTGTTTTCCTCCTCGCTTTTCACTGCCCTTTGTTGTTTTTATCCTTTCTTAACGTTTTCCCAGACATGCCATCAGCTTGGCTGATAGGTGAAGCCATCTCCTGTTTAGTCTCGATGCAGAGCTGTCTAGATCTGGTCATGTCCAGCATGGAGCAGTCCCAGGCCTCTGCTCACAAAGGCCACCAAATGTGGCTCCTTCCACTACCAAGACCTGGCCACAGACAACCAATGCAGTGCACAGTCATTAACGCTGCCTACTAACCTGCACTTGCTCAAAAAGGAATATTGTAAAGCTGATACTCTGGTCAAGAAAGATGGATATGAACCCCAAAGGCATTACAGATCACTCAAAATAAGCTTTTCTGACCAGCCCTCTGCCTCCTTCATCCTATGCTGTATAGAAAAGGTCTGGCACAAATTATCAGCATATGGAAAATCAGAGCTGTGTTCATGAGTTGCTACTTTTCAAGTGGAAGAAGCTGTTGCAGTATGCAACAACGCGTCCCTGAGAGCGACCTGCGCCTTCAGCCGGGTGCACTCTGCTAATCCGGGGCTGACGATAAATGAGGAGACAGGATCCCGTTTGCAAATCCAAGGGCTCTTTATTACAGCATGTGCATAGAGGACAGTCTTGAATGTAGACCAGGGACAAGAACCAGAGAAGAACTGAAAGCACAGGTTAAATACAGGCAAGAAGGGGCGGAGCTGGGGGACAGGGTCCAATAGGGACAGGGTACAGTGGGGCATAGGAGGGGCCAGGAACTGAGGGAACCAATGGGATAATGGGCGTGGAGCCCTGTGGTAAAACTGGGCCAATGGGAATCCAGGAAGGGAAGAACATTCTGGGGAATATACAAATAAGGTGAATGGGGGCTGAACTGGGCGACATAAACTTAATAAACCAATAGAATGACAGAACTCCCAAGAAATTAACATGTGGCTGCAAAGGTCTGTGGGAGAGTGGCACTTCTCGCCCTTACCTAAAGGGTTTTCTCCCTGCCTGCCTTAGCCCCTCCACGGCTGAGGCACAGCAACCTTGGTGGCAGGCCCCTGGGCCTCCACACAAACCTTTCTGCATTCCCTCATTTGGCAGACTTCCTCAGTTTTGTGGTATTTATCTTCAGATGCAGAAAGAAAGGTGATTAACAGGAGCAGAATATGACAATCTAAATGACTGTGTGATCACACAAAAAAAATTAGAGCATTTCTAATACAAAGGGCTTGGGCTGAAATTTGACCCGTGTCTCAGAGCTGTGCCCAAATTAATGGGGATAAAATTAATGGGGTTAGTTACTCACTTCTGTTCTCATAGTCTGAAATCTGACCAGGTTAATATATAAACATTTTTGGTTTGGGTGCCTTCACTATGCCTTTCATCCCTGTAAGTTTTGGAGTTGACTGAACGTAACTGTTTTACATGCTGACTTTTGGCTTCATGTATTCCAAACAGAAAAAAAATATTTGGCAGATTATCCAAGAAAAATAATCTGCTTACTGTGAAAATTGAAATCAGTCTCTGGTAGATCGCATATCTAATGGAGAAAAACTATTTAATAGGAAACATGAGTGTGAAGATTTCCCTCTGTTAACTCACTCACACAACAGGAGCAGAAGGGCTGCTTTACTTGCTTAAGAATTTCCCAAGTTTGCGATATCCCAGACTGGAAAGCATGCTTTGACAGTGATAAGGTAACATTTCTCAGTAGACTCTGGACAATTTACAAAATCATTGTCTTTCCTTGATAGAAAATGGAGGTCAGCTGTTGCCATTCTTCTAGTATGTCTGTTAATTCCCTGGGCAGTTTGCAATAAATTTCCTTTTCCTTCTCTTAGTTGTTTGAAGCATTAGACTGTTTTCTGGAATATGTGGTGCTGGTTTATATGGATCCACAGAAGACTTTATTTTGAAGGGAGAAATACTTTCTACTACACTTGAAGCAGAAGCTCTACTTGTAGTTTCCAACAGAATAAAATGTGTGATTTCAGATAATAGATCAAGGACTCATAATTTGCACATTCAAGACATAACCAGTTTTCATAATTTTCCCTGGTCTCTCAGATATTCTGATTTTAATTAGTTTTTTATTATTTAATATCTGTTCACTGTTAACTTAAGGCATCCAAAATATTTTTATTCCATGAGAACCCAAAATATTAGGGTCAAACATTCTGTTAATGTGACAAAGAGAACAAGGTCACTGCTTTCTTTTTTTTATCTTCAGGCTTCCAAAATATTAGCAACTTATTTTTCCCATACCTTGACCTGCTTTACATTTGCCCAAGTAGGATTAAAATTACTGGAGAAAATAATTTTATAGAGGTGTGTATATTATTGAAAATGTGAAGACACACTGGGGACCTGTTTTAAGTCTCTTTCATGTTAAAGTATATTTTAAAAAATTCTAGCACAGACATTATCAAATTATTTCTTAACTTTTCTAAAAATATTTTATATTTATCAATTGAAACCAATAAAAATCCTTTCTGTTGGTGCACTAACCCTTGGATCAGTATACTCTGATAATTTACTTATTCAACCTAAAAAACATTACATCACCTAAATCTGCTTACAAGGTTTCTACATACATAAGTAGATCAGTTCCTAAATAGATTTTTTTTGTAGATTAGTACAAGTCTTTAATATATACACACACAGATATCCACGAGCAGTAGAAATTTCTGGAAAATATTATCAAGAAGTATGTTTTATTCTGAATTATAATTCAGATATCTCTATATATTTCTTGTGAATTTCACCCCTGGCCCAAGCAAGGTGACAAAGTGGATATTTGTTCAGATTAGAATTATATTTATGATTCTTTAAAATTTCAAGGGAAGGACTTTACTCCAAAATAAATCACTAAGCTACTTTTAAAGGCAGACAATTGTATTGGCCACAAGGTGTTTTAGAGAATATATAAAAACTAAATTACATGTGAAATTGAGAGTGAAATGAATTCACAGATGTCTGAAAAACAGAAGGCTGCCCAACAATTCCCCAAGTTTACTAATCACCTTGCCTAAGACATATGTTCCTTCTTGGGAAAAAAACCAAAACAGCTATGCCTGCCAGTCTGGGCTCAGAGCATGGCTAGGGTTGTATTTGAAACCTTTAATGAAGGTGAGAAGGGAAAAGTGAGGCACAGTCTCATGGTGCTCTCAGGACAGCTCTGAAGACTCTTCTTATCCCTGGATATAATAGAATAATTTGCATTTACACTGTGGAAAATCCATCCTATCTTTCAAACACGGGTAGGAAAGGGAGCCTTGAAGTCTGTCGGTGTCATTAGGGCTTGGCTTGATTCACCAAAAGTTGCCACTGTAATATTATATTATTCTATTTGGATGAAAATAATTTACAAATTAAAACTTTTGATCCAGAGATAAAACTAATAATAATAATAATAAAAAATCAGAATTAATGGGATCCTTCAGAAGTCAAAATACCATTAGTATATGCTGAAATGTTATTTAAGATGCTTGAGAAATACATACTTTTAGAACATGTTTTTCATGTTGCATTGGTTAAATCAATCAAAATCATATCTCTGTATGGATGAAATGCTCCTTGTCTTGCCTGAAATTGTTTGGGATTACTCAAGCTTTAGGAGACCTCTTTTTTTTCTCATTTCCATGTACTTAAAACCAGGATGAACAGAAATAATGGCAGAGACCTATAATATTCACTGCATGCCCTTTCCCAGCTGACTGCTTACTTTGAAACCATTCCGAGCACTGCTGGCTATGCCCTTTAAGCAAACTGAAAAAGCAGATACTAATTCTACACTTCCTGAAGAGCTACTTCCCTCTATGATCCTTTTATTCCAATGAAGATACAAGGTAAATACAAAACAAGGGGAAAACAGAAAGATAGAGCTTTACTTTCCACCTCAGTACCTACAATTTCTGCTTCCTTATTTTTCAAAATACTTTTTTTTGCTTTACCTGGAAATGATTATCCAGAAATAAAAGCTAAATAGAACACTAATAGGTCACAGAAACTGTCAGAAGCCAGTCTCTTCTCCTTCAAAACAGCTGCTGTCCAGTGTTTGCTGTTGAAGTCTACAGTGCCCACGGTTTGCATGTTTGAATGCCCTGCTGGCTCTCCAGAGCAGAGCAGCAGGTGGAGCAGAGGGAGAGTGTAACTTACATAAAGGCACAAGCCAAACAAAGCTGCTTGGTCTAATTTTAAGCTTACAAGAACTGAAAATGTTTCTTTTAAATATATAGGTTAAGTTTCTGGAGGTATAAAGGATGTAATCCATTTTAAGAACTGAAAATAAAAAATTCACTGTTTCAAAACAAGTTATTGGTATTTTTGTTGTAAATTTTGTGTTTATGAAATATATTAAGTACAACACTGCTTAGACTTCTCCTTTGAATAATAGACAAGGCCAGTTGCATATCTACAATGGATTTCCATCCATTTGTAACCTTAAAAACATATAGTATATTTTATTATCTAATATATTATAATATCTAATGATTTTTATAAGATAGTTAAAAGTTTTTGGCATTTTCAAGGAAATACACATGCAGAAAAACCACTGTATCTCATTACAAAAATCACACAAATTCTGAACAGTAAATAACTTGTTCTTTGATTATGTAGGGCAAATTTTCCACCATGTTTGTGTTAAAGAACTCAGTTGTGGAAACACTTTCAGTATACTTTTTAAAATTTCCAGGTTATGCAGGACTTCTTAAGTATAATGTATTTACTTTATTTTCACAAAGTGAAGAGTCTGTAAAAAGTTAATTAGTATTATCCTTGAATAAAACATTCCATCTTTTTCCAAGCTAATCTCTCATAATAAAAAAACTTGTTGTCTATGAAAATCACTCAGCTTTGCTTTTTTATATCACTCTGTTCTTATGAACGGCTAGCGGTGAAGTAGAACATAGGCAACACTGAAGATACTGGCTGGTATAATTATCTATATGAATTTTATCTGTTTAAAACTTTCAGTTTATGCCAAGGAAATGAAGTTTTAGGGATTACAGAGCCACAAAAATATGTGTGTGTATGCAAACACACCTGTACTCACATAGCACATGTTCCATTGACCCTAAAATCCATTTCAGTAAAACCCTGGATATGCTTCTGCACAATATAATTTTTCATATTTTCACAGCAATGACCCAATGATCTTTCCTCCTCAAAACCTTCCACTTTTTTAGTTAAAAATTTGAGTTTACGTGTGGATTGCTACTTATCAGAGAAGTGTTACTTCTGAGGTTTTGTTCTTTCCTCTGAAGGAGGAAAGTGTCATACACACAAAGCACCCATATGTGGTCTTCCACCTGAGCAAAATTAAAGCTCACAAAGTCTGAAAATACTGGCACACTGGCATCTTCAAACTGTGTTCTTACAGTTGTGCTGCATAAGTTGGGGTTTTTAGCCTTTTATATTAATAGCACCACCACTAAATTTCTGAGCTCCTTATGCAAGATTGGACAGTTATCATATAAACTTCTGTGTAAACTAAACAAACAAACAAACAACTACAAAAAACACAAAAAAACCCAAACAAACAAACAAACAAAACCAAAAAAAAACACAAACAACCACAACAAAAAAAAAAAAACCCAAACCCCCCAAAAATCCCAAACCAAACCCAACAAACAAACTCCATTGTGAGTTATATACCCATCTCAGCAATTCACAATACTTAGATTAAGCCCAGAGGAACCTCACATAGACATTACTAAAGGCATTGAAGTATTCACAGTTGTAGTTAAGCTTCAGAACAAAATACTGAGTAAGACAGAGCAAAATAAAATAGTTTCAAATGGAGCTGAGGATAAGGGCAGGATTTAATATCTCAATGTCAAAACATTTTCATACAAGTTACAATAACTGGGAAAGGAGTATTTAAACCTAAGAAGTTAATGGTTTATATTTTAAGGAAAACCCCAACATTTTAAGAAAGATACATGCAATCAAGACTCTGACTTCACCTTAGCTCTGGTTTCTTATGGTGTCACAAAATAACAACATCACAGCCATTACAGTATTTTTTCATGTATTATTTATTATTTTTAAAGACATGTGTTATTCCCTTATAAAAAAGGTTCTCTCATGTACTGCTTAATTTCCCCAGCACTGGTTTTGTTTAGAAATGCAGTGCTGTGGTGATGCTTCTCAAACTAGTGTGTAGACACAAACACTTTAGAATACTATTCATTTAGGTGTTCAGTAATAAAATTTTTCAACATACAGAACCATTTTCTTTCACATCATTAAAAGCAACAGAACTTTTTTTATATGCAGACTACTTAGAGAGTAATCTATATGCAAGAAAGTCCTCAAGGTCAGTTGATTGGATTAATTTTATGTCACAACACAAAGGTAACTACTTCAGAATTATTTGTGCTCTTGTTTTTAAATGTACTTTCTATGCTCACAGACATTCAAAATAATGAATGACAATTGTTGGCTTTATTGCAACCTACTTTCTAGGGATGCTATTTATTAAAAGAATCATAATAATTTGAACTCTGTAAAATGTCCAGAGATTTATTAATTCATATGTAATGTCAATCACAAAATAAAATGGGCAGACAGCACAGAAGTTCTTTTCTGAACTTTCAATTTTAACTTTGTCGTAATTTGAGAACTTACAGTTTATTTGCAAACATTGAAAATGTTTGTTCTGTCCTCAAACTGTGAATTTCAATTTTAGGGAAGACCTGGTATGTTCTTCTAACCATTTGTTTAGTAGTAAAGCAGCATAATACCACTACATTTCAATAAAAATCAAATGTCAAAGAACTGTACAATGTAAAGCATTTTCATCTCTGTAAATGAAATTACATGTCTCCACTTAATCTTTGTCTTGTTCAAATCTTTTTGTTCAGTGTTCCACACAAACATGGATTTTCTACAAGTTTAATCACCTGGTCTAACCCTCAAGCCATTTGTTCCAATTCCAGGTGTCTTTTTACTTATACAGTATTTGAAGAGCTACAGTCACAGGCTGAGGAATACACAGGGAACAACTGTTTAACATTGGGTGGTTTTGTATTATCTTGCTGAAGCATAGATTTTTCAGACAAAAGAAAAGATTGGCTTAGGCAACTTGACTTTCAACAGTTCCATATCCTTGAAACCAGAATACATGGGATTCATGTGTATGTGTGAGTGTGTGTACTCCTTGTGATATCCATGGTAAGATTTAAGTGAGTGAAAGCCAATACGTGAGTTTTGAGAGAAATACCTATTTATTTCCCTGCTGCTCTAGTTTCTGCTGCTTTGTCTTTTTCATCATAGTATTCAGTCCCACAGAGCACAACATTACCTTTAACAGACCACTGAGTTACTAGATAACAGCATGTGCCAATTTAAAATCAATCAGGTCTGTGTCCTACCATGCTCCCTTCCCTTCTTTTACCGCTTCTCATGAGCAAAGGTCTAGCTAAATTATGGCAGCAGCTGGCAGGGAATGAGGAACAAGTTTCTTTAATGATGAAACTGAGACAGCAGTTTAAAACAGACCAAGAAGTTCCCTCTGAGAGTTTGGAACAAGAACACCAGCAATGGATGCAGATCCACAGGCACATTAGCTGAAGGCGAATGACCTTTTGGCATCCTAGGAGGATCCCTCACAATAGAGACTCTTTTATTAGTTATACATCACTGTCAGAGAAGGAAAGTGTTCAAGATGACACTCCTTATGTTCACAAAAGGCAGCATTAGTCACTGTTATTTTCTGTTTAGTGGTGTGACAGATATAATGGCTGTTCCTCTTTAGAGGTATTCCCACCTTCTCCTTGCATTATGGCTATCTGAATTTATTCTTGCAGGCTTCATGGAAGAAATTATACTTGAAAGCACTGCAGTGGGCAGACAGTCTGAATGGTCAAACAGGCAGGGAGGTGCTTTCTCAGAGATGCAGGGAGGAAGCTGTGTAGGTAAGCAGCAGAGGAATGACAAAAGTGAGTTGAATGAAACTGCAAACAGCCATTTTTTTGCAAAAGTGAAAAGAAACTGAGTATTCATCCAAAATCTCGGGCATCTGCATATATCTACCTTCTTTGCTGCACCTCTGCATTTAGATCTTCATTTCCCATTCCATGATTAAGTAGTGTAATATTAGCTGTCATAAACTGGATTTTACTCAGTTTGAAGATTTCACTTTGACTCCGAAGACCTAGCTTTATTTTGAAAATGTGATGCATTATTTGAACCCTCATTTTTCAATGGACATATGTGTCTGTGTTGTACTAGCATCTGACATTCTTACAAACACTAATGCGTGATACCAATTTAGCTGAAAATATGAAAAGCTTTTATTCCTGGCATTCACTCGTATTAAGCAGTGATAGACTTGTGAGGACTACAGAGACCTCTTCTTTGTACTGCCCAAGGTTACACATACTTCCTTCCACATGATGCAAGTAACAAGTATCAGCGGTCTCACAGCTGATAAACATCCACCTCGGAGGAGAAATAAGAGAGCAGAATAAAACAGTTTTGCTAAAATGAATTTTTTTTCATTTTTTTAACACAAAGACTTAATTCACTGAATTTTTTTTTCCAAAAGAAAGTTGAAATAAATTTTGCATTTTGTACTTCATTTCTCTAAAGTCAGATTAGAGAATGTTTGAGTGGGGAAGGACAACTAGAAGTGGAGAGCCTAAAGAAGATGGAAGATAAAGCTGGAGTTTACACAAAATTAATCAGGTCTAGAACTGGATGCAGATGTTTACAGAGGAAGCCCAGGTGAGAAGGTGGCTGGCAAGGTAATGTCCTTGAGGTTATTGTGCCTCCAGAGCCCAAATATTTGTATCTAAGTATTCTTCAGCTATTAGCAAAAAGTTCAAACACTCCTATTTATTTATGCATTGCAGCACAATAATGTCAATAATCTACTGTTATCACTGGCTATAATGACCATTATCTGAAGCAGCAGAAGCCAAAGAGTTAAAAGTTTTCAGTCTAGGTGTGGACAAATTATACACATGATTGTGCTGGTTTTGGCTGTGGTAGGGTTAATTTTCTTCACAGAGTCTGGTAAGGGGCTGTGGTTTTGATTTGTGCTGAACACAGGGTTGATAACACAGAGATGTTTTTTGTTGTTGCTGAGCAGGGCTTATACAGAGGCAAGGCCTTTCCTGATTTTTGTGCTGCCACTCTGGTGGGGGAGTTGGGGGTGCTTGGGAGATTGGGACAGATGACCTAAACTGACCAGAGGGATATTCCAGACCATGTGACATCATGCTCAGTATATAAAGCTGAGGGGAAGAATGAGGAAGAGTGGGACATTTGGAGTGATGGTGTATTGGCCACGTGATGCAGCCCTGGTCTCCTGGGGATGACTGAACACCTGCCTGCCAGTGGGAAGCAGTGAGTCAGTTTTTTGTTTTGTTTTGCATCTGTGAATGACTTTTGCTTTCCCTGTTGAGTTGTCTTTACCTAAACACACAGATTTCCCACTTTTTACCCTTCCAATTCTCTGCTGCTGGTGGGGCATTGAGCAAGCACCTGTGTAGTACTTGGTTGCTGGCTGGGGTTAAATCACAACAACGATGCATTATGATGGCATTCCCTTTTTCTAAAGTTTATTCTTTAAAACAGAAGGAAAATGGATCTTATATTTAGTATTAGTATGCATTCATTGCACAGCAAAGATGTCCCCAAAGTTTGGGTATTGACCCCTTACAATCAGGCATTTTCATGTCTTGTTCCAGTGTATTTTGTGGTAACAATTTGTGTGTCCATGTCAAGCCACTTCTGTGAATTTCCTGAACCATTTCTTCCATGAACCTGTAGCAGGGTTGGTCTGTAGCAGTAGTGCCTTTAATTTGTAGAATCCATACAATTTTTTTTTCAGAGGTTGAAATACATATATGAGAATGCACAGGTTTGCAGGAGATTGAAAGAAAGGTTTCATCATGCAGCTGTGTCAAATGTCACTGACACCAAACTTTCTACAGCATATACTACCCCTTATGTTCATGAGAATGGTACAGAGATGAAATACTATTTCTGAAAAAAACATACAGAAATACAGAAAAAAGGCTTTTTCTGAATCAAAACATAGTACTGAAATCAGAGGGATTTGGACAGTGCAAGTAAATGAGCCATGAAACCTAAGCAAGCAAAGAGGAGAAAAAAACCCACATTAACTATTTGCTCATTAAGGGATCAGATATTCTGTGCAGTGAATGTAGAGGAAGTTCCATGAAAATTGCAGTTTACATTCTGCAATTTAGTTCTGTATCATAATACATTTGCATACAGCAACCAAATTAAGCCTGTACTAACAAACTTAATTATGACAATCAGTAGTTTTCTGATTTATATTGTACATACTGCATATTTTTATGTATAAATGATGTTTGCAGCTGTCTGATACACAGTTGTATGGCACCCTACCTCTTAAAATAGATATTTTGGAGCTGCCACAATGTAGGCAATGGTGTGAATCAAAGTTATTCCTGGAATTCAAATTTTTCCATAGGCACTCCTAATTTTCTGTTTAGACTGTTTGCCTGTCTGGTGTGTCAATGTGCTCTGCTCAGAATAAGGCTGAAGAGTGCAGGCAGAAGAGAAGGTATAATAGACCCTGAAACTAATCTTCTAAAATATATGCATTTCTAATTGCTCCATTGACAGCTCATAAACCTGAGAAGCCTAGGAGAGTTCTAGGCTCTGAACAAGTCTACTTTAGAGTAACTTTTAAATTAAAAGAAAAAGCCCACATTCACGAGAACATCATAGAATAATTCCCATTTCAGAAAATTGTGGATATTTGTGACTAAAAGCAAAAACACATACTCTTAAAGGGTGAAATATCATACAAATTTATACAGAGCTGAAATTTTAAGACCATACAAAGACTCTAAAAGGGCCTCTCTCCCACAGACTCCTATATCCTACTCCTCTTGACAGCTGCAGGGACTTGTGTTTCCAATATAATCTGACTTCTGAAGATGCAAGTCACAGTGCCAGAGATGGGGAAGATTAACAAAGAACTGGTTGGAATTACATGCTTTCCTTTCAAAGACACAAAAGGATCTGCAGAAGATTTTCAACCATTACTCTGACAGCAATGAAACCAATGTTTCTTGAAAATCAAAAGTGAGGTGAACACAGAGATGGAGAAGCAAAATTCTTGAGTGACTGTTTAAAGCTCTTTCCTCATACTTCACACAACTAACAGTAGTATGTGAAATCTTTATTCCTGTAAATAAAGTAATTTTTAAAATCACAAACTCACGGGATCTTTCTTATGCTGCAGTGACCAGAACTACCCCCAGCACTCAAGGTGAGGCCACCCCAGTGCAGAGCAGAGTGGGACAATCCTCTCCCTTGCCTGGTTGGTGATGCTGTGCCTGGTGCTCCCAGGTCATGGGTGGCCCTCTTGGCTGCCAGGGCACTGCTGACTCATAATTAACTTTCCATCATTCAGGACCCCCAGGTCGCTTTCCACGGGGCTACTTTCCAACCTCTCATTTCCCAGTCTGAACACACATCCAGGGTTGCCCTATCCCAGGTGCAGAATCCGTCACTTTCCTTTGTTGAACTTCATATGATTGGTGATTGCCCAGTCCTTCAATTTACTAAGGTCTCGCTGCATAACCTCCCTTCCTCTGTGGGTGTCAACAGCTCTACCCAGTTCTGTATCATCTGAGAACTTGCTTAGTATCCTTTTGAGTCCCATGTCCGAGTTGTTAATGAACACATGCAAGAGGCAGCCATAAGAGTTCTAACCTGCCTCTCCCTGCAGACTGGTACTTTAGGTGTATTGGCAATAAATACTTTTGGGAGGAAAGGGTCAGAAGGGGAAAGAATTGCAAAGAGGATGGTAAATTCTCTCAAGTGGCCTTGCAACTGGAAATGTTAAAGCCTGAAGAATATCGATGTGGGAAAACTCTATTTATTATGCCTAATGCTGTTTATCCTCTGCCTGTTTTGAGAAGTAGAATTCCTGTGTAGAGATAATGCACTCTCACCAACATGCTTGAGCCATCTTTTGAGAGAGATCAAAAGCTCAGAGATCACTGTGTGGTGATAAACTGTGGTGTGTGTGTGAGGCCCTTGGACAGATCAGGGCAGGCAGCAGGTACCTGTGTCCCTCCTTCTGTGTGTCTGCAGGCCAGCATGGTCTGGGGATACTCAGTCAGAGAGGTAATGGAATAAACCTACTCCTTGTGTTTCAGCTGTGGTTCTGTGGTCACCCTGGTTAGCTGCATGTGTTGATTCACACAAATGCCAAGGTCCTGCAACCTGTTGGACCAGAAAGAAAAATTTAAAAATGGGGTTTGCCCTTTCTAAATGTGTTGTGACCACTGGACTATGTAAAATTAAAAGAAATGTACTGAAACCTCAGTGTTACTTTGGTGATGACAGAATTTAGATTCTGAGTAATAGAATAGTCCTCTATCTCTAAAACACATTCACCTGCAAGGCAGAATATAATTGTCTTCTGTCTAGTATTGTGGCTCACCTTTTCTAATTTATCTTTGACCTAAATTTCCCTGATCAGCAATTGAATGCTTACATGTTATTATCCAAAGACGTTTCTTTGTAAATTTTTTTTATGCCTGCAAAAACAATATGACTTCCATTCCATGTCTGGTTTATTTCCTTTTCACTTAAACACTGAAAAAATATTATTGCATGACTAGTCTTCCTTTGTTTCTGAATGACAATTTGAGTCAGATCAGTAAAATGTAACAGAGATAGTAGATCTAATACTCTTTAAAATCTGCACTGAATTCATACAGTTTCAGCAAAATCAATTATTTCTGTACAAATGTTAATCCTTTCTAGCGTAGTTACTTCTTTAACCATCTTGGCATCTTTAAACCCAGTTTAACTATGCAATTTTAGTATTTTTATATTCTCAGAATCCTCGATGTGTCAGATAGCACATTTGCTATATTTCTTAGCTGTCATTTCACAGATGAAAGCAGTACTTTAATTACTCTTAGTTAGTAATAACATATTTTAGTAACCAAAATGGACAAAGGATGTCTTTCAAGAGGTGAGAAGTGCTATTGAGAACTGCATCATAGCCAAATCATCAGCATGTTACTGATTCTCAGGTGGGTATGCAGGTACCTGAAAGGCAGCCACTGGATCCGATAGCCCCAGGGGTAGGAATTGCTGAGACTGGCAGTAGGTCACCAGGTCCGAGGTGTCTGAGGAAGAAGGCTGAACCAGTCTGCTGAGGGACTGCTAATTATTAAGAAAATAACATCCTGTATTGCTGTTTCTCTCTGCCCTCAGGGAAAAGTCGGCACCAGGGCTGTGTCAGAGATAAATGGCTGTTAAGATCTGCCTGCAGAGGGATTCAGCGTGAGGAGGTCAGCCTCAAGCAGGTGATTTTGAGATGAGGTGATTTTTTATTTCCCTTCTGAGAAGGCCATCCAGCAAACTGATGTCTGAAGAGATACCTCGTTTCCCTCTGCTAACTCAGCATGAATGGTGGATTATTACACAGTTAAGTGCAGCCATCTCACTCACATCTAAGGACAGTTCACACCACTGAGTGAGAAAAATTATTTTCCTCTTCTGGTAACTTAGGCTATGATATTAAAAAAAATAAAAATCTGTACTTGAATTATAGAAAATCTGCAATGCACAAGTGGAAAATAAATCAATAAAATATGTTTCCTAACAAAATATGCAGTTTATTACAACACTGGATACTATATTGCTTTTCCTTGAATAGAAAGAAGGTGGATCTCTCTGTTTCGTATCAGCATATTTCTATCTTGCAATAAATTGTATCTATAAATTATTTATACTGTAGCTTGTCAACAGAGAAATGTGCACTGGAAGCAAGAAATGTGTGTATATATAAAGGGAATGTACATATATTTGTACTATGAAGAGGGGTAGCAGATAAAAAAAGGATATACAAAGTAAGTCTTCTGCATGGCTAGTCAAAGAAAAAAAGGAATAACATGAACAATAAAAATATATTTTACATAGAAATTAATTAGAATTTTATAATAACAGTGTTCAATATACACATAATCATGATATTCTCTTAGTCTTCTGTCGAAAGGTTACTATTTTTTCAGAAAACTCTTGCGAAGTATTATTAAAGAGGGCATTTAGCAGAGAACTAAAAGTAAAAAAATGTATATGGTATTTCACTTGTCATAGAGAAATTTCATAAAATTGCTTATTTCTGGTTAGCAGAAAATTCAAGTAAAAAATTATACCTGATAGACAGACCTTTTAGATAAACCTCAAGAAGTTACAGAAAGGGCAAATAAAAATATTGTATGTGAAGTAATATAGATTCTAACTCCGTGTCTAGGCAAGCAACAAATCAAATAGTGCTGTTGTTGACTTGCCTCTGAGCTATATTCTTGAGAAATACAACATTCTGGCATGTGGACCAATATTTCTATGCACAATCAGCCATATCCCACAAGGAATACACAGTATTTGATGTAAAATCAGATACACTATTCTTCACAGTGGATGAATTTTTACTTATGTCCACTGACTGTTTCACTAAAGTAAAATATCTTTGAAATAAAAATGTTGCAAGTACTTAAAACATCGCTCTTCAAATCTCTCACTGTAGGCTTTTCTTCTCTTTTGCTTTGTTCTTTAGAAATGTATAGTTAAACTATGAACAATTAACATGAATCTATTTTAGCTGAGGAAAAAAAATAACTTGAAAAGCTGGACCTGTAGGATTAGATCTATAACTCATTTCTTAGATAGTTACTACTTATAATAAATAGTTTTCATTTAATAATGAAAATTAAATGGAGATTTTACTTGAATAATAAAGTCTTCAGTGCACAGTGAAATGTAAGAACAATTTACAGGTATTTTCTCTTTTGTGGTTATAATTACTGAAAACACTTTAAACACTGAAAGCACTTTAATGTCAGTTTTCAAAATTTGTAACAGGTAACATCCTGATTGGAGGACTGATTTTGGGGGGAATGGGTCAAATAATCTACTGGAACATATAGAAACTCACAAATAATATATCTTTTCTTTGTATAGAAATAGCTTTTTCAACACTGATGTTTACAATTTTAGTTAATACTCTGTTTGTGCAATTTGGAGCCAGTCTATTAATTGAGGATAGATCAATGAATCTTAACATGATTTTCTTGAAGAATGAGAAAAAAGTACTGAAATTGGAAACCCCCTCCAGATTTATCATATGAATTTAAATGATAATAATTATGAAGAACTATCATGCTGATTGTTGGAGAATTACTACAATGAAAGTATAGAAAGTCATCATCTATCCTAAAAGATTCTTTGTGAAGTTTTCATTTTTGATCTATAGTAATGGGCTGAATTTTAATGCCAACAATATAGATTATTCCAGTATCATTCTCAGTGAAACATTAATTTCTCATACACTGACTTTGAATACAGTAACTTCTGTATTAGTACTGTGCTTGCAATAGAAAACAAGGTGTGAAAGAGACTGCAAACAATGTTGGCAATGACAGACTTGAATTTCTCTGTATAGTTGTTGAAATAAAGAAAGGCCTACTACTTGGAGCTACTGGATCCTTGGTCTACCTTGGACCTGCAGAACAACTGAAATAAAAGTTTTTGCTGAAAATAGCATGTTTATGGACATGAATGTCCATTTAGGCTTTTCCAAAGCTTTTGGGCTATGATTCCACAAATTACTGTATTTTGTGGGTTCTTTTTCCTCTATGCCATACATATTGTCTGGTTTTGATGAAGCAGATGTACATTAGTACTGATCCTGTCAACAAAGTATTTATCAAACTAAACTACTATTTGGTAGATTTTTGTATGAGTCAACCAGCTTTTAAACAACTCAAACAGCACTTGGCATTCAATTTTGACAAATGTGATTAAATTATATGTCTTTTTACCTTTATTTAGCCAAATTTAATAAAGTTTTTTTTCTATTATTTGCTTTCTATTTGTAATTATTCTGAACTAGCATGTTATGGGAATGCAATTCTTCAAATAAGAATTTGACCAAAGCTTTCCAAGAAATAAGCAGAGAATTTTAATTCCTAATATGACACCTAATTTCAATCTCCCATTATTTTTCAAGTTTGTGTAAGAAGAGGCTCAAAGTAAATAAAAATATTTAGAAGTTATGTAATTAATGTTAGTTACATTTTTATGTGACCAATTCTTAAGAACCTTCATTCTTTAGCTTTCTGCAGAGGAAAAGTTCTGTTACTTGAACTTGTTAAAGTTCTGTTACTTGAACTTGTTTAAGTTCTGTTACTTGAACAAGAAGGCACTGGCTTAAAAACACTGGATGTTGTATTTGAAGAACCATTTCCCAAACTACACTTTTCACAGTTGCAATATGACTTTACTGGGGATACGATTTCTCCTTTGTATTTTTAATTTTTTAATCTCAGGTGTCAGGAAGCCTTCCTCAGGGGTAAGACAAACCTCTTTGCATGGAGATTCAACACATCTGAGCTTTGAACTACAGGAAAGATAGGTGCAGCATGTAGATTGATTCTTATTCCTAGACATCTGCATAATGTGGTCTGTCTTTGAAAATTTAGTCTTTTAATTATTGCTCTAATTTGTATCTCACTTGTTGTTTTTTAATTATTCAAATAAGGATTCCTTGTATTTTAGTGTATCACTCAACTTCCAGTGCATCAGTTGGATATTTCCCTATTCTCAGATCCACAAATTAAAAGGTTCACTATTTAAAGATATTTCTACTTATTTTAAGGCTGAATTTATTTACGGCAGAAAGTACTACACTGAACACATGCCAAAACAAATCTGGACTGAACCTGTAAGGCAACAGTTGGTATCATCTTCCTGCAATTCTATGTAGAAAAACACTAGAGATAAATTTACGACATGTAATTCAAGAGGTGTTACTGGAACTTCATAACTTGATTTGACTCTGTACCTTTCTTGTGCATATGCATATAATTAGGAAACAAAGGAAGGATGGACAACTTAAAATTCATGACATGAAATACAACCTCCATGCACTGACAACAAGCAATTAAAAACCCTGCAACCTTCAATTTGCTGGTGATCATATGCATCTCCAGAGACCAACAAGAGTTGAAGTCTACACAGTGAATGTGTTCTGACTGTGGATCACATACTTTCCAATATTTTGCTGTTACCTTTGCTCAAAAGTTTTATCTATCCTTTCTTTTAAGTGGCACAGGGAGACTGCACAATGTTTTAATCACTGAATGTATACAGCTGACTTGAGAAGAATGTAACTGCTGTAGGAACCACCCCTGATTTTGGTGGTCTTGGCCCTCAGTTACAGATCTATAAGTATCACACAGATCTCATGTGAGTACAAGTATATTTTTCAAAGCATGATATGATAGCCTATTAAAAAAAATACTAGCAAGTACAGTTGCATAATAATAAGGAAATACTCCTCTCACATTTTATTCTAATTATGTTGGGTTATGGTACTGTGCACTGTGCCAGGCACTGGCCACAGGGGCTGCAGGAGGTCTCTGTGAGGAGGGGCAGGGACTGCCCTGAGCTGGACACAGCTGGATCTGGAGAGTTCCAAACCACTCACTGCAGGACATGGCTGGGCCCCTCAGCCAGGGTGGAAGCGCTCCGGAGAAACAGTTAAGGAAAGGAAAAATACCCTTCCAAAATAGTTATGGTCTGATCATAACCCCTCTTTCCTCATCAGTCTTGCATAGCTCGGGGACAGGGAAGAGGTAGAAGAGATGAGAAAGGAGTGAAGTTGAGGCTGGTAACCTGTGCGTGTGCATAAGTGTGCACAGGAGTTCTAGTTTTTGTCACTAGATTTGTATCCAAATCTATTTTAATTGGCAGCAACTTACTTTTCCCCTAGTCCCTATTTATGGGTTTTTTTGCAGTGATGATAATTGTTGAGTGATCTGCCTGTCTTTTTCTTGACCCATTCACTTCTCTCTCTCTGCAAGACTGTAGAGACAACTCTGTGATCTACAAGAAATTTTTTCATCTGACTTAAATCAATTTGGCAACAAAAAAGTAAATGAACTATTCTGATTTGGATTAGAATAGGAGAGAGGTGAGGGGGTTTAGGCTTTATTATTTTTGGTGACTAAATAATAAAAAATTCAAAACATCATGGTTGTCACAAAAATAAAACTGTCCAGAGACAACTGAGGTTATCCATGTCCAGTCAAACTCCTTTTCAATGCTTTGCAATTATCTTACAGATAAATGTGATTAGTGAAGGATAGGATTTAAAAATTATCTTTGTATCTTAAAAGAAATAAAGAGGTAATTGTGGTGTGTTGACTTTGGTGGACTGCCAGACCTTAACAGAAAAGCAGCCACTGACCTTCCAGATAGGCTCCTTCTGCTGCCCTTTCCTTCCCCTCTTATCTTTCCGACCACTGCGAGATGGAAGTATTTGAGCTGAACAAAAAATTTGCAGCTACCAGCACTGGAGTTATTTCCCTTCCTGTTCCCAGGTAGACCTTTTTTCTTTCCCATTTCTCCCTCAGACAAAGGGAAACTCCCCCTTCGTTTCCCAGGAGATCCTTCTTGTTGAACCTGTACCCATCACTCACTGCATCCAGTTGTGTGAGATATCCCACCACATCTATGTTGCATCTGCATCATTTGCTTCTCAGCCTGGCTCACCCTTTTCTCACTCAACTGAAGGCTGACATCTCCCTTCACTGGAATTTCTAGTTTAAAGCTCTCCTCACCTGGCTTGTAAGCCAGCTGGCAAGGATGCTTTTGCCCTGCTTAGGAATCTTCAGTCCTTGAAGAGGGTCCCATGGTCATAAAAATCAAGTTGTTTTGTTTCCAAGTGCTATTAATGCATAATTTGTACTATGAGGTCAAGCATCTACAAAATAATTAGCCGGATTTTTACTTCCAGCCGAGAGAATCTGCAACAACACTTGTCATGCTTTTCTTTTCTATTTATGCTTCTGTCCAAAATGAGAAGGCAATCATCCCCATTATTTAACACTACCTAGACACATTATTTGATGTATCTAGACTCTAACAAAATGGTTTCGCTTCTGAAAGGAAGTTTTTCTACAAGAGTCACTGTATGGAGCTTGAGGAAAATGTTTATTGAAGTACATGAAGGCTGTTTGGAATTTTCACAACACTTCACTGTAAGTGGTTCTACTCTACTTGACTACCCACATTTTCCTTTTATGTAGCATAACCTGTTCAACAAAACCACACATAATCACCAAGTAGTCAGAGACTCCTAACATCAGTGGCAGACCTGATTCAGTGTGTCACATTGCTGAACCTACTAAATCACTGAGCTGTGTAACAGAGAGATTAAATCTCCCTCAACACTTTGGATGGCGTGTCCTTTCAGTGACAGCCACTATGAAGGGGCCAAGGATCCCACTGTGACAGATGTAACAGGGAGCAGCATCTCTGACATGAAGACTCAGGAGAAGACAAGATGACAGAGAAAAAAAAGGCTGAGGTCAGATCTAAATCTATTAAATTTCATTAGTCACAGCATTCTTCACTGCTTTCCTACCTTGAGGGCTGAGGTGTCCACCTTATTGTAGTTGGCAGGAAAACTACAAGTGTTTTGTCTAAGTCAGTTAACATATTTGGTGTCTTAAATCTGTGTTAAAATAAAGATGGATAGGATGATTATGAGAGAACCTTAATTTTAATACAATTTTACTTGAATAGATGAAGCCCTTCACAGAAGCATAAACAGACTTCTGAAACAAGACATAAACCTAGGAAACAGATATTAGCCCCTCAGCAAAATGTAAACTAACCATGTCTTAAGGAACAAAAACATCCCCCAGTAGTTTGTTGCTTTGGTCAATCATATTTTATTACTTCCATTTTTATCAAATTATGTTCCCTATAGTAAGAAGCTGTGAGAAAGAGAAAACAGCAGGAAATCTAAATATAGGAGAATGTTAGTCAAGATAAAAAATAAAATGTTAATAATAAAGATTGACATAATAGGATGCTTCTTAGTAGTCAGCATATAATACATATCATTCAGATGGGTGGTACTCCTCCAGTTACCTCTGAAGATTGTTTTGAGACTTAATATAAGGCTTCCAGAAAAATCTTGTGGTGCACAGCAGCTGTAGCCCTGCTCCATGGACATCTTATATGAGTGCACCTGAACACTGCAGGCCTCAGGACTATTTTTGACCTGAAGTCTGTCAACTGAGAAAAACAACAGAGAGATACATAGTGAAATACTGAAGCAATGAGAATTTCAGATACAGTCAAAACTTAGTCTTTCCATCAGTGCCAATCTATTTCCTTTCAATCTTGTGATCCTGAAGAACATCATGCTGGACTGTGTTCCATATTTTAAAACTGCAGTTTATGAAGAGTTTGCTTGCTTGTAAGCAGGTTTATTTTTCTACAACAGTTTTCTGTGTTATATTTTAGCTCTGCTCCTCACAATATTTGGCTCTTCACACACTTTTGTCAAGAATGCATATCTTGCTCATGGTATTGCACCAACTTACCTGCTGTGTTTTTGAGAGAAAATGGAGAAGTAACAGTGAACTAGAGCTAATGTTGAGGATAACGGGTTCCAAATTACTATTATAGTATGCAACTACTCAAAACAGGATAACTAAATGTTCAATCTTGTGGAATTAATTGAACAAAACAGATAATACATTGTTTAGGCATTCTGAAAAACTTTATAATAGGATGTATTACCATTGTCTTGGAGTTTCCATTGAAAAACATAGCATATGCTGATTAATAACATTATTTGTAATACTCTAAAAACATTTGTTTTTAACCATTCACATTAGTAACTTTAGAGAACCAGAGATCTCACTAATGTATCAAGTATTTTAACCTACTGTTAAAAATTAGTCACAGTCACTAACATTTACTCAAACCCTCTTCTGAAACAAAAAGGAAACAGATTTAATATGTAAAGCTAAGTCACATACATTTTTAGAGACATTGAAATCTTAACAGTCTAAGTCTAGATTTTGCTATTACTGAAAAAAAATATAGTACTGCAGAAAATATCACTAATAATACAATTACAATTGTTACATATGTTACAATTGTCACAATTGTTATAATTGTGACAATTGCTACACTATTCTTAATATATACTCGTTTTTCTATTTTTACAGTCACACTTCTAGTGTTTCTGAGTGGTTTCACCGTGGACTTGTGGAGAAAGGCTTACAGCAAGCTGACCATCTCCCAAGCCTCCCATAGGGAAGATCATGATGTTGACAGCTTCTTCCTTTCTTTTTAATACAGGGTATTTTTATACATTAGAGCTGTTTTAAAACTTTTTCTCTTATATTTACAGTTTTTCTTTCTTCATTGTTCTGCACCTCCATGTTACATCTATATTCATTAGATATAGCCTGTTTAATTAAGTCAGGTGCTTGTTCTTCATTCTCAAAATCAATTTTGATTTTTTCGTCTAGTATTTATGTCTCATTGGTTTCTAGTGTCATCCATGTGTCTCATCCATCCCCTTTAAGTCTTACTCCTCAGAATTCTGCATCCTCACTTTCAAGGCCTTTGCTAAAATACCATGCCTACATTCTGCACGACATCATTATGCTAGAGTTACAAGTATTACATTCTATCCTGAATATATCATTCTATGCACAGCAATTCTCCTCTAAAGATATAAACACATGGTTGTACCTCAAAATTATATAATGAAAAATAAAATTTATCAGACCTGGTCAATATAAAATGGTTTTTATATCTAAAGAAGTTGAAACAAAATCCCTTGTAGGCCAGAGCAACTTTAGATAAAACCTGGCAAGTCTCATCCCTGATCCTATGACCTGTTAAAAGTGATGGCAGCACTACATTGACTGGGCTACAGGGCTACATTAATAACTGCCAAGGATAGTTGCTCTCAGAAAATATTCCTGATATATTATTGGTGGTGTCCTTGCCTTCAACCTGTCTGTCAAGTTTTTTATCTTTATATTTTTGTCTCTTAAATACCTTGTTCACACTCCTAGCCTGCACCATTTGTTTTCTCAATACTAATAGCGTCTCTTTCCCTTCTAACTGTATCCGAGGTGCATAAATAACTGCATGAAGACTTAACTTTTATCTAAATAGCTTCATCCTTGCACAAAGGTTTTTAACAAATTCATTTTCTGACTGCAGTTCATCTTGGAGAAAAATCTGCTTCTAAGTTCAGAAAGGGTGAATTTTGGGGTAAAACACTTGATTGTACTCAAGTATTTAAGTGTTCAAATGAAAATTGCAGTACTTGTTTTAGCTTCTTTCCAGACAGTCAATTATCAGTGTGCCTAAACCATAGTCCCAGTCAGCTCAACACTGATTGAAGAGGAGCACCCTGCTGAGTTAGCAGCACTTCTGCATAAAGGGAAGATATGCACAGAGAATGTAAATCATGTTCCATTTGTGCCAAAAGCAGAGCAAGGTGGCCAGTCCCAGAGACTGTGAACTCCTGTCCCCCACCCATGTCACTCCTATCATGAAGTTTCTGTTTTATCCTCTGCGTAGCTTAAATGGACACCTGAGGAGCAAATATCTCCTCCATCAAATTAAAAAAAAAAAAAAAAAAAAGAAAAGAAAAAAGTGAGAAAACAAGAGCAAATTCTTACATGGTTACCTTCCAAGCATACTGGAAGAGGAGGTCTGTAGCAAAACTACCATGCGATTGAGACTTAATCCTCTCACTAAAAAGATTTAAATGCTGCTTCCTCTTATGTAACAGTGCCAAAAGAGCATGATTATTCAAGTTTTCAGCCTGGATAGATCCTAAATTCTTAGGGTGAAATTCTGGGCTTCCCCTGATTAAAACAACCTTGTGAGAAATTTTGAACAGTGCTAAATCCATCTGCACCTGATGACACACAGAGAATTTCAGTAACTGTTTTATGACCTTCTTCTCCTTTCCATCTCAATATTTTCTTTTACAAAGAGGAAATAAAGAGATTATTAATTTATAAATTCATTAGTTAAATGAGTATCCTTGAGGGTTGAAATTCTGTTTAGTAAGAACCAGTGACCTTGTTTACTACAGAGACTGTGTCCTGTAACACTGAAAACTTGTGGGGATCATGGAAAAATGCATTTACTGACATACTGTGGGCCCCTGTGGGAAAGGAATACATTAGCTTCAACTGCTTTTATTAAAAATAGGTTCTCTAGAGAAAGAATGAACTCACTGAACTTTCCTTTACTATGGGTATCACTAAAAATGAATCCATAGTTTGTATTTGGTTATACGTCTGAGATTTTTTAATGAAGGCAAACCTTATCCTGCAGGCATCCTGCATCCTGCAGTCCTTGTCTTCTCTGCAGGCATATAATCGTACTGCTCATAATTCATTAAGTCAGCACATATGGTCACATCCACATTCAAAAAAAAGCCACAGACAGAAAGAGTGACACATCTGAAAGGGCTGTGTGCTCTCATCAATATGGAGTTTGAAGAGGATATAAGAATGAGTACTGCCATTATCAGACTTCTTGCTAGATAGTTATGGAACTATGACATTAGAACTTATGATAAAGAAAGAAAATTATTGTGAAAATTCAATCTAGGCAAAAAATAATGTAAGAAAATAAATGAGTTTCTGATGTTCATGAGATACAAAACAAAGATATGAAAATTAACTTTCCTGCCTACAAAGCAGAGTTTCCACTTATGTTAATTCATATCCTATATTTATTTAGAAACTCCCAACCAAGTCACATTTTATGTTTTTAGTCTATACAACTCATATTCCTTAGAATATAGGACCATTATCAAACTCTTTTACAAAGGCTACATGATTACTCAAGATAACAATGACAAAAATAATTATCATTAGATTGCTCAGTATCCCTTCCTAAAATTCCTAACAAGTTTTTAAACAGTACCAAGAGACTGATTCTTGCAGCTAAATTGAGGGCAGAGCCAGAAATAATTGATGTTTCTTTGACAATGACAAATAAAAATTTTAAATTACAAGGGAGGATTTAAATTAATTTGAGAAGAAATTGAATGCCCTGGCAAGAGAGATCATACATTGTTGCAAGTCAAAACCAAACTGTCTTCAGAGAGCCTGTTAAAGGCTAACAAAATGAACTTTGTTCTAATTTAAAAGCACCCTAATGAAATCAGCTAACAGAGGGAGTTGTATAACTTTTTTAATTTTATAGAGAATTGTGGGAAAAGCTCCCTGCATTACTTCTGCTTTTGCCATTGTCTGTACAACATAAAGTGAATGACTGCTCCTAGGTCTGGTCCATTTCACTCATCTGAATTCCCAAAGTCTGAAGCCAAGATACTATTTTGCTTTTTTCCCTTCCTTGACCATGAATTGGGGAACTAAATCCGTTTGCAATGTGTTAGAAAAAATCCTTTTGTGCGGATAAGTAACTACAGCCCCAAAGATAATGTGGGGGTATATTTTCAACATTTTTGATATTATTTTGCATTATTTACCACGGTGAAAAGTACCTTTTCTAATCTATGATTCCAGAAACATTGATGAATCGCTGGATGGGTAGATATGTATCTAACAGACATTGTTACCTCTCGTTTCAGAGGACCTATTTCAAGCCCTGATGGAGAGGAAAGGGTTGGGATTTTTCCCTTTCAGAACATAATGGCTTCCTAAACTGACAATGTGATCAGATTCAGGTCCTTTACCTCTACCCAGTGATGTTATTGTATATGAAAGTAGGTTAAGATCCAGATTTAGGAAAAGGATAAATTATTTTTGTCTGGATTGATTTCTTGCTTTTATCCTGGCTGTTATTTGTAAAACATTAGTGATTAAAGGCTTCCAGCATGATGAGAATGGTACCACATGCATACATGGTAGGAGACCACACCTGTTCCAATGAGCCCCTGTTACCCAAAGGAGTAATAAATAATTAGATACAAACCATCTTCAATGTATTATTTATTCAACAGTGCTTATTAAATTAGAGGGCTGAAATGCATGGAGTTCACTGAGAAAAGGCATCCACATCATTCATACTTATAGCAACCTTGTCAAAAGGCTGGTCAGGTAAAAAAACTCCTTGGAAATTCAGTCATACTCCCAAAAGCAGTGCCCAACATCTTTGGTTTGACATGAAGAAAAAAAATTCCATGGATAGTGCTGTGGTGTGTCTGCTGGCTGAATCCTCTTTGGTGGCAGCTGCCCCTGCACACCCTGGACAGGCTCAGCTGATCCTCCTTAGGATGTGGTTAGTTTTGTTGATTTGTGCATTCAGAGGTTTCTTTTGCTCTTCCCTGAGTTAGACCAGTGATTAATGGCCAGTTCCCATTAATCTTTCCTTCTTCACACTGAGCAGTTACAAGATTTGTCCCTACCCACCTGGTAAAACTTTAAGTCATGACAAGACATACAACAGGAGAAAATTTGCTGCTCCATTGATTAAGGCAATTGCCCAAGGACATGAAGCAGTAAAATGGATGACCCAAGAGAAGATTCCAGAAGGTCTCCTGAGTTTAAGTCTTGTGTTCACAGTGTCACAAGTGGTAGTAAAACCAGAAGACTGAAGCAGACTCTTAATATACCCATTAGTAGAAAGTGGGAAATGCAAGGCAGGACAGATCTGTAAATATTTGAAGAAGATACTCTATGGCTTTTTTACATCAAAAGTGAAAGAAAAAAAAATCTTCCCCTTCCTTTCTTAAGCTTTTTTAATCTAGAAAAAAAGAAAAAAAAATGCTCTTTACACAATATCTGCCAGAAGTTTCATCATGTATATAAAAGAAAGTTCACAAATATTATTTAAAAGAAATGTAAATATGTCTAAAGACTTTAAAAATAATTGAAAACAAAAGGAAATATCATAAATAATCCTTATTGTCCTCTTTTACAACTCTGCTTTTCTTATGGAATTACATTTTAGTAAATCAAAACAGTGTCTTTAATTTATGAAACACATAAACATTCCTGAAATAGGAGTCAAGAACCTAGAACCCATTACAAGGTTGATTATGTCTTTTTTTTTTTTTTTTCCCTTCATATACCCTGGATCTTGATTATTTTCTACACAGTAATAAAGCAGCCACAGGACAAATAGGTGATCCACACTACTTTCTTCCTCCATCTCCAGCTAGATTATTTTGAAATGTGATAGACACAATGTCCTCACCATTTTAAAATGATGCAGAAAATGCTCCCCTGATGGATATTGCTTTGTACGGGTTCTAGGTCTAGTCAGGTGGTGACCAGGTGCCAATTCTCATGCAATCATTCTGGACAGGTATGCTACTGACCAAGTGGAAGCATTTAAGGATTTTTTTTTTTCAGGCCAAACTTGGTGATACTGAACTCTTAGCTGTCTCGAGTTTGATGGTTGCAAAGAATGTTCTCTACAAGGCTGCATCAACCTAGAAAGCTCACGAATGTCCTGCTTTAAAGTACTTAAGAACATTTCAGACCTTATCATTGAAAAGAACCTGACAACAGAATACACTCGTCTAACGTGTATTTTTCAGGAGCTTCCATTCACAGATTGAATTTCAATGAATTCAGTGTTCCCCAAAGGCTGCTGAAAAATCTGCTCATGGACCTTGAGTATACCTGGGAATTGTTAAGACACAATACATGGGTACTATTAAAAGTATAATAGATGTGGAAGATTAGACAGGTCCAAAGAAAAGAAAAACCTTTAAAAATGTCAACCAGAGTCAGAATATTCTTGTTCATATTACTTACTGCTGTATAAAAAATTCTGGCATTTAATCATTAAGTACAAGATTTTAAAGATGTGATAAATCTGTACAGCAATTTGTACCAGCACTCCAGCCAGAGAGATAACTTGGCAAAAACATCTGAGGAAGAGAAATAGACACAGATCTCAATCCCAGTGTTAATCACACTCTAATTATTGTTGCTCAGATTGACATAAGAATAATCATTATATATTAAACTGCAGTCTTCTGTCTCAAAAATCTAATGAGGAATACATTTGATCAATGTGCAGAATCATTATCCGGATTGACAGCACTGTTTTCCCTTTTGTTTAATTGATAAGAAAAAGATTTGTTGTATCCTCATCAAAATAGCAATAAAAAAAGTTTTAGATTCTTAAATAACTTAGATTTGTCAGAAAATATGAAGGAAGAAAAACACAACTGTTCTAAGCAAGACAGTTGAAGAGAATTTGTTTTCTTCAAGAAAGGTGTTTGATTCTCATTAAAGACCAGCAAGAAGAAGGTCTTTAAATAGATAGCTGCTTAGTGTTAAAAGTGTAACATTATTTTTAGTAGCTATTTCATTTCAGTTTTCAGTAGCCAGTTCCCAACATAATTTCCTTTCCCACTATTATGTTGAACACTCAGCAGGTATCAAACACTTTTACCATGTAGATTCAGAGTCACTTGATACCAGACATGGGGGATGGGAGTCAAGATACTGATGTGTCTCAGTGTAGGTGCGTAAGCTCCTGCTCTAGTCAATGGATATCAAGGCAAATGCTTGTGGAGTGTAGAAGAGCAATTCAACTGACTGGACATGAGAAGCGAGAGTCAATATATTTAAATGTTTATCTCTGTGTGTAGACACTACAGTCAATGGAAGCCAGAGAACAATTCAGATCTGCAAAAGGAGCATTAGGAGCTCTATACTGTTGCTTAAACAAAATCAGTGCTCTTTGAGACAGATTACAAACTGAGGCAATGTGAGACAGACAGGTATGGCATGGCACCTAGAGAAAAGAAGGAAAACCATGTCTTCTGCAGATTCAGGCCAGGAAGAGTAATTTCAAGAATCTTAATGTCATTAGGTGCTTATTACTTATGTTACTAACTCATTAATAGTGTTGTTGCACTCTGATACTCACTGATTGTAATCTGGTTGTGATGTAATACTTTCATAGAGAATCAGATCTCCAGTCATCTTCTGTGACTAACCATCAAAATTCAACACTGCTGGTGCATTTAAAAAGCACACAGAACATCTCCTAAATTTCTACGTAGAAAAACTGTCCTATGGAACTAATTCTGTTGTCTACAAGGGTCTCACGTACACACAATTCAGTCTTGTCTGTGACAGGAATGACTTAGGTGAGTCCTTTGAAGGCTTCACATGGAATGTTAATCAACACAGGCATCCAAACTGAACTAGACAGAGAAGGAGATGCCAAGCTGTCCAAAACTTCAATCTGAAGGGCTTCTGTAACTATTAGTCAAATACGTTATTGTGAAGGTTCGATCAGTCAGCCACCTGGTTTCCCAGTTGATCCATTGTCTCAAGCCTGTCCATTAATTAATTTATGCAGATGACTGACTGGAATGTTCCTGGACAACCCAACGAAGAAATTATTTATAGCTACTGGTGTGCAGAGACCTGAAACCCTGCTGCTCCACAATTATGACTAAAGAACACATACTCAAACTCACTTATAGCTTAAGTCTCATTACTATTGGAAGTGTTTAACAACAAAGACTATAAAAGCATACATTATTAAAGTTATGCACTTTATAAAAATGGTTTTTAAAGGAAGGATAGTCCTTCTGGTATCAAGCACAATAACTGATATGGCAAAGACACAAAGTATGCAACATCAGCTGTCAGAATGCATAGTGAAATGACAGAAAAATATTAACAATACTTACAATAAAGCAATGGAATAATGCCAGATCCCATTGGATTATACTGCAGAAAAATGACACAAAGGTAACTACAAAAATAATACATTTTGGTACTTGTTGCTAAAAAAGTTTTGTTTACTGGTATGACTGGACAAACTGAGAGTTAGGGCTGAGCTCTGAAAATATTTATGTAATATTAATCTTCAATTTCCAATTTATAATTTATTCTGCTTCTCTAATTACATCTAATAGCGTGTCTTCTCTTTTAACAGACTTAGAAATCCCAAATAAAATTTGTTGCATTAGTCAACATAAAATAGATTTGCATAATGTTAACAGTTGGAAAAATACTTCCTAAATTCATATGACCCACATAGTCAATAGCAGTTTGTGAAACATAAAAGCACAAAGAATACAAGGACTATCAATATTTTTAAGTATATCAGATGTTCAGTTAGCGTCTACTTTTGCAAGTGGTTTTCTTGCACTATTTTCTTGCAAGTGTTTTTCTTAAACATTAATTATATGACATTTTCTAACTATAGGCTGCATATGTATACTACATGAGAACTGAAGAGGAGATTAATTTCTCTGAAGGCATAATAAGAACTTTGTTCTTGCCCCCACTGAATTCAATGGGAATTTTGCCATCAGCTTCAATGAAAGCAGGTTGAGGTTTTAGAGAGTTGACACTGAACATATTTTAAAGCCACCTGTGCAAATGCGACCACTGAGCCACCTTCTGTTGCTACTGTTCTACAGAATTTTTACTCTCCAATGGTATATTGCTTTCACCTATGAGCATTGATTAAACTTATCATCTGCACATTTTTTTAACCAGGAATCACACTTTTTGTTCTTAATCTCTGCTAGAATTAAGAATTTTGATTAAATTATCTATTTTGAATTTTTCATATTTTTCTCACTGTATGTGAAAGGGAATACATTTATATGAAAAGTTCAGATAAAAAGAAAATCTATGATGCTATAAAAGTATGGCTGTTAAAAAGTGAGGATTGGGTTTTTTTTTGGAAATAAGGAAACATGTATTTTCAGTTTTTCCATATTTATTTTACAATTGTACTAAGAAGACTCCAAATATTGAGGTCAAGTTCACATATTTGTACCGGGATAGCAGCCATACACATAGTTGTACCTTTCAGTTATTTGAATAAATGAGAAAAAAAGTGTAAGTTTTAATTTTTTAAATGTATGCAGACTGTTGTTTATTATTGCTACAAAATAATTAGAGGAATGGGTTCTTGCTTGTCATTACATTTTAATGAAAGTTTAGGCAGTATGTTTTTAACTCTTCAGCCAGGATACTCTTTCCAGCATTCAGTCCTCTATTTTCATTTGGACTGTTTGAATGCCCTCTTTTGCAACAATATCATCGATTCTCATGTAGAAATGCTGCTTTATTGCACTGTAAGGAGGATTGAAGTATTTGGAAATTACACAGCTCCAGTTTTTAATATGAAAGAGTCTTCATGAAGTTTTGATGCAAGGCCTTAGAGATCAACACCAGGATTGGGGAGAGGGTATGTAGTTTGTTGCTGATTTGGATCTGCAGCCAATTATTATAACAGTGGACATCATTAAAGATTTTTTATACTGTATGGTGCTCAAATCTCAGACTTTGGAGAACCTTAAAAAAATCTAAATGACAAAATAAGCAGGATTTTAAGATGGGGTTTTTGGAATATTTAGCATGTATCACATTCTAGTAAAGAGGCTCTATTATAGAATTGCATTCTGGACATAAAACTTACTTCTACCCCACTCACGAGTACTTATTGTCTCTGTGAAGAAAGCATTCGTCATAGATACTGAAAAATAATGCTGACAATACTGAAATTAATTGAGTTTTTATTTAAAAACAACAACAAAAAACTATTTAGCAGCTGGAAACAAAGGAGTAATGGACAATGAGTTGGTTCTCTGAAGTCCCAGTACTGATAAATGTTGATTTAAATGTAGGTAAGAGGTGAATGTGGATATATGAGACTATTATTTCAGCTTTGTTATTTTGTCTCACAGTTTGTAACAGCTAAAATATTTTGAAACTGTTGGACTATATATAATCTGTACACAGTCAATACTCAGTCCAATATTAAGGGGAATTTAGGAAAGGCAGTCAAAAAGAGACAGCATAAACATTGATCAAGGATGCTACTAAATTATAATTAATGATCTGAAAATTTTATTTCCATCATGGAACACTGAATACATAATAATTTTCCCATAGAATAAATTCTCCTATGATTTTCATTTCTTAGAGAAAAGTTCCAGTGAAGTTAGTGTGGCTTTCTGCAATTTGATACAGAATCAGGACCACTAATTTCAATGACATCTGACACATAAACGTATCCTTGTGTATTGGTTTTTTCTTGTTAATTTTTCTCATTCAGTGCTGTGCCTTATGATGCAAAAGAAAATCCTAATTAAAAAAAAAATTCAAAAAAATACCCAAACAAAGATCAGGAAAAAAAAAACAACAAAATATCCAGTGTGACATCAGATGTATCTTCTTCCATGTATAAATAATGTGCTTATTTACAGATGTGAGTAAAATTCTAAACTTTTAAAACCCCTAAGTGACAAGCAGACACAAAATAGTATGTGAGTATTGTACACCCAATATTTAGTTCCTGAATTGCTGGTAGCAATTCTGAGTTGCACTCCTTCTAACTATTTGTAGTGAGTAAGGAGTTAAAATAATTTTATTAATCTGCTAAGTGAAAGGCCACTTCTCTCAGTCAATTTAATGTTCTTAGCCGTAGGCTACAGGCTTCACAATGATTTAACTTCAGCCTTGGGACTTACTGATAATTGTCGTGTGCAGTTGTGGGTTGGTTTCACCTGTGACTTCAAAGCACAGAAGTGTAAGGCAAGGCTCAGGAGGGCTTTTTCCTGTAGTTTTACACTTTTTCGGCAGTGACTTATTTTGCTGTAGCTTAATGCCAATTCTGTAATGGTCCAACCCTACATGATGTAAGTTAAAAAAAAAAGTGAGGAATTGCATGCTCACATAATGAACATGTGGGCTAAAACAGAAAGAAAGAAAGGTCAATAAGTCTTCTTAAGAGCACATGAAAATAACTCCAAGTGGAGCCATGACTGAACAGGTGGAAGAAATCTCCACCATCAATGTCAGGGAACTTGGGGTAAAGAATAAGGGAACCTGGTGGCTCATCCCTGAACCCCTTTCTCATTTACTCTTCTCATTTTTCTTGAAGACTAACTCCATCATCCTTATCACCAAGAGGGATAGTAAAAGTGTGAGCACAAAGGGCAGAAAATTTTTCGTACAAGAATTGTAAATATCCTGAAATGAAAGTTTTAAGAAGCTTTGGATTAGAACTGTTAGTGTTTGCTGTATTTTTGTAGGCTGTTAAAGCTTAAAATAAGATAATAAGAGGTTCTTTAATCCACATGCAAACTACATTCATTTTTTGCTCTCAACATAATTTTGACTTGAAAAAACATTATAGAACTGTTAACAGAGGAATATAAAGAATAAAGTGATGTCTTAAATCCCACTTCTGACAGGTGAAATTGTGTGTCATTCAGGAAAATCAGGATCTTTGTTACAATAGGATTCCATATGTCTTCTTGCCAGGTTTAAAATCTATTTAATTATTACATTTATTATTTTAACCTTATTTCTTACAGATTGTATTGTTTATGTGTATTCTCAATGGCTAGTTCTGAAATTGAGTAAGGGCTCCACACTGGTCAATGACTGTGTCTGTTACAATAGGACTTAGCAAAAATTGTACACAAGAGAACTGTTTCCCAGCCAAAGCCCAGACGCATGTTCAAATGATATACCACAAATCAAGAACTGTGTTAACAAGGAAGTATGAACAAGCTCAACCCATTCTGGTAAGAAAGACAGGAACAAATATATGCATGTGAACCTTATCCTTCCATTTACCCTCAGGGCCACAGAATAATCCCTGGCCTTTTTTAGTTACAAATAGATATTTAGCCTGTGTCTTGTCAACTATGCCTTCCAAACCATGACTTCCAACTTCTCCTACCTTTTTAAAAACTGGATGGTAAAAGACTAGAGACTCTAAAGTTGTTATGAGTGAAGGAAAAGATTTTAGCTTAAACTCTACTCCTTTTTCTTTTTTTGTTTCCCTTTTTTTTTTTTTTTCTTTTTTACTATGCTTGAATATTGGAGCATTATGGTCCCAATCAAAGGAAAAGCTTCAGAGATGGAATTTTCATAGACTATAAAGTCAATCAGCTGTAAAATAAATCCACAGTCTTTCTTAATTTTAGAACTAATTGTTTCACAGAAATAAAGTAGGATGACCTTCTTTAGAGCACTTTCCAGTCAGTGATGATGCCATACTGCTTTCTTCTTTTTATAAAATACCTCACTGGCTAACTCATTTCCCCAGAACAGGAGAGACCTAGGGTCAGTGCCAGTTTCTGTCTCAGGGAATACAAACTCTCATCTCTTATCTCCTTGGCAAATGCAATAATCAACAAGATAGTTTATTTACAACAGCAGGAAGTGTCTCTCATCTTGTTGATTCTATATAGAAAAGATTATCTGGGCTAGAGGAAAGCAAAGGACAAGGAAAAATAAGAAAGTGAGAATATGTTTCTTAAACATTCCCTGTGAAATGGAGGAAGTTGCCAATATCAAGATATATATAAAAGACAGTTAATCCATTTTATTCAGGACTATTTCTTATAAAACACAGAAAAGATCTTAAGTACAAAGGTTGGAGCTCAGATATCTCCTCACCAGTAGGTTCTTTGGTCTGATAAAACTTAAGTTCATTTTGCAGAGGTAGAGTTTCAGTAGTTGGGGCTGCAGATTGATAAATCCACACAAAGAAAGAAACCCAGCAGATGGCTCCTTGGGGAGGACAAGCCATAGAATAACATTATGTCAAGGCATAGTGAGGTGAGGCTGGCCATGCTCTCCATCTCCACAAGGTCTGGACACAGAGGGCAAGGATGGTCCTGATCAGGCTGGAGATCAGCCTGCAATGTTCATCCAAGGTCTGCCCAACAGAGAGGGTTGTAGCTGGGGCACAGCAAGCAAAGATGCATGTTCCAGGATCCCTGCAGGAGAAGAGCTACTTACAGAGCCCTGTTCAGGGAGCTGGAGCAGCACCCAGGCATTCCTACAGCATCCCTGAGACTGATGGCCCCAGGCTGGTAGGGGCCCTGGGTGTATGGCTAGGGATGGGGGTCCCAGGAGTGACTGGGCAGGAAGAGCCAACCCCTTTATGGGATTAAAGTCTAGGACTTCCATTAGGCCTTTGTGACTGAGATCTACTCTGTCTTGTATGAACATTCTAATTTCTGAGCTAAAGCAGAAAAAGGAAAACAACACTTTGTTGGGCAGAGAGGTATTAGGATAGCATGTCTGGATTTAGCCATCAGAAATCCACCTCACTTCAGTGAACGCCTCTGTGTTCTCTTACAAATAAGGATAATTCCCTGAGGCAATTCTGAACATTTCCTCCCAGTCCTGCAATATCTATGGCTGCAAAACCTGAGCCATTTTTAAATCCTCTAGAATTATGCAGGAAGGTAACATTGTGAGAACTTGGACTGATTTACCACCTTCCCTGCACACTTATTTCTTCAGGGAACCACTGCTGGGGATAATATCAGATTAGATTTCTATTGAGAAAATCCCACAAGAGAAAACCCTTTGTAAACGAGCATGTATGAAATTTTACCAAGGAAAGATAGACAGTTAAGTGTTGTTATCATTAAGGATTTCCTCATCTTTAAATAAAATATAATTGGGTATTCCTTTACATAGCTTTTAATGTCATTGTTTAGCCCAGTTTTTTCCCTTTCTTAGAGGACATAAGATTCCCTGCAGAAAAAAATAAATGTCCAGTCACAATACTTTATTTAAGCTGCTACTACAAAGAGGACACTGTAATTTGTTTAATGAAATTCAGCATTTTAATTTTTAATTACGAAGTAATATTGCCAAAATAACTTTCTTGTTAATTACGCATTTTTGGATAGGGTACTTTAAACAACAAGGTGTCATCACTAGAGACAGGGATGAAAACCTACCAAAAAGGATGCAGTTGTCCTGCTGACATTTTGGAAGAGAGTTTTCTGTACCTCTACCCTGTGAAATTAAGCATTCTTCTAGCATAGGCAGCAGCCAGTTTCTGAAATGTACATTTCTTGTGTCAATCCACATGAAAATGGAGATCTGTGACACTTCAGCATTTTCAGCTAGTGATAGCCCTGAGTAAATCAAAGCACTAAAGGTGTCTTTCTTTTATCTGTGTTGCTCAAGACACTCTAAATTGTCATTCTGCAGCCAGAAAGACTGGAAGATCTCCTCTCTTGAGATCCTAGTAAAAAAGAAGGACTTTACTACTGTCCCCCTTCTTTTCTCTATTCTCCTTACACTGTTACTTTTTTCAATTAGACTTTGTGTATGCATTGTGAAGACACAGTCAGCACTATGGTGGCTAGAGCATTCAACACGTAGAGAAATAATAGACAAGGAACAAGGGTAAGATAATCTTTTTTTAACATTTCAATTGAAAATAAATTAGAAACTACCATGTATTAATAGACCGTGTAAGAAATGTCTTACAGTGATTTTTCCTCTTTCATTCTCTCAATTAATTAGTATTCTCTGGCTTGCACAGAGTGTCTATCATTCACAAGGTTGAAAACATTAGTTTTGGGGCTCACATGAGCACTCTCAGGCTTATATGTAAATGAGGTCAGTTCACTAGCACAGGACACACAGAAAAATTCTAAATGGAGTTGGAAAATCTCAGGCAGATTCATAAAAAGATGGAAAAGCAGTGTTTGATCAGACTAATTAAATTCAGACGTGAGTAGGACTGTCTGAAACTTGAGACAAGAATTTTCTTATGCAAGTTTTCATCTGGTACTGTGTACCTGAAGGAGATGAGAGGAATCAAAATTGAGTAGAAATATACTGATGGGACATCTCTTTTCACTAAAAGGCAGAGCCTCATCAGCTGGCTGTTCTTTGCACTTTGTTGTCAAGCATGGAAAACTATTTTTCTTGTGTTTTTTTTTCTTTTTCATGTACTCACATGAACCTTTATTAAAGATTGTGTTTACTAAAAACAGAAATATGGAAGCACATTCATCTGTGTAGTGTACTGTACAGTTAAATCTGTCATGACTTGGCTTTAAGTACTGTAAAACCATATGCAGAATTTTAATGGATCTGATGTTCAAGAGGATCTGAAGTATTCTGTAGCTGGTTAGCAGAGAAATTTGTTGACAGAGAGTGGAGATCAGACTAAGATATTCAGTTTACATCCTTTTCATACAGAACACTGAGCTTAAATATAGTGATTACTTGCTTGCCAAATTTCCTTTTTCACTCTGCTGCTGGTTAAAGTTAGGAAACTCTGGAGTGAATTTGGTTTCTGTGGGTTGGAAATGAGTCACTATACAGAGGTTTAATGGGAATTTTCCAAGCAGGCATTTCTAGTGAAGAGTGCACTGACTTAAATATGATAGCCCTGCTGAAATAGCTATGCAGTTTGTTCTTTCCCTCTTCTCCTTGGTGATGCTCCTTAGTGCATTTCCAGTTCCTCTGCACCGGTGTGCTGAAGACAGGATATAGAAGAGTACTGCTCATCTTTACTTCCAGAATAATCTTTAGCAGTAGTTAGCTTTCTAAGAATGAGGATGTTTCTACAGCACACTGAAAATCATAAACACTATATCTATTAGCCAGAGTGATAAGATGAGCTTCCAGTTTCCTTCTGACTTATAAATATTTTACATTTATAACAAATTTATACTTTTCATTAACTATATAGAAAGGATTAAAATTGTTCAGGTTTTATTACACGTAATGCCAAGCCCCAGGGCTGATTGCTTCCAACTATAGCTGTTTAGGTAAATTTATGAATCACCATAAAATGATATTCCAGAGCTTCAGACAGTGTGCAAAGAAATATAACTGAGGCGTGTTGACTAAAGACATTACGCAGGAAGACTGTTCTCACTTGCCTGAAATTTCACAGATTAATCAATAATCAGTGAGAAGAAGAGAGAAGGTTTCAAGGGGATTCTAGAAATTAATTTCTAATTGGAGAAGAGGAATGAATTTTTCAATGGAAGAGGAGGTACAGAAAGATAAATGCTGTGAGATGCCAATAAGCTTGCCTCTTCAAAACTGGTGTGGTGGCTGTCAGCAGGTTACCAGTTTCGTATCTCCATATTTTCTATGAAGAACCCTTTCATGGACTCTTTGGCCTCCTCCCTTAGTGATGAAAGGAATATTTTTGTAATATATATTTCCCATATTTAGCTTTGCTAAGAATTGTTTACACAGAAAAGTGACCCTGACTTGAGAATAATGAATCACTCAGAACACAGCTGATCCCAAAGCAAGAAATCATCAAAAGTCAGGCATTATTTTCCATAACTTCCATGGATTTTTCTGATAAATTTCCTCAGAGCAGCCTCATTACAAACATCCCAGAGATTCCTTTAGCATTTGTGGATTCTCCTTTTGAGTAATCACTTTTTGGCTAGATCACTCAATAGCTCAAGAGGGTTATCAAGAACACTGACTCAAGTGTCCTCTCCACTCAAAGCAATTCCTTCACACGGGTACCATAGAATGTCCTCACCAGACAATAACCTCTGTGGCATAATATTTTTCTTTCCACTGAAAAACAACCTGCTCCATTGTACAATAAAAAATTGTAAGTTGTTTGAAAAAATAAGGGAAGAGAAGACAAAAGAAAAATGAAAAAAGCGAAGAAAGAGAGGAAACTGAAATATGGCTCTTTAATCTGCTGATTAGGGCACTGAATCATTGCTGCTGTGACCACCTCCATTTCTTAGATATAAAAGGATGTGAACTGTTTTGATCTTAATTTCTCAACTCTTCAAACACTTGGTGTTAGTTTCTTAGGAAAAGCTGGCAAGGTAGATCTATCTATGACTCAACATGTGATATTATTATAATTTCTGATATTTCAATCATTATTATATACAGTGAAAATATTGTTATTGCCAACTCCTGTAACTAAGCTGTGAAATAGTTTGAAATCCCTAATTTAAATTTTAAGACACCTCAGAATGGAATGAGAATATTCTTACCTCACTCCCAATTAAAAAAACCAAACAAACAACCCCAAAAAATTCATATGTATATATGTTTTATGTTACAACTATATAAATAATTATTTATTGAAGAATTGAAAAATTGCAGATGAGGAACATTATGTCAGGGTCTGAAGAAAAGCCTTGCATATCCAGCATTGGAGGAATTGTTCAAGAACAGTTCATCCTTCTGAAAATAATTGCCTTCATAAAGTTAATTAGCTGCATAAGTGCTGGCTGCATGAGGTAGTACTGCCCAAGGGCAACTTAGCATTCATGAATCAGTGTAATTCATACACGTCCATCTCAGTGCTTTCTACCTTTTTGATGTTTTATGGCCTTGACTGGCCCCTTTCTTAGTACTGAATCATTTGTCATGCGATCACAGCGAGGAATGTGAGTTTTATTGAGCATACTTAGGACTGCTATTTTCTGGGACCTTTCTAAAACAGTTCTAGAGAGGTCTGTTTGTAAATGTTTATCAAGTATTCAAGGTCTTTCATAGCTAAGCAAAATGTTTTGCTATTTAAAAGAAGGACAACCAGAGAAGAAAGATAATATGGCTCATACAAGCACTCTGGATATGGAAAAATCTGGCATGAAATAATAATCTATCAGCCTCTTCCATACAGAACAAATTCAGACACAGTAATCAAATAAAATCATTTTGTCATAATCCATTCTTTGGCAAGAACTTGCTTTAGGTCATATAGAATGCAGTACCAGCTTATTTTGACATTAAGAGACAAAATTTTAATAAAGAATAATTAAACTCAAAAAAACCCTCTTTAAAATTAGACCCTACTTGAGTCTCTTTTGTACTAAAGGCTGAATTTTCAATGGCTGAGGAGCCTAAATTACTTGTAAAAAGCACAGGTCACTAGGCACAGCCATCTGTAAACATAGAGTAGAGCAGCCCTATGGAACGTGTCCTGTAGCAAAAAGATCAGGATTTCATGAGACAACACTAGCTGTTGAGTGGGAACATTAGCATTACAAACTTGATCTTCCAGACTGTCACTGGAAAAGAAGCTGATACCTCCAGAAATTAGCTAATATCTGAAAACTAAAGTATTTTACTTCAAAGAGAAATGGCAAAAAGGGACAGAGCCGTAAAATGAGACTGCATAATAAATAATACAACGCTAAATACAAATTAAAAAAATTAATAATTAAAACAATAAAGGTATTATTACAATTTTAAATATATACAGTAACTAAAATAATCAAATATAAATAAAGGATAGCAATTAAATATTAAATAGTTAATAACAAAAATTATTTGGTTTCTAAGATGCCATTTGTGACTGCTCATAGTGAAAGAAATTTTTTGTTTTAGAGTTTTTACTAACTGTTTTATTCTGAAGTAACTTCAAAAGTAATGCTTTTTGAAGGTACCTTCAATATTTGAGAAATAACTCCTCCCTTTTCAAAGCTGTTTCATTGGGACTTTGCATTTATGAAAATATTGTCCTAAAAAAAAGTGAAGTCTATATGAATATAGAATATATGAATAGTAGTTATACAAATTAATAGCTTACTAAAGCACTGTAATTGAATACTTACTTGTGACAGTGAAAATCACACTTAGTATCACAATATTGCTATGCACAGTCATGGTAACACTTAAAGGTTTTTCCTGTGGCTGTGATATCATGCCTGTTTTATATGTCTTTGGGCTTCAATGGATGTGTTTTTTATCATATCTTTTGCCTTTTTATAGGTTTTGTAATGCTTGACTGTGGGGTATAAATCCATGTTGATTCTGCAACTTTGTCTACGCTACCTTATAGCATGTGTGTGAAACATTGGAACACAGACAGGGTCTTCTAAACACTTGAATTTCAGAATTTGATGTGTTGTCTTGGAAGTTAATGCCTTCTGGATTACATTTAAATTAAAACCTGCTAGTCCTTTCTCTCAAGAGTTTAATGAAGTAATAATTTTATCAGGACAGTAGTTCACAATAAGGCTCTAAAGGTTTATGGACTATCAGTGAGTCAATTCAGAATGGCTGATGTCCATTGGCTTAGAGAGATGGAGTCTTCCTCTGCCCAGAGAGTAAACAAAATTTGTTTTGAACTTCCTTATTAAGTATTAAGAAAAAAATCTTTTTGGAAACAATAGTCCTGGAGACTGATAGAATACATTTTAAAAATGTCAGAATTATGATCCATAGGCGTTTGTATTTGTAAAAACTATGATATGTGCAAACTCAAGAGAACAATGCATATGAACCCTACTGTCACTTGATCAAGGCTATACAGGGAGACAACAACGTCACTTTGGAAATGCAGTATCTCTGAAATTAATCCCTCTAAAAATAACTTAACACTAAATTGGAATACGATGTCACCTCAACCTGTTAGTGATCCTTGAGCAGACAGAGTAATACAGACTGTTCTGACAGTCAAGATTAAATCTTGCTGGTCAATGAATGTAAATATGAGGAACAAATATGTATCAGAAAGAGGTGTTCTTTTCTGAAATAACCTAGTGTTTGGAAAATTTAGGAAGCAAACTTTGAAATTTGAGAAGGCTCATGACTGATGGTGAATCTGAAAAGTGCTCTAACTATTAAGTCATTGGCACAGCAACATTGAGGGAGGAGGGCAAGAGGCTCTTAATCCATCCTGTTTGCCCTTGTGTGGACAGTGCAAAATTAAATGGGATATGAAGACACAGACAAAAAGAGAAGGGGCTGTCAGAGAGCTGTAGAGAACAAACCAGAGAAAACTGCAGGCCTCCAGCTCTGAAGTCTAGCAGTGCATTGCAGGTGCTGTCTTTGAAGATGAGTGTTAACTGGCTTATCTAATAGATCTTTTGAATTCTATTCTCAGGTGACTAATTTATCTGACATATTCTGCAAATCACTTGTGCATCCATGTCACCTTTAAATTATTCTCTTGCACATGAGTGCTTAAAAGTAAGGCATGGTAATGCCATCTTTAATACAGTTCTCTGTCCTGCTCATACATCCAAAGTCAAGCACCCATTCAGACAGCCTTACCTTAAAAAGAAGCATAGAATGATTTGGGTTGGAAGGAATCTTAAACATCATCTAGTTCCAATCCCTCTGCAATGAGCAGGGACACCTTTCACTAGATCAGGTTTCTCGGGGCCCCATTCTAAACTGGCCTCAAAAACTTCAAGGGATGGGGCATCCACAACGTCTCTGTACAACCTGTTCCAGTGCCTCCCTACCCTCTGAATAAAGAATTTCTTCATAGCACCTAATGTAAATCTCCCCCTTTTTAAATTAAAACCACTGTTAAGCCACATATCTGCCCATACAAAAAGGCCCTTTCCCTCCCTTTTATATGTTCTGTTACAAGGCCTTCCCAAAGTGTTCTCTTTGCCAGGCTGCACAACCCCAGCTGTCTCAGTCTGTCATCACAGGAGATGTGCCCCAGCCTTCTGAACATCTCTGTGCCCTCCTCTGGGCCTGCCCCAGCAGGTGTACATTTGTCTTCTGCTGACCCCAGACCTGTACACTGCACTCCAGGTGAGGTCTCACAAGGGAAAAGAAGAGGGGCAGAATCACCTGCTGGCACAGGAGGCATCACTCCTCTTCATGTCTCAAACTTACCTCAAACCCACAAAAATCAATTACTTTTGACTAGGCTCCTAGAACAGCATGAGGAACTGAAGGGAAAGAGATATTGCAGTTATCATAACTCTGAGAAATCGTCTATGTCACTTGATATCAGGAAAAAGATTTTAATGCTTGACACATTCAAAGATGTTATTTTTCTGCTTAAAGATGTTGACTTAGAAAGCGAATTTCTGTTGCCTACTTCTGATTAAAAGGATGAAAGAAGTATATATTGGTTAACTGTCTGTCACTGTACTCTATTCTCTTGTGTTGTATTTACAAAGAAGCAGGAATTGTGTTGGTGCAGAAGAGATCAATAAGAAGTCTGTTATCAATCTATGGGCAAACTTTGAAGTTAGAAAAAAGGAGGACTATATTGCTTTCAAACATCCTTGACAGTTTAACAAAGATACAGCAAAGAGAGAAAGAGATGGGGAGGAGCTGTAATGACTGCCCTTGGTAGCAAAGAAAAGAAGAATGACTCAGGTGCTGAAGAGTTACACGAATCATAGTTTCATCCTTCAGAGGTTGAAAAGTTCAAGGCTATTAGCTATTTTCTTCTACTGACAATGAACAGAACAAAGCAAGAAACACAATATCGGTCCAAACAGGCTTTCCACATTTATTGGCCTAACAGCTTTACTTTCATCTAAGAAAGCTTGAAATAATAGAGCAAGGAGATGTGAAACATGCAATCTTTAGCCTTCAAAAAGAACTTCGTTAAGCCTTTAAAGCAAAATCTCTTGATCTTTTAAACATGCAAGCCACATAGATAGCACAACACGTTACAGTGTAATATAAGGTTGAAACACACATGCATGCTTTTCTCAACATCAGTTTTCTCATCCAGCATTAAACAGTTCCCTCTAAGAAGTGAATATTGCAAGATCCAGAACTGTCTTTACTACTAAGATTTAATCCATTTTATCACTTTAAAGAAAGAAGAAATCTAGTAACTACATTATTAAAACAAAGAAGTAGCTTTGGAGGGGGTCCAAAGTGTTTTACTGTTTCTTACCCTCCATGGAGTATTATTAGACGTTCTGACATTTCATAAGTGCTCTATGGTCTCTGCTAAAAACTGTTCTTCTGACCACCATATAATACTGAGATTGGCAGCAATGCAGGTCTTTTCCTCTAGGAAATACTTTTTGTCCCACTGAAGAAGTTCCTGCATATTTTTAATCAAAGATACAGCTTGTATTTCTTGTGCTCTCCCCTGGCTTAATATGAACATGTCTGAAAAAGCAGGAAACTCAGCATCTGTGACAGTTTCCTTACTTAGAAAGTACACACAGTATGAGCTCTGCATTTCATTATGAACACGAATTTTTAATTTAAGTCTGTAGCTGTGGAAAATATTAGACCTCGAAAGATGAAGTTGTATTTCTAGTCCCCATGTTTGCAGAGGGATAAGAATGTATCTCTGAGTGTGTGAGGTTGGATCCTTCAGGTTTGTAGCACCATTTGGGGTAGCTGTTTCTCTGTGGTTCTTGTCTGTGAGCAGTGAAGCTCCATTTTGACCACTGGTGTCACTGGTAAAGAATCAGCAGCACAGATGAGGTGAAAAGAGTTAGTGTGACCAAACTGATGGAAGTGGAAACGGTAGGGCCTAACCTTGAGGATATATATCAGATCATTTGGACAAACAGACAATTTCAACAGAGGAAGAAGGACATCCTGAATATCATTCAGAAGGAAAGTCAGAGTTGGAGGGGCAGCTTGACTGCTCCTACTCTAGGACCTGTCCTGAAGAGGAAAACATCATAAAAAGGGAGATTAATGGACATGTGTGAGTCCAGAGCAAAAGGAGGCCCTGAAGCAACATGTGTGTTTTGGGGTATTGTGGGGATACACTGTGGAGCTGAGGAGAAAAGGATGAATTTGATGTGACAGATATGTAAATAAGGTACTCACTTCATACATGCATTTTTTCATTCCCCCCCGCCCCCACCAAGGTCTACAGTTATATTAGGAGAAGGCTTCAAACTGTAGGCTGAGAAGAACAACTGCCCTTTCCTTTTGTGAGCCAAATGACTGAGACACTAGCAAAAAAACCCAAACCCATAAACCCACATCCAAAAGAAAAATGTCATAAACAAAACAAAACAAACAAAATGAAATAAAACACATCTTTTCCAAAAACCCAAACCAAAATAAACAAACTCCACCCTGCCCCCCAAAACAACAAAAACCCAATCAAACAAATCTCAAGCAGAAGAACTGACACAACTGAGGCTGGAGCCGTGAATGAAAGCATGCAAAGATAAATACAATTTAACCAGACAATGAATAGTAAGTTCTCTAAACATAAGCTGAATATGCAAGGATTGTGTCTTTATATTAAAACAGGAAATGAAATTAAGTTGCCTGTAAAAGCTGATTTATACATTTTTCCTCTCTCCTACTTTCTCTCTCCCAGTTTCTGCAAAAACCTCAGGGTCAGTAGTCCTTTCTCACAATGTTATTTCCTGTCTCTCATTAAGGCCTTTAAAGTTCCTGTTGCAGATACTGAGTGAGAATGCAGGCCATTAATTTACCACTGAATTATTGTAAAAGCACAGAGAGTATCTTCCTCCCCCTCACTGCACTTACTTGAAAGCCAAAAATATTTTGTTTGCTACCAGGGGTCACATGGAGAAGTGCTGTGACTTGTATCTTTACTGGTAAATGGAATGAAAAACCCAAACAACAAAACCTCTTTTCCCCTCACATTAGCTTAGAATCCAAGTTCCCTGAGTGTTTTGTGCCGCAGTGAATTCCACAATAAATGTTAGATTACATGCCAAAATGAAGCACATGATTTTTGTTGCAGCATACTTGTACAACTACTTTGTCTCCTTACAAATTCTCTTTAGACATTGTGAACTAGCCTGCCAGTGACCTAAAACCAGTGCCTAAACTAAACTTAAACCTTCATACCTTCTTTGGAATATGTTTTACTTCACTTATAGCTATATTTTGCAACATAATTTTTTATGTTCAGGACTTCAAATGTCCAGTTGCCTTTAATGTATGCTTATTTTTAAATCAAATATGTTGTATTTGATTTTATAATCTACTGCCATTATGTGGCCTTATTTTATTTCTTGAAAATTGGGTTCTTTTCCTACAATGATAGCTTTAAAATTGCAGAAACACTAATTAATTAGGTGGGAAAAATTGGTCAACGTTTGGTTTTTGTTTATTTTTCTTTTTAGGCATGATTTTAGCTTCTATAATTTCCCTAAATCTTTGTTTCCTTAGAGCGGCTACCACATGAAGTTAATCCACAAACTGCATCAGCTTCTTAAGATGCCTTTTAAAACACAGAGCTAGATAATGGTTCTTGCTGTTCATTCCTGTTTCTCTGCCAACAGAATGCAATGGTACTGCAAGGTGACTGAAGGACCAACTGATTGCTCCATCTCCAGTATATTTAGGTGAAACAATCACTGTAGTGTTCAAGGCACTTTTCAATGAAGTAAATACAAAAACTGTATTCTGGCACTGAATGATAGCTGAATGAATATTTTTGTCAACAGTATTCTCAGAATTACTGAAGAAATTGTAGTGCATTCCATGTTTCAGCTTAATCGAGTCTTGAAATAGAAAATGGTAATCTGAGTTTTAAAAAAAATGTGGAAACCACAGGGACCAAACTTCAGTAGTCTAAAAGAGGTGGAAGTCTGGAAATAGAAAAAAATGAAAAAAAAACCACCTTATCTCTGCAATCCTTAGTCAGGCAGAAATCAGCAAAAAAATTGAATGATCAAGCAATAGGACTGGACTGTGAATCTGTGTGTTTCGTCTCATATGCCATTTAAATTATTCATGAAGAATCTCTCCTGCTAATCCCCTTTTTTTTTCTTTCCTGTTGTCTAAACAGGAGATACTGGATGGCTATTAATTCATCTAGTTATCACTTTCGGTAAAGAATTCCCTTCACAAGTCTGACAGGGATGTCATTACTTTTTCAGACTCTCAAGTCACATTAAAGACTCACTTGTTTTCCCTTTGCTTTGCATTTTTATCTCCCCATAACAGACTACACCATATAATTAGTAGAGACTTAACTTTTTCTTTTTTAAAAATTTTGTGGTAGGATGAGAGAACCAACTTGGATCTTTCTATTGTTGAGGGAACATCACAATTCAAAAGGCAAAATGTTTTTCATGAAAGAAGGAGAATTTTTGATCAGACAAAGACAATGCAGGTTTTCATAGAGTCCAGGCAGTTTATTTTTTTAGCAACATGTTGCAGAGGGCAGTGGTCTAGACTCTTGAGTAAATATAAAAATGTGGGCAAGAAGTTCAACTATTAAATGAGTTTTTGAGAAAATGAGAATATTAGTAAGTAAAAAGAGAAGTACCCCAACTTCAGCAAGGCTTTTTCACCATACTGAGATATGATAAGAATTTTTAATACTCCTCATGCCTTTCTCACCTCTTATCACCAGAATGCTTTACCTATTAATATGGCAATCAAGGAGATAAGGAGCTTAGAAGATTTGGTGGAACACACCAGATATTTTGTTAGAGATGCTTAGTTTACTTGTGCTCATGACAACTGTAAATGAACATAAGGATACAGATGTAATATCAGCACTGAAAATTTTGTCTATTTCCCACTCTAGTTGTGGCTGAAGGTCAGAGTCTACTGCCTGGAAGAGAGCATGGAGGAAGTCCCAGGAAGCGTCTGGGGTGGCCATGACCTTATTCCCACTGCTGGAACAAACCTCTGAGGCCAATTCTGCTGAAGAGGACATGGGACAAATAGATGACTGCAGCATAACAGCATTTCCTTTTAGGTAAGCACCAGTTAAGATGATAGAAGCTTGCAGTCTGCTCCTGCACACTTGTTAGCATGCTTTTAATTATTCACTGAACTGGTTATACAATATACTGATTACGGAATAAATAAACTACAATAGACATAGGAGCCTAAAACATGATATAGGTTTCTTAGCTGAGGCCTTCATATGCCATAGACACCTGTTTCCCTCTCCTCTATGTTTCACGTCAGAATTGGCAGTAGAAGTTCATAAAGGGTTCATGACTGTCAGAAACTGGAAGATCTGGTTTCTCATTTCCTGAGTGAGTTCTCTAACTACTCAAAGTAATGAGAAACTCTCTCCCATAAATTCATCTTATAAAATTAAAAAGCTACAAATGCTTTTACTTTCAGACCCAGTCCTGTCATCTTCTGAAATGTGTGTGCTAATATGACTTGCCTCTAAATTGTGGTGGGTCTCAAGCTTAGGCAGCTTTTCAGCTGAACAAGAAAAGGCCTTGCATACGTTGGGCAATTCAGATCAAACAACAGTGGCACTCAGCAAGGAATGAAGCAACCACTGCAATCCATTTGGGACTTGGCTGCCCAAACTCATCATGAATACGATGCAAGGAAACCTTCAAGCTTTCTAGTGCCTGGTTACACTGGCCCGTCACATTTCCTACTGGTTCTCCTGAAAACATCATTTTCATATATCAGATAGTGTGATCCTCTTTTCAGGAATATGGAATTAAAAAAATAATAAATAGCTGGGGTTTTTTGGTTGGTTGGTTGGTTTTTGTTTTGTTTTGTTTTGTTTTGTTTGTGTTGTTTTTTTGTGTGTGTGTTTTCAGTTTTTGGTGGGGTTTTTTGCAGCATTGATTCTTTTTTTCATTTGTTTTTGGGTTTGTGGGGTTTTTTTTTGAGATACTGTGTCCCATGTCTATGTTAATTTGGAAAGCTTTTTTCTTCTCAAAGGGTCTAGAAAATGGAGTAAGCAATATCCCAACAGCCTATTTTACTTGAAGTGCAAAGTTATTTTTATAAGTTCATCCTACTGTTTTTATAACTTTGGCAGTAAAAAGAAGTTATTATTAGAATATCCTTGTTGCATACCAACAGACCTTGTCAATATTTGCAAGGACAAAACATAAAAGTTGAAGCATCTTTTTACATATTAAAAAGGCATCTGTCTAGTTCCTGAGTCTACTAGTATAGATTACTTATTCAGTTGCTTTTAATTTTAGCTTAATGAGGAACAATTCCACAAGTGATCTCAAGTAACTTCTTCCCTTATATGAAATTATCACCAACCAATCACATGGTGTAGTTATGAAGATTTGTCTGAGAATGCTAGAATGACTGAAAAACATAAACCCCTTTGGCAGAATCTGCTGTAAGAAATAGTGGGGCACATACAGCATTTGAAGTACTTCCAGGTTACAAAAAATCACACTTTTATTACCTTCCCATTTAACACACTTCTGCAAACCATGGGCTCCACATGAGCATATCTCCAAACTCCCATTCTGACCATCTATCTTTGTCACATTTCATGTGTCAGACTCCTTGTGATGTCCACAAACCATCCACATGTGTCTACCCTGACAGGGTCAATGATGCTTAGTTGCATTTCCTTAACATACTGTTGAAAGACCATATGCTCCCAAATGTTTTGTGAATTTTTATGGCATGAAATACTCTATTTAAAGCATCAGAGAGAATTCTAAATAAGGCCTAGAAAAACTGGCAAACCTGTGGACTTGACCATAACTCTCACTGATGCTCTTCCAAAGGAATGTTAAGCAGATTTTTCTTCGGGTGCCTTAAAGCTTTCTGACTCCAAAGTTAGCTGTATGGGGTGAGGGAAAGAACATGCACTTAATATTCCTTGCTGACTGGGTGATGGGTAGAAAAGGGAGAAAAACAAGAAGTGGTTGAAATCTAGATTTTCACCTTCTTCTATGTGGAAAATACAAGCTATAGCATATCCCTGATAATTTCTTTAGCAGGATATGCTGTAACTGAAAGTGCAGGAGCAAATAGAATTGTTTGAAGCAGCTGTGCTGCAGAATGGCTTTTTCCTAAAGCCACTCATTATTTTCTGAAGAAGCACATTTATTTACACTAACAGAATTAAGTAAGATACTATTCTAAGTTCACAATACTGAAGTTGAAAAGAATCTTCCATTATAATTGCAACTGCATTTCTAGCAATGCAGAGGTTTTCAATAGTGCATATTGACTACTGGTGGAAGGCAAGAGCTCCTATAAAGATTTTGATTTATAAGTTACCCATTTTTTAAAGGACTGTTTACCACACAGTTAAATGTTAAAATGCAGCAGAGAGTTGATGAGATAGGAGCAAATAAAAGTAGACCTTGAGTTGGTCATTTTAATAATTTCCTTTTCATACTAACAATAATTTCAAAGTAATTGGAAAGCCTAGAGCTGTATGATTCCATGTCAAAAGACAGGCATGCCTGAAATGCTCTGCAGCAATCTATGTTTTAATACATTCAGTGATATGAATTTTCACTTTCTAGAAGGCTGAACAGTGAACTTTCATCAAGAAACCAATTAAGCAAACAAAGAATACAAAACCAGATGGCAAACACAGGATAAGAGTGATATTAAACTTGATTCAGCAACTTGTTCTCAGTGTTAGTAGAAATGACCTTAAAAATGTATTTTAATATCTAGGCTTAAAACCAATTAAGGAAGAACCTATATAAATCAGAGCACTGTGAAAATAAGATATATAAACTGAACTAAGATTATATTTTTCTAAATAGATTTTTATGGAAATTATGTTCATAGCATTATTTCTGTGCAATTAGATCTATAATATGAGTTAAGTACAAAGTTCTGAATGGTTCCCAAGTTTTGTAAAATCTATATTTAGTTCTAACTTTAGTAAAGGAAAGAAAACAATCTCTTTCTAATAGATTATATAAGAGGCAAGAAGACTGCCCCAAATACATTTTTTGTTTCAAACTGAAGGGGAAATTATAAGTTTTAATTTTCTCCTAATAGTTTGGCTTCCACTTCATTTAGGGCAAACATGTAGTCACAAAAATATATTTTCAGTTGGCTATCAGTACAGATATGAATCTGAAAAAGCAATAAACAAAAATATTTAGGTTTAATTGTGGTTTTCTTTCTTTTTTTTTTTTCTGAAATGAGAGGAAAAAAGAGTTCTTAGCTACAAAAGTTATTCCATAAGAAAGAAGTTAACATCATATCAAGTGTCAAAAAGAAGCTGAAGATGACAAAGTCTTGCCTTTCCATGACAAGCTAAACTGAGCTTTCCTCCTCTCCTTGTCTCTGAAAAGATAGCATTAAGAATATTCACTAGGATAGGACAGTCATTTCCCCCCACAAATATCTGAATCTGAATCTCTCTCTTTGGAAACGTTCTTAAACATCACTGATCTGGAGAGAAAAAAAAAAAGAAAAAGGCTGGTTTCTTTGTGTTGGGAAACAGTTCTCCACCTTCCTTGGAGCAGAAACTAGATAACAGTTTCCTCATGTCCCAATGTCCTTTGGAATGAGCTAGGTGTTTATATACCCCCTGGGTCTGACAGCAGGTGAGCTTGTTAGAGAACTTAACAGATGACAGGACAGAACTGGTCTTGAGTTGGTAGATAGCCATCCAGATGGAGCTATCCAGGAAGTGATTAGGTCTTGTAGTAAACATGCTATCAAAGGATAGAGCCATTTCATTTGTATAAGACTATGAAAGTATTTTATAGGTATTGGAATAGCTCCAGAAAACAGAGTTCTGCAGGAAACTTGAGACCCTGGTGTGTAAAAGCTTCACTTGTGAGTTAAGGAATCAAAGTTCAAATCTTTGTACTGAAGCAGGAAGAAAGTGAATTTGAGATCATTTCTCATATCTCTTAAGCAAGTATCTTAATCAAAGGGACATGATGTATTCTAACGAAACATTGCCTCATGCTGGAGCTAATGGAGTTAATTAATGTTTGCTGCAGCTCCATAGGCATTAAGTAGTGTCATCAATCCTTAGCTAAAGCAGATTTCAGTAGCTTCCTGACTATCATGTTATCTGACTTGTCACTGGTTCCCTCTTCCTGAACAATGTTATGTATTCATTAATAAGCATTTGAGTAAAAATAAATTGTTTCCTTTCGTATGCCCAGGAATATAGAACTGGAATGTCTGACTACCCGTGGTCAGAGAGCATTGAACAAAAATTCAATAATATATGGTATAGGAGGTTTCTGTCTATGACTACAATCATAGAAGAATAAAGCCTTTTCCATCCAAAGGCAAGTATCAGTTTAAAGATATAGCACTTGATCTCCAAGTTTTTTTCTAATAAAGGGTCTCACAGAGCAAAAATTTCCTAATATGATCCCAGAATATATGGTATGCATAATGATCTTGCAGTGCTACCACAGATGAGTCATTCAAATGTAAGACAGGTCCATGTGCAGATGAAAAACAACCTGACAAAAATTAGACTAGATGTAAACACAGGTGGGAAAGCCAAAGAATTTGGCAAACAGAAAGAAACTGTGTCTTTGTCCTTTAACAAGAGAGTATAGAATTCTGCATCACATAATTAAAACAGTGTAGGATTTCACAGCCCACAGCTCACAACTTAGGTTTGCAGTTACTTGCAGTAGTTAAATATTGTGAGAGAAATACTAGCAGAGATGGCAAGAAAAGGAACTTTCTGTCTAAGATGAACTTTAAAAATATTAATAGTCTTATTAGTTGGCATTTGTTGTACTAGCTGCTAAACTTTGACCATTTTGCTTTTTTGTATTTTATACCACTACATCTTCATTTAGAAAGTGACAGGCCTGAAAGTGATAGAAAGTGATAGAAGCCTGAAATAGATCTTTCATGATTTGGAGAACTGCAGACTTTTGTTTATGAAACATGCAAGTATTGTAAAAAAACTTTCTATCATTTACAAAACCGTATCAGAATAAATTAATATTGCTAGTGTCAAGGTTTATTATTCTTTGTAGTACCAACACAAAGTAAAGGAGTACACAGACTGCTTTTTTAATCAATAATTTGAAAGTATCATTTAACATCAGAATTTCTTTAAAAGAATACTAATTAATATAAATGCAGAAGTAAAATCTTAAGATTTGGTTATTTCAATAAAGTTTACAAGATCTGTAAATCCTTGTAATTTTTTTTCTAACTCTTTTGATTTTTTTCTTCTGTGGTCTTAAATGCTTACAGGAGTGAATCACAGAAATGAGAATACCTTTCTATTTTTGTCTCACACTGTAAAATAAAGATTTTAGATTTCATATTTTTTTAATTCTACTTTTTGTCACTGATTTCAGAGATTAAAATCATAAGTGAAACACCTGACAATAACCTATAAAATTTACATAAAAAAGAATCGCTTCCTTCATTTACAAACACAGTAATCTTAATAAAAGTTTTGCAGTTTGAAAAGCACATTTTATAATTATTGAACTCAAAATCATGAAATATCCACAGATGGATTATCAGGAGCACTATAAATGTTCAGTCTTTTCCTACTTCATACAAAAACATCAGTTAATACCTACAATATCTGTTTTAAGTTTGTGTATTTTGCTTGATGATCCTGCAAAAATAGTGCCACTGAGATTTGTCAAACATTTATGCAAGCACCAATATTAGCTATTTCTTTGTGACATTAGAGAGTAGTATTGAAATGAAGGGTTTTTCTTCATTATTTACACTTAATTTCATATATGATTTGCATATTAATTTAATCTATCATAAACTGAATTTACATTGCATTAGTTCTTGATAATCTAGATAATAAATAATTTTGATTACAGCACACTGTAATAAATTAAGAGTCAGACTAATGGAATTTGGATGCACGATCAAAGTGATTGTACTTTGGTAAAAAAAGGTAATGGTAATGAGACACTGAAAAAATCTCTGAAATGTTTGAGAGTGTACCCAAGGAATGAACTGTAGGATCTTCGTCTTCACACTGTAGTATGAATTATCTCTGAAGAGTGGAGATCTGTTGGAGAAAGGCCTTACTAGGTGTCTACTGGAAATGCAATAGAGCAGAGAGGAAAACAGCTGGGGGGTTTCTGAAGTGTGTGGAAGAAAACTTCCTGACACAGCTGGTGTGTGAGCCAATTAGGAAAGGTGCCCTGCTGGACCTGTTTGTTTTGGACAGGGAATTACTTGTGGGTGATGTGATGGCTGAAGGCCATCCTGGCATAGTGACTATGAAACACACATTCTTCATTGCTCTAAACATGAAACTTTTAATCTCTCTACAACTTTGCACATAGAACATGTAGTCCCATCATTTATTTCCAGAGCCCAGAGGGGTCATTACCTTGGTTTATCTATACCCATCTTTTTGTAAAGCTGCCTGACTTGATTTGCAATTCCCTGCATTGCCAGAACTTTTTATCAACCAATACTGTCTGAAAAACCTGGAAAACAAACCATGTAATAATTAAACATATAACTTTGTTCTCTCTCTGTCATACAGTTTCTCACTTTAGCTGAGGCTTTTCAAGATCACAATTTATTTTTGTCTAGTCTACGTTCTTCCTTAAAAAATGTAGTGAAATGATGAATCATCATCAGCAGAAGTCATTTGAGTTCCTCACAAAAATAGGCATGAAAATAAAAAAAAAATCACTGGCCATCTTTGTGAAGGAGTTAGAAGATTAGTTCTTCTGACAGCAATGTGTGATACATTAAAAAAAAAAAAAAGGATTAAGTTGCAGGATTCATAAGCAATACCTTGGGAAGATAGGGGGGATTGTTTGTTTGTTTTTTGTTGTTGTTGTGGTTTTTTTTCTTCTAAATAAACCAGGCTCTACATGGAGTAGCATGTTTTTTCTAAAACCCAGTTCCTAGGAAAAAATACCAGCTAAATGCTCTTCCTTCTCCATTCACAGAAATACTGATTATAGTACAAGAAAAAGCAAAAATGCACCTAAACTGCCTGTGTATCCAGTAATTCTATATTTCCAAACTGGATATTTCATTATATACAGAACACATTTAATGGTTTTAGCACAGGTAGATAGAAACGTTTAATCACAGTACACCTTTGCTGTCTTTTTAGACTGTGACTATGAGGAAACATTTTTTAAATAAAAATAAAAGAAAATGGATTTCTGGGGAGTTATCTATTACACTGCCATAAGTAAACCTGCACTAACAGCATCTCACACTTTCTTCTATCTATGATGCCTTTGAAATATTTGAAATCTTGTAATACTGTAATATAAATGCAGTGCGTATTCAGTTCCTAGAGAGATGTTGAAAATGTAATTGCTTTCATATAACTGAAATTCAAGATTGAAAATATTTCAAAAACACCACTGTAGGAAGAAAATATTGAAATACTGTAGGAGAAGAACTGAAAAGAGAAGAAAAATAAATCAAGTTTAGAAGGGATAAATTAGGCATGTTAGTCAATAAGCTGGCAGAGTCAATAAGAGAGACTTCTCAAAGCATACTGAGGATGAAAAAAGTGTTAATTGGGTACAAGAGCATGTTTATGAGAGAAAACAAATAGATTTGAGCAAAACATGTAAATAACAACAAAGCATTTGATATAGGAAATATTCCTGTGACCATGGTGGATCCTGTATTGAGTAGTAAATGAGAAGGCAACAAACATCAGTGAACCCTGGAAGACCAAAGACACCATGGGTTAGAGTTTATTATTATTCACTGTGCTCCAAAGTTCAGTATTTCACAAATAGAAATATCTTTCCATAAACTGGAGTACAGTATCAAATCCAGCTTTCTGTGTGGAAAGAAATAGTTTTTTTAAAAAGAACAATTAACTATAAAATGAATACATTAGGTTTTAGGTAAAAGACTGAGATGTTTTCAAGTACTGACATTTCAATGTTTTGAAATGAAAAAACTTACTGTTTTTTTATTTACCATCTCCCTGAAATATATTTTAAATATAAAATATTCAAATTATTTTACCCCCTACTTATAAAATAATATGAGAATTATTACACACCTTAAAAGTCTTAATTTTTCTATAGTGTTTCAAGTACATGAAAAAGGAAAACTATCAGCTTTATGGCTTTTTGATAACTTCAGAGTTAAAATCACACTGAGTCTTCCAAAATTTTTGTAAATCATAGAACTGAGCAAGTAATGTCTCATTATAGCTTGATTCTAATAAATAACTTCATTATTTTTGAAATATTAGACTAGGCTATGCAATAACTGGAGCAGGTTTGTTTTGTTTTGCAGAGACAGCCAAATAAGGCCATTTAGGGTTATTTTATCATCTGTTTCCATGTTAGAGAGGTATATAGTCCTCTGAGAGCTACTGGCATATAAAAAATCTGATTGGTCACCTAACTTATCAGGTCTAAAACCAGGTTCAGGTTTATTGGATTCTAATGTCTTGAACAAATGTTATACATATTTTAATTCAGGAGTGATTACTTATACATAATTTAAAAGTGTTCTACATGTCATTGCAATTATTTTTATTAATGCTTTTCCATTTGTTATTGTTGTAGACTAATCATATATGTCCCAAGATCCATGATACAGGCAGAAAAACATAAACTTTATCCAGCTCCTGAAACTCTGGCTGAACCTGCTGCCCACACCAAGAAAAACCCACCAGGTTCTTTGGCAATATTTCAGACAGAAGCCCACAAAAGCATAAAATATTTAATACAGTGAAAATCTGTTCTAGTCACATCATGAATTGTAACTCAGAATCAAACTACAGAGTCATGGATGGGCATCTGTTCAGTAATCATCCTTAATTCAGTATTAGTAAACCAAATAAATATTAAACAATGAGTTACCCCACATCTTTTTGATCCTTACTGTTGATGCAAAATAAACATTTAAAGGGACTGATCTAAGTATAGGAGAGTTTCTTATGCTGCTTTCTCTTCATTTTTATTTTCACAAAAATTAAATTTAATGATATTTGTCCATAATTGTGGTCTTAGGTATTTAGGGTACTTCTGGTGCATCACAAATATGTGTTTATTACTCAGCACTAAATTACATTTTGTTATTTGCCTAAATACTTAAGATTTCATTTTCATCCTAGTATCCACTATTCCATTTACTATATCCAGGAAAATGTAGTTATTATTAAGAGATTTGATGCAGGGACCAAACACTTTTAGCAATAACAAAGTAAGATAAAATGGAAACAGTGTGAAAACTCATGGATAAAAAATAAATGCTACAGAAGGTGAGCAGGAAACTTTTACCAGCTGTTGTTTACCTTTAGTTAGTATTTGAGGACAGAGTACAGAATACTGGGCAAGAGCAGGAGCAGAAAGTTTAACAATTTAATAAAAGGACAGTGGCTGGAGGCAGAGCCTGAAGGCAGAATGTTCAGCTGTGTGGCCCAAAGGTCAATAGGGAAGGGTAAGGAAAATTGTCTAATATAGGAAGGAAACAACACTTCCCAGAAGGGATCTAACAGCAGAGGTTTGATTCCTGATTATCTCTGCTCCAGTATAATTAACTAATTACTTTCATTTGGTAAGTAAAAGTCAACTTACTTCATTGTCAGCACAGAGAAGTTGACATACTTCCTAAAGTTTATAAGCTCCTGTAATTGATCTGGGAAATTTCTAAGGAATTGATTACTGTGGTATTCTAAAACATTTTCAAATCAGAATTGTTAAAAAACACCCAGAATTTTATAGGTTTATATCTTTGTAGCATATTTTAAAGTCACTTTAGAAAGAAGAATATTTTCTCAGTTTCACATATGGGGAGCTGGCATGATAAGTGCCTATGTGCTTTACTTATATTACTCATTTACTCAAAGATCAAGCTGAGAAAAAAAATTAAATTCCTTATTATCCTTTGCTCCACTGTAGTACCTTATTTATCCAGGTAGAGGGCAGATAGGATGGAAAGGAGACATCTGATGCTGGTATCAGATATTTTGGGGAAGTTCAACCACTGACAATGGACTCCAGCTCTCCAAACTGACAGTCAGTATGAATGCTGCAATTCTGTCCGTTCAGTAGTCCTTCCTTCTTATCTTTGGAACCCATGGCAAGCTCTGGACAGAGAGTGAGGAACACTTCTATGTGCTTTGGAGCCATAACAGACAATATATAAGGCACTCCTTGAAACAAACTACTGTAGGTATTTACATCTGAGCAAGAATAATTAATGTCTAGTATGACATAGAGTTCAGTGGATGACTGAGAATATACTTGAGTTGAAAAAGCACTTTATCAATTTAAACATTGCCTTACTTTGCAAGTAACTTCACTGTGCTTTGCAAAGTCCTGGGCCCCTCACTTCAAGAAAGACATTGAGGTGCTGGAGCTTGTTCAGAGAAGGACAGTAAAAAAAGTAAAAGGTCTGGAGCACAGGTCTTGTAAGGAGCAGCTGAAGCAGCTGAGGGTGTTTAACCTCAAGAAAAGGAGTCTTAGAGGAGGCTTCCTTTTCTTTACAACCACCTGAAAGGGATGTTGTAGCCAGGTGGTCTCTTCTCCCAGAGGACAAGATGAGACAACATAGCCTTCATGCTTTGTAGGGGGGATTCAGCTGGACATCAGGAGGAATTTCTTAATATAGAGTATTATTAAACATTGCAATGGACTTCCCAGGGAGGTGGTGGAGTCACCAATCATAGAGGTGTTCAAGAAATGACTGGACATCGAAATTAATGCTACGGTTTAATTAAGAAGCAGTGATCAAAGGCTGGACTAAATTATCTCAGAAATCTTTTCCAACATAAAACCCCCTGTGATTCTGTTAAGTTATTGAATAATTTGGTGCACAATTAATAGTGCTCTGGTGTCAGAAAATGCAAAGACGTCAAGTTGCTGTGGTGATGCAAAACAACATGGATACTCTGAAGGATTCTTCCATGTCTAGAAACTGCCACAATAATGAGCTTCTTCCACTTATTCAGGAATTTCTAACTATCCAGAAGCAAACCCTATAAAGTTTCAGAATTTTCCACCTTAATTTTCTGTAATGCATTTGGTAACATGAACATCTTCAGTTCTTTTGAGCTATGATGTTATATGTTGAGTTAAATTTTTGAGAGCCTTACAGTAGTGCTTTATTTAAATTTAGACATTTCGAACTATATTATTATTATATTATTTCTATATTTCTTATACATATTTGAAAGTTTTATTTTCACCTCCTTTAATAAGCAAGAAATGCCCTTTTAACAGATCCTTGGAATGAGGACAGGTTGATTTTAATCTTACTTATTTCTGTTTTCCCCTTGTTAGAGACACTCATAATCATCTCCTTTAAGTAAAGAAAGGAGATATTAGAACATTTCAAAAGGGAAATTCCATGGAAGGTGTATGAAATAAAAATTTGTATTTGTGGTCTTACATAGTATGGCTGAGTGATTCTAAACATTAATACATGTCATTAGGTATTGCTGTGGTTTTATTTTTCCTATCACTGTTTTCCTCTCCTCATTATAACACTGCCATGAAAATGCCCTTAAGCATGTTTCAAAAGTGGTGAAGCAGTTCCAAAGAATAGAAGGGAAACATTCAGGGTTTATAGTATTTTCTGCTGCTGAATAGTGTGTTAGGTCCTTTTTCTCCAGAAACCCTGTGAACCTGGTAATAAATACAATGGTGCAAGAAACAAAAGGAAGAGATACAGGGATAAGCAATAGTATTTTGATAAAATTTTCATAATACATTTCTTAGGAGCCTAAAACAGGTGTTATAATCTCTACTTGACCAAGGTTCCTTTTGTTTCAGGTTCCTTTTTGACTTTCTTTTAGGTGACTACATTGAGACAGTGAAGGAAAAGAGAAGCCACACCCCATGGACAAAGTTCCCAGTCTATGAATGGTCGGATGTTAGGAGGATATATTGAAAATATATCAAAGTTTTCACCCTGTTTCTATAGTCTTTCCTGGGCATCTGCTTGCATTCACCATACCAGACAGAAAACTGGTGTAGAAATAGCTTTAGTCCAGCCTTCCAACCTGGTGTGGTTGCTTTTATATTCCCTTTCTCACAGCTTCCATAAAAACTACTGTAGAAGAGAATAATGCATCTTCTATGTCCCTTCTCAAACAAAACCTGTACTTGAATAGAGAATTTAGAAGCTTCTTAAAGTTTGATGTTGAATAGACAAAAACTCTAAAAGAATAATTTGAGACAATCTATAAAAATATATATTCTGTGTAGAAATATATAGAATTAATGTTAGATATCATTACCAAGAGATTCTGTGTCAACTCAGAATCACCTTAAAAATCTCCCACAGCACAGTAATATGACACTACTTTACAAGGCTTCAAATTTGCCCACAAATTCACATGAGAACACTGCAGATTACTTGCTAGAAATATAATCTTTAGGACAAACTATAAATGACAACTCTGAGACAGTGCTGGAATGTGTGGATGCAGTTTTGTCAGGCTTGCCTTTCCATCAGCCTTTTTGTAACAGCGCAGTGTTGAGCATCAAGAAGAGGGTAAGATACAGTACAGTTGTCTTACAGTAGACATTTAAAGTCCTTGAAGTGATTGGTCCTCGACCAAGACATTTACAGTCTGTACACAGAAAATAAAAATTTAAGAAAAAAATGAGAAAATTTTATCGAACTCTATGCAGTTCAAGTTCAGCCTATGTGTATATATAAGGACTTATGAATATTAGCATAAATATTTTAGTGTTAAAAATACTGTTAAAAGAAAAAAATACATGCTTTTATCACTGTTACTCTCAGACCCTTATTTTTTTCCAGTATACCAATATGCATAACTCCAAGTAAAGGGCATTATCAATATATCAGCCTGGGCAAAAATGTCAAACCTATGCCTAATATAGACCCATAAACTCAGCAGCACAGGGAGATACGAAGATCTATGAGGGGTTTAAATGCGAAGTGGAAATTAGCTATTTAACAACAACTAAGAAACATTTTATTGAAAGAAGCCTTGCATTTGTATAAACATTCTGAGTGTTGGATCAAATCCACCTTATCAACATTCCTCACCTTTTTCTAGCAGCAATAGGAGAGCTCACAGACTAACTTACTTCATCCCTTGGAAAGTTTTGTAATTTTAAAATTTGAAATAACTTAAATCTTTACCATAAAAAATTCCAAGAAAATGTCTCAAGAAACCACTGTTAAACAGATTCCCAGTATTACACCTGATTTGCATAATCCCAGATAACAAGAGGCTGGAGGGGTTCTCACTTTTATTGGCTGTAAAGTAGGATGTTCCTAAACTAAATTAAAAAAGAAAAGTAGATGAACAAAAATTATTTCTAATCTTTGGAAAAACAGAATGAACACCTGCTCTTCCTCTGTCAATATGTTAAGAAAGAGTTCCAATTTTCTGGGTTTTATTTGGAAGCAAAATATGAGGTCTTAGGATAGCAGAGGTATTGTGGAGATTGATATTATACCTTTGCTTTCACAACTATTTCTTTTCATGACTGACTATCTTGTTAACCTCCAGTCCTTAAAAATAATTGTGTTACAGCAGGAACATCTGAGGGAAGAGCAAAAGAACTGTGCTGGTTTTGGCTGGTTAGAGTTTTGGCTAGAGTTAATATTCTTCAGAGTAGCTGGTGTGGGTTCTGTTTTGGATTTTTGCTGAAAAAGGTATTGATAACACAGAGATATTTTCAATATTGCTGAGCAGTGTTTACACAGAGCCAAGCCTCTTTCTGATTTGCATATTACCCCCCCAGTGAGTAGGTTGGAGATGTACAAGAATTTGGGAGGTGACACTGGTAAAGCTGACCCTAATTCAACCAGGGGATATTGCCTACCATTTGGTGTCAAGCTCAGCATATAAAGCTGAAGGAAGGAGAAGAAAATGGGGAATGCTTGGAGTGATGGCATTTGTCTTCCCAGGTCACCATTACACCCAATGGAGCCTTGTGTGCCCATGGGACACAGTGAGTTAATTCCTTTATTTGCTTTGATTATGCAAGTGGCTTTTGCTTTACCTTTTAAACTATATTTATCTCAGCCCACAAGTTTGCTCACTTTACCCTTCTGATTCTCTCTTGCATCCCACTGGAGCAGGAAGTGAGTGAGAGTCTGTGTGTGGTTTAGTTGCTGGCTGGGATTAATCCACAACAGGACACAAAGCTGTAGCCTGCCAGAGACTAGTTTTTGGAAGGATTCTGCATAAAGGAAAGAAAAAAACAGCAGAAACAGAAAGAGGCAATGAGATACAGATGCAAGACAAAACTGTTCTGGCTAAAGACAAGCCAAGCACCTGTAAAATGAAGCAATCTTCAAACCTATGAGCAGCAGAGATATTAGCCTTTCCTGTCTGGACTCATTCTCTCAAGGCATTTTGGAGTAGAACTAATTTCAAAAGAAAAAAACTTGTTCTCCTCACCAGTGAATCTCTATTTTGAAAAGAGTTTGTCAACCAAAACCAGTTTACATTTGACTACAAAGATTGTTAGAAGCCCTGCTTGGTTTTTATTCAACACAGTGACCCATTCTAGACTGCCAGACAAAAGGAATGCTGGGCTTCCCAATTAGAACTGGACAGCTCATGACAAAGTAGACAACGAGAACTTAAGGATAAAAGTCAGTATGACACACTGCCAATTTTATCTCAATCAACTTTCTAAGACAAGTATATTTAGATATAGCTCTGTTGCTTCCTTGAGTCACATTTTTCCCCTAATTAGTCACAGTGGTAAGGACTAGAATAGGAAGCAGTTATCTGCAGGTCTATATCCCACATGCTCTCTGACTAGAGACAAAAGTGAGTGCTTTAGAAAGAAATGGAATTTTCAGAATGAGCATTGGTAATCCCTTGACAATTTCTTAGTCTTCAGATTCATTTCCTGAGATAAGGTTATGTCTTTAGATTGACTAATCTTAAGAAATTGTTTTGAATCTGCCACATTTTACAGCTTTCCTGGCAATAAGTTATATAGTTATATTTTGTTCTCGATGCAAACACCTAATTTTTCGTCCTAGAGACATTCTAGGAATTTTGTTTGATGTTCTCTGGTTCATGTCTTGTGATAAAGGCTGAAGAAAACTCATCCTTCTAGGTCACTCATAGTTTCCTCTTCCACAGAGTGTTGAGTATAGGTGTGAGAAGAAGCTCCTCACTCTCCTCTCATATGGGGGTCCCTCTCAGTCAGTCTCCATGCTCCAGATCCAAGCTGGAGAAGGGATGGGGATGACTGCTGGGCCAAACAACTGACCAATAAAAGAACTGTTTTTGCAAGCAGAGATGTACCCAGCAGGTCAGTAACTGGAGCCTGGCCTGCAAAAAGAAAATTTAAAAAACACCCACAACAACCAAACAAAAAACTCAACCACTAAATCTGAAAAAAAAAAAAAAAAAAAAAAAAAAAAAAAAAAAAAAAAAAAAAAGTCAAACTCACAGCAGTATCCTGAACAGTTCTGAGAGACTCCACTATGACTTTCAGCAAGCTCCTCTCCCTGACAATTTTCTCTTAGAGGTTTCTTCCTCTTGGATGGTTTACTCACGAACCCAGAAGTGTTTCTCTCACTCATAGCTCTGTAGTCCCACCCTCAGAGCCAGCTGATATTTCCAAAATGAAGGAATGACTTTCACTCCAAAAATTAGGCAACACAAAATACTCCTTGGCTTACAAAAAATGAACAGATTCTTGGTGACTGAACTGTAACTTCACGGCTAGCTATTGTGCACTCACTAATCATCTTAAAGGAGGAAAGAAAATCACGGAACACTGAAAATCAGATTTCATTTACCTTAAAGGTATCAAGGTTCTTTGTTGACAAAACATTTTAATCTTACTAAAAATGAGAATTAACAAAGAAAACTAGGAACAGAGGAATTTTAACCTTGAGTACAGACTAGGAAGACTATTTATCTTGGAACTGCTGAAAGCATTTCTCATCTTAGACTTCAGAGATATTCCTCCTAGGGAGCTGGAGAGCAGTACAGGCACGGTGTCTTTATTCCTTGATGTATTGTATCCAATCACTTTTTATTTCACAGTTCATTATCAAGAAACATTAACTTCTGTAAGAATGAAACTGAGTTTCCATGGAAGCTTGCTTACACTCAAAGATAATTCAGATGATACATGTATGATTTTTTTATTCCCTGTGCATTTTGGCAGGAGATTTCAAAGAAAATTGAAAAAAAAGGAACAATCAGAGACTTGAAAGCAAAGGGAAGAGTCTGCTCATCTGTCAGAGACTGGTTTATCACCTAACTTTGCTGGTTAAATAGATAAGCTTCAACTATTGAGTTAAAAACCTATTTCAGATGGTAATCCAAATGATTTTAATAAGAATGCTTGAGGACATTGTAATAAGAATACTTTAGGGCTACGTACTACTACACACAAGAAGTTCTGGAATCAGAATATCAATTGCTAAATGTAATTCCCATATGAGCAAACACCATTCACATTTTCTGAATAAGTTTGGATCATAGGTTTAAAGACCTAGGGTGCCTTCATAGTCTATATACTTGATTTCAAAAAGCTCTCTATGATGATTAATACAGGACAGGATTTTAGAAGACTTTCTTAGTCAACGTCATTAACATTCAATGAGGAAGTGAGGTACTAGAAGTTCTTTTGTTGACTAGTGTATTTAAAAATTCTCTGAGACTTCTCTTCAGTACAGTCATTTTGAAAACAGACTGGATGGTGGCAGAGACAGAAAATCAGAAAGCATGTCCTCATTTTAAACTGAGACAAAGCAGGTGTTATTTTATGGGTATGTATTCTTAAATATTGCATGGAATGTGTAATGCATCGTTCTAACAATGAAGGATATGCTTCTTTGTCTGCAGAGAAGAATATGTAGAATTAAAGTAACCAGTATGAGCATAATTTCTTTATTGTTTGCAACATAATGACAAGAGAAACAGCAGCTGCTGAGCTGAGCCTTCCTTTATCCTCCAATACAAGGAGAGGGAATGAGGAGAATGCAGATGTTGAGTTGAATTCTGTACACAAGCAAGTGATAACATCCAGTGTAGGAACAGAGTATCAGAAGAGGGCTTTCATACAATTATGATCTTTGGTGCCCCTTCAAAAGTTCATGGCAGATACTGTAGAAAAACAGCTGCAGAACTTCTCTCTGTGATCAGATTAGTTATTTCAGTCAATAATGCAAATATAACCCAGCACACAGAAAGTTGCCTTGGGAAAGTGGAAATCTTCCAGGGTTAAGCACCCTCTCTTCCAAAAGGGCCCAAGTTAAAATGCTGGGTTTGACACCAATTTTCTATAGGACTTCAGGCTATTCATGTACTTCCTCTGCTCTGACTGTAATATCTGTGAAAAAAGAGAGAATACTGACTCACCTACCTCAAAGGCAAACTAAAGATTAATTAGTTTGTGCTCGTATAGAGGTTTGAAAATGTCAAGGCTATATAACTACTGTTAAATAAATGGCAAAAAGTCAGATTGGACAAGTACAGAGCAGGACTGCAAGGGTTTATCACTGTATCTTAGCAATTATCTCTAACACTATCCAGAAAAGATTTCTTATAGTAGATATAGGTAGTTAGAAGAAAAGTATGGATCTGTTTTATAGCAGTATTTCTTCAGAGAATGTAAAAGGAAATGAGAGAGCAAGCATAAATTTTAACTTTTCTGAACTTTTAAATTCAGCAGGGCAGTGTGTCAGTGCTCTATCTCAATTGGTTCATCTTTTACTGAAGCAGTATTCAAATACTGCTGTATAATACATCTGGAAAGGTCCTGGAAAGGTCCACTTGGATGGGAAATAAAAAAATAATAAAAAATATCCCTCTGGCAGATACTAGGGCCACAGGCCTGAATGGAGTTAATTTGCTTCCATTATATGAGGAACATCACCATTGCAAGTCCTGAATTTTTCTGAGAAAACTGCAGTAATCCATGTCCCATGATGACAGTTTGAATGTGATGTATTTTTTTCATAGTGGAGTGATTATTTAAAAACTGTACAAGAAGAGCCACCTTCCTCCCCCATCCCATCCCTGCAGAAAATTTCCTAAATATTCTCACTGACTCTCACAAACATTCCCTTAAGTTTCCCATTATTTTACCACCAGAAGTCATGCTGTTCTTATTTTTCTGTTTCCATTGTCACTCTTTGCAGATATCCAATTATTTGAATTTGCTAGCACAGGATCCCTAATAATTTAAAAGCTGCTCTTTTCTGCCAATACCTATTGCCTAGTTCTTAATATTCTGGTATTTAAAAATACACTGCTCACTTTATTGGGGCTCTCAAGTAATTTCACCCTGCATCAGGAAGTTCATACAAACCAGATGGAGACAAATGGATCTTACATTTATTGCATTTAGCTAGACTTCTATGTACAAGCACTTTTGTCCATGACTAAACATTAACATATAAAGTTACAATGCTGCCTATATTTAAAAAAAAAAAAAAAAAAAAAGGGTGAAACTCAAATTAGAAACTGGGGTTATTTCCATTTGGAGTGCTGCTGGTAGGATTTTGTTTGAGAAGGCAACATAAGACTTGTGAAAGAATACAAGTTCTTCAAAAATTAAAATCAAGCCATGCTTTTCCATTGTTGGTTGTGCAGAACTATGACCTCTGTACCAATATGATGAATTATGAGCTGAATTATGTGTAAGAGTGACTTCCAAAGGGCATCACCTCTCACATAATACAGACAAAGTTCTTGCATTCTACAGTTTTCTGTATATAAACACACCCCTACACACAAATCTGTGTGTAGATTTACAGTGTAAGCAGACAATTCCACATGATTAGTTAGATCCACACAGAAGGGAATCTAAAACAAAATAAACTTATTTTTGCTAAATATTCATTCTACCATTTGTTGTAAACTCACACAGTCTCTGCAAACTGATATTGACATTCTCCGTATCTACAGGTTTTCAAAGTTAAAACCTCACCAAGGGCAAAAATTAACAGCAACACATATAAGACTAGCTGGAGAGTTGAATGGTAGCATAGCAAAAATATAATAACACGAAGTAATAACTCCGTGGAGCAGAGCAGGGAACACAACACACTCCCACAAATGCACACTCATCCCTCCAAACACTACACCCACTGACACTTACCCCATGATTATCTTCTCAGCTTATATTCCTCCTGAGCACCCTGAGTATTTGATTTACTTGCACTATTAATTTATCCATCCCACCTGTGTTCCCTTAGATATTTAATTGATTGCGCTTAATTGATCTGGCCATCTGTGATATCTTAGTCATTTAATTGATTGTTTTTATTGATCTAAACACCTTGCAGCTTTGTTGTCACCTAGATGAATCAAAAGTCACTGGCTGATATCATTTATATCTCTTAATTCTTAGTGTGTATCTATGCATATTTTCATCCTCTGAGGGAGATGGGGCAGAGGAGGATAACACCTGAAGTCTCATTATGTTCTAGCCTCTCTGACAAGGACTTGGGTGGCATAAACCCCACTGATTTCAGTGACACCTTTCCTAGGTACTCAGACATCAGCGCACTCATTCTCTTCCTGGAACATGGGCTTTATTCAAATAAACCATGAACAATAAAATAAAATAAAATGAAATGAAAATAATTATGCATAACAGCAAGATTTTCAGGACGGTGGTAAATCTCCCTTTTATCCTGACCTGCAATGCAAGTGAATTCCATTGAGCTCTCTTTTAAGAAAACTTTAGCCCAGCAGTCAAGTACTACTGATAAGGAAAGTGTCATTGCTGATTTTAGCTCTCACACAACAGAGCACCACTACAAATAGTGGGTGTCATGATGGTATTCGGAATAATGAGTGGCATAAAGTGTGTCTTTTTCACTTACTAAGCCTTTAGGCACAGAATTAAAGGCATAGGAGATTATACCTGATATAGCAATTTATATGTAAAAGTGAAGTTTTATGTAAAATTATGTAAAATATATGTAAAATATATGAAAATCTTGTTCTGGCAGGGACACTTAGATACAATCTATAAAATGTGACGGCTCTGGTGAAGGCAGACAAGAAATTTGTAGGACTTAGAAAAGGACTTGATGGTTTCCTTTAACAAGAAATTATTTGATGTACTTTACACAGTCTCCTGGACATGTCTGTCTATTGCCTAATTATAGCAGTTCATAATCTATCAGTTAGCAAAGTAATAAAGAAGAGAAGGTAATAGTAATCTTTCACCTGCTCTGCTCCGTGCTTGAAGCCTCAGATCAGTAGGACCTGCAAGTAAACAAATAGAGAAAAGACACAAGCAATGCAGAAAACAGAGAGGAGGAACAGAAATAGGCTCACGCTAATGGAAAGCAATCCCCACCCCCCAAAAAAACCCAAAAAACCACAAGAGAGAAGATAAAGTAGTTGGGGTAGACTTAAAGTTGAGTCAGTAAAACTGTAGTGCAGATCTCAAAAGCAAGGAAAATCAGAAAATTAAAAAATAGAAAGTCTATACTCAGAGTAGCAAAGATAGAGCAGATCACAACACACATAAAAATTATCTTCCATCTGACTTTTGAGTCAGAAATTCTGTAGCACAACTCTGACACTGCCCAGCACTGGAAATCTCACCGGAAAGAGGAAAGCCAGGAGACAAGAGTTCTCACCTTCCTAGCTGCTAGCTGTGCCTGAAAATTCTGTACCTTGATGAGAGTCTTTTCTGTTTTTATATTTGTCCTCTTCATATACCATTACTGTTCTAGCATTCCACAGAAAAATAACATTGTTTGAAAAAATTATCTTTCATTAAACTTTCAGCTTTATGTGTTTGCTTGTATTTTCTAACTAGAAGATCTGCAACTAAAACTTTCTAATATACCTATTTCAGAACACTTGTGTTGCCTGTTTTTCTCTCTGAAATTTTCTCTTTTTACTGGTTCATAGCCAGACTGAAATGACTGAAATGGTTTATCTTGACCACACAAATGTACCACCACCACAAGCATCCAAAGCATAAAAAGTATGCTTTCTGACAGTGCTCTAAAAAGTGCATGACAATACACATGTTCAAGAAAAAATGGTAAAACATATTAAAAAGGAAAATAAGACCAAACCCCTAATGAAATGAGATACTTAATTTTACACAGTTTTCTGTGTAGTAAGATGGAAGAAAGAATTTACCTGAGAAGTGTTCATCGCGTTGTTCATCATACAGTTTCTCCCTGAGAAAATAATAAAATTTTACACAGAGGTAAGAACTGATTTATTAAAAATAATCCATTCAATTGATAAAACAAAAGTCTGCCTAACTTTTCATCCTGGATCTGCAAACCCATAAGCCTGTATACTATACCTGCTTCAGTGTGGTCCATCCTTTAATAAGCTCTTTAACAACTCCTTCCTGTCTTTGGAGGGCGGCCCTTCTGCATGGGACTCCATTTCTGACCTGACTGTTGAGTGTCATGGGGACATTCCTGGGAAGGCATGAGGAATAGATGCGGGCCTGATATTTCTGGGTGTAAGAGATTTTAGCCTGCTAGCAGCTGCTAACTTTTCCCAAGGAAAAACTTCTCAAGAAAGCTTCTTCTCAAAACAATCTTAGTAAACAACTATCCTTTCTCAAAACAGTCTGTCTCCAGGCGGTGTTTTATTGTTTCTCTAGTTTAACCAGTGGGATTAGGGAGATGCTGTTCCTATTCACCAATCATGTTAAGTCTGTATCAGAACACCTTATAAAAAGTAGTAATAATTAGACAATAAAGCCTTTTTTCTATCCTCTTTGCCTTCTGAAATATTTGGAGTCTCTTATCTCTTTCGTGTCCTACAGCGACAAATAGGTGGTGGCAGATTGGACAACGTGACCAAAACTGTTCAAGATGGTTACTTTAGTTTCATTCTATTCTAAAGGCATAAACCAAACCAGTCAGCTTCTTCACAATTCCACTAAAGGTACATCTCCCTGCAAGCTGCTACAGCTGCCTTCAAAATTCCCCTTGTTACTGGCAGTGTAACTTTGATACATCCATCAGTGCAGGGCCTAATAAGATTTGCCCTTACCAAATACATATTGAGTTGTTGAGAGGCAAAGAGCTCCTCAAATGCCCAGTGGGCATAATCTCAAAGTGCTTTGAGACACACCTGCATATCCAAGCTTGGTCATGATGGGCCTGCCACCTAAGTGGTCTTCAAGAACACCAGCCCATGGACCATTGCTATGAAGAAAGCAGCCAATGAGACCAAGAACACCTGTCTGATTTGCCTTATCCAAGGAAAAGTGAATTTCAAAAGCTATAGTAGGGTTTTCCAGCAACTGGAAAAGTACACTACATCTAGGTCCATATCATAATGGCCTGAATTGACAAGTGGAATTGAGTTATTTCCCTCTAAGACCTGAACCTTGTCTCGAGGTTGCCTGGACTCAGGTTTGATTTAAGTTTGGCAGTTCTGATTTGGATGTGAATACAAGCTCACACTCACATGCAACAGACAATTGCTTATTGCAGTTACTGATGTTGACATTTCGTTGTAATGCAACATCTGATATGCAGCAGTTCTAGTTGTGACTCCTGGCCAATGTAAAACACATTTTCCTCTGTTAATGAATTTTTAATTCATAATTCTAGTACCTATCTGGCAATGTTCACAGAAAAAAAAAAAAAGACACAAAACTCATTAAAATTTACATTTTGTCATTTGTTTTACTTGGTTGTATAATTTTCCCACACACAGTGTAAAAAAACCCCTCCAACTCTTTGAAACATAGATATTTATTTACCTCTATTTCACACAGCTTTAATCTCTTGGTTTTCTCACTCACTCATTGTCCTCTTTCTCTCAATTCCTAGATTTCATCTTCATTTTGAACACCATGAAATGTTATTTGGTGGTGAATTGGTTCTCATTATTTTAATTACAAATGAGTGGGTTAATGGCTATTGGAGGAAAACACTTTAAGAGCAAGAAAGATGGTTAACACAGTCACACTGCTACCAGTCTAGCAAAAACTAATTTGTGCCATAAGAAAAGTTAAATTTGAAGGAAAACTTTTGAGAGGGCCAAGTTGAGAGGTCAGTGTTTTCAGGGAAGAATGATCTTGGAGGCAGAGAGCAAACCCTCTGTACTCTGACTCTTGTCTTCAGGGACAATTTATCAGACTCATATAAGCTTCATCTGTTTTTTTTTCCTCCAGGGAGAAGATCAAGTATAGAGATAATTAAATCCTCAACAAAGATTTAAATTGTCTTTGTTACAAATAAAACGGTGATTCTGTCCTTCATTCTTATTCAGCAGACCTACCTGCTGGGCTCAAATCCACATCTCCCAAAAGCAATTTTTTTTTCATTTTATGTGATCAGTCAAATTTCTTGACAAGACTTATATTTTTATGAGGAAACACAGTGGTTTACTTAAATGTGTTTTTGAGTAAAAATACCTAAATTTGGCTTTTCTCATAACACTCCAATTTTCATAGTTATTGCTTAGAAACTGAATTTCAGCTAAGAAACAAGGAAGTATAAATTGAAAAAAAAATAATTAAATTCCTCTTTAGAGAAATATTATTTCATTTCACTAGCCACATCTAACAGAAACCGGATTTCTATTTTCTTTAACTTTACTCCAGTTATTCCATAATGTACATACCCCAAGCAGGTCTGTTATACATCTTCATCTCTTTTTGCCTCCCTCCTTTCTCTACCAGTATTGTGACTTAGGCTGTCAAGATGTTAGAGCCACATACTTTATTAGTCTGTATTTCAAATAATACAGTTTTTTCTTTGTCCTGCCCCTTAGGCTTTATAAGACGAAAGCAGGAGTGAATATTACTTTATAGAAAGGAAATAATTTACATTTGAAGCCTGTAGTGGAAATGTTATAGTGGAAGCCTTGGACCGATTAGATTGTTTCAAAGCTTATCTGTGACTTTGATTGATTGAATTTGCCCATGGCACTCCTGGTGGTAATGATACTGTGATTATTTAAGCAGCAAGTAACTTAAGGATAGGCTGAGCACATTAACTTTGAATTTCCTAGCTTTCAGCATTTTGCATTTTCCACAGTTTCTGTTCAAGAAGGATGCAGTTTGCATTGTGTGGTATTTAATGCAAATGTCATTCACTTACTCTTCTTGTTTGAATTTTGCAGCACATTTTTGTGGAAATGTATAAGCTCATTTCATGGGTAAGGCCCCAAACAACTCACTCAACAAGGCTTTTAAAAGGGCTTTTGGTTGCTCATATACTCTGAGTTAGACACACAGGAGAAATACCAACAAGATATTCTTAAGAGGTCAAAACAACAAAAAAGACTTTACTGGCAACTTTAGTAAATCAAAGGACTTTGGAAAAATATTTAGAGCAGCATTCAATCAACCTGAAACACTTCCACAAAACATTAACTTAATCCATTCAATTTAACAAACCCTAAGCCTTTTTGATTTTAAGTTACTCAAAAATTCTGAGAAGAGGAGAAATAGAAGAAAAAGAAAGCAAGAAAAACAGAAAAGATATAGAAAAGAACAGATATAGCTACAAATTCCCAGGATCCAACAGTGTTCAAGGGATAGAAAGTCCAAAAGGAAGTAGGGTTAAGACATGAATTTGCCTTGTATTCAGCTTTAAATATTTCCTGGCCTTCCTGGCTCTTTCCCCCAGATGGAACTTCTGGTCATTTGGCCAATGAGGAGCTGAGTTAGAGGCTCCAGGGCAGGTGTGGACCTCCAGTATGCCCATGACTGGCAGCCACTGCTGGGCAGGAATACTGGCTCTAGGGAGGTGGGATGAGTGGGGCAGTGCACTGCCTTGCCAGGTCAAGGCCAGACCTGCCCCTTCACCCACATGCATGCACCCCAGAATGTCTCCAGAGATCAGTCTTTGCAGCCTCTCACACCATGCTGGGTATGTGATATGTATCCCAAGGCAGTTTTAATGGTACTGGCATTAATGCAACTGCTCTCTGGAGCAGACAGGCCTCCGTGCCTCCCTCCCCAAAAGAAACTATCAGACAGCAGACAGCTATGGCTGCTTGTGAGGAAATAGGATAAGGAGAGGTCTTGCAGTCTCTGAGCAAACAGTTGAACAGTCTGCAGGACTTGTCACAGCTTTACAATACTGTGTCTCGTCCTTTTATAATGTCACACAAGTCACTCACATTAACAGAGTATTTCCTCTCCTCAGACAGTACCTCTTGTACATCTATATGACATGTTCTTTGCTTCTTCTGGGGGATCCAGCAGCTGGACAGAAGGACAGCAATCAGTATATACCTTTCATTTGGGCTATCTGCCTCACTACCCAGGGCACTTGCTTTGTCCTTGTCCTTCATTCTCTCCTTTTGCCTATACACTCTTATTTCCCTAGTCATCCCAGTTCCTTCACACCATTAAGAGACAGTAACCTTTTACTTTTGTGATACTACACTGGTTTTATTTCTATTTGTAGCTCTCCTTTTATAACTGTCTTCTCTTGCATCCCACACACAGACATCTTCTCTCTTGTATTCGGCACAGTGCAAATAATAATTTCCTGTCAAGCATTTTCTACTTGAATTCCAGTGTCAAAAATAAAAGGTATATAAATATCTTCAATTTTATTTTAAAAACCTAAAGGACAAAGTTATTTTTAATTGTGTCTGAAAAATACATTATGGTTGGGACTGAGGACAGTTGATGTGAATTTTATATCATTGAAGAAGACCATGAGGAATGCCATGGGACAAAATATTTTTCTGAAAATACTTTTTTCAGAAAAATATTTGTATGAAGCTGCAAGATTTTAAAAATTACTTTTTCACTTGGTTTCTCTACCCTTTCCCTTTAAAACATTCACAACACATGGCCACATAGGTGCACTGTCCATGTGGCCAACAAAGCCAATTCCATCCTGGCCTGTATCAGGAACGGTGTGGCCAGCAGGAGCAGGGAGGTCATTCTTCCCCATACTCAGCGCTGGTGAGACCACACCTCAGGTGTTGTGTCCAGTTCTGGGCGCCTCAGTTCAGGAAGGACATTGAGATGATGGAAAGTGTCCAGAGGAGGGCTACAAAGCCGGTGAAGGGTTTGGAACACAAGCCCTGTAAGGAGCAGCAGAGGGAGCTGGGGCTGTTTAGTCTGAAGAAAAGGAGGCTCAGGGGAGATGTTATCACTCTCTATAACTCCCTGAAAGGAGGCTGTAGGGTGAGGGTAAGTCTCTTCTCCCAGGCAAATAGCAGTAGGACAAGAAGACACATGCCTAAGTGTGTCAGGGGAGATTTAGGTTGGACATTTGGAAGAAGTTCTTCACCAGAAATGGGCTGCCCAGGGAGTCACCACGCAGTGCCACGGTCCATCTAGTTAACAAGGTGCTGATCACACAAACGGTGCAGGTGATGCTTTCAGAGCCCTTTTCTAACCTAGCTGGTTCCATTATTCTCTGATTCTGTAACAGTCTTGTTACTGGAGGCATCTTTTGGGGACTTCTGCTCTTTGGTTTTGGAAGGAGTCAGAAATATTTTTAGCTCTCCTACAGAGATGCTAGTTTATATTTTAGCTTTCTGTTTTGTGTTTTATCAGGTATTGCAGGAGCTTTTGGCAATTTAACTGAATAGAAGACATGCTATGGCACTATGAGTATATATAAGGTCCAAAGTAATTTAATATCAGAGACAAGTTGTTAATAGGACATGGGACATGGCATTGAAGGAAAAGTATATTTAAGGAGAATTAGAGCTTGGTAAGGAATTTAACTTACATTTGTCTTCCTAAAATTCAAATCTAAATTTATATTACCAATTCAGAAGTTCTCTGGCTACAATTTAAATGCACAAAACAAAGATTAAATTGCTTACAAGGATCCTTTGGGTTTTAGGTTACTTTTTGAAATAACAGAAAATATTAGAACATAAAATCTATGCGAATACCCAGAATTCTCTGGGTATCTCAGGGGACTATTAAGAAAAAAAGATGAAATGCAAAGTCATAATTATGATGAGAGAGGAACATGATCTTTTCATGGGAAAAATCCCCTTCCTGAATTTTTACTAACCATATAAAAAAAAGGCCATATCATGGCCTAAAAGCTAAAAGGAAAAAAGAACTTTTTTAAAAAGTAAATTTATTGATGAATTACCTGCTTTTAATGGCAGAACTCTCTTATGTTTTGTCTTGAAACTGACTCTTCCAGGGACAGGTACATAAAATACGATGTTGCAAGTCCCTTTAGAAACATTCTAATGACCGTGGCAGTCCATTCTTTTACCATCCTGTCTCAAAGTTACAGATGAAGCAAGGAGGGCTCTCTTTCCTCTCCATGTATTTGTATGGGAGATAGGTGTCAAAACCACATGAATGATACATGTAAACATATCTTAGACGTGTAGAAAAATATACCTGGATTATTTAAAGTAAAACTCACTAAAACACCAATTTACAAGTCTGTATGTGTTAAAGAAACAGAAGACAGAATTTGATGTTTCAATGGTAAAGCATTTTCTGCACAGTTTTCATGAGAAATCTTAGTGACTTAATGGCTTTGTGGAGTGTTTAGCAGCTACAATTCCAGAATTAGGATTCTTCATTTTACATTGACAACATCTGATTACATATCATTAGCTTTAAATGCAGATGTAAAGATTTTCTAGATTTCGGGTTTGATGGTACAAAGTCATAATGACTCTTAACTTCAAAGTGGAACTTCAAGCATAAGTTATGAGAGTACTCAGCTCCTCCAGATCCAATGTCTTTGCCATTTGCCTGTTATTTAGTTTCATTCTTTGTAAATCAACATGATAAGGAGGTTTTTCTTTTTTTTTTTTGAGGCTGTTTATAATTTAATCCTAGGATACAGAGTGGGACAATTTTCATTGATTTCCATGAAAGAAATACTAAGTACCATCTGAAATCAGAGTTTTAGAGAGCGTTAAAAAGCAGAATTAGTAATAATAGATAATACAGGAGATAAAACACCATGATTAACCTTCATCTTAATCATGGCCTGTTATCTAAATCTTATAATAAAAACTTATTAAACCTATATTGTGTGTTATATTCTGTGAAAGAAGTGTTTTTTCTGTAACCCAGTTTCACTTCCAGTTTCATATGCATTCATAGTTCTGTGTGATGGACTGACAAAACATGTACCACTATGGATTTTAGCTCTAAAACAGAAAGCCTGGTATCTTATGAAATTGCTCCAAGGCCACAGATTTGTACACCAGGTATAAAATTACTGACTTAGAAGTCCCCACAGAAAAATTAAAAAGTAAAAATTAAAAAAAAAAAAAATTTGAAAGGACAAGTCAAATCTGCTACCACTGCTGAGACAGCAATAAGGACACAATTACATTGGGCATGTGTATTTCTGCATATCAGCAGTACTTGACATGTTTCAAATGCACATTATGTTCATTGCTATTTTTCCCAATAGGGTGTGTTCAAAATGGCACATTCATCTACAACACTGTCTCCTCCATCTCCTTCAAATAATACTAAAATTTTTCATATTTTAACTTGTAGTAATTTACCTGAACCACTCAAAAGAATCCTATACTTTTGGAGCTGTTTAAAACAGAATTTCACAGCTAATAATATCACAAAGGTATTCAGCTAGGTCTGAAAGCCAGACCTCCTGCACTGCAGGAGTTATGCTTGCTTATGTAGAATTATTTTTTCTTGCCAATAGGAACTACATGAAAGTTTCCAGAATGATTTTGCTATCAATTAGAAGTGATGAAACATCTGGTTTCTTGCATTAAATGGGTTTCTTTTGCAACAGAATATTGATTTACTTTTAAGAACTAAAGGAGAAAATTTATAACCAAAGTTTCAAGTGTTTGAAAAAACCATTATCCTGTACAAGTAAATGAGATGCGTCACATGAAATTATATATGTCTTATGCATCTGACATTTTTGATGAAAAAACTGGTGAAAAACAGTCCCCTGAAGTTTTACTATGTGTGGTCTTTGGGATAATTCAAAAAACCCAAAACAAAAAAAAACAATTAAAAACTTACCACACAAAAAACAACCCAACACAACACTAAAAAACCCCACAAGCTCCATTTGTGCTAAAACATATGCATGTGCTTTGTAAAGCAAAGCATGTAAAATAAGCCTTTGTACATTTGAAGGAAAGAAAACTTAAACTTAACAGCACAGGCAGACTCACCTTCCTGAAGTACGTGAAAAAGCAGACAAAAATACTGTTCACATGAGCAAGTATTTCAGATATAGGTAGTCATTGCACATTTTGAGAGACGTCATTGGCTATTTGAGAATACACATAGAAAGAATTTAATTAAATTATTGCAAAAAAATCTATTTGCATGTAGATTTCTAAAACATTTTCTCATGGTAGAAATCTGAGCAAGTCGCAAGTGATTATGAAATATTTTTTGTTTATTTACTTATTTATTTAGGTGATAAAAGCAGTAAATATGCAGGTATAATCTTCTAGTAACAGTGAAAAGAATGCAAGATAATCTAAGCAGCTATTTTGTTTTTATTTTCACTCTAGAGATCCTTCTAATCTTTCACTGTTAGTTTTCTGCTCAAAACCTAAAATTGGTAAGAGACACTGTTGAGCAGGCAGATAAATAAATGCTGTATGAAAATAGAGTGAAAATACATTTGAATTTCCAAGATGTTTGTCCTACATGTACATTTAAAAATTAATCCATAACCATTCCCTTAGGGACTATGTGATTAAACACTGCATTTAAGTAGGTTCTTAATTGTAACACTAGAATTGTAATAAATGCCTTTTGTCCACAAGACCAGGTTTTGATGTTGGCAAAATTAGGTGAAACAAATATAATCTCAAAGATTTAACTGAAGCAAAACAAGGTATGCTGGTTTGAAAGCAAAACCTGTGGAAGACTCCAAGTCAGAAACACAATTTAATAAGAGGAAAAGAAGAGAAATAAAAGAAAAAGTAACATAAAATAAAAGTAATAGTACAAAAAAAAAAAACACCACTGACAGAGTCAGAATACAACCTGACACTCTGTTAGGGTGGTAGTGGCAGTCCAGATGAGATGGTCTTGTCAAAGCAGTGATCCTGTAGAAGCGTCTGGTAGCTCTTGTCTCCTCTGGGAGTCCAGTGGATAGAAGCTGTCTGTGCTGTCCCAAACCCTGGATTTATCCAGGTGGAAATGTTTGGCTCCTCCCCCTGGGCAGAGCACCTCACAATGGGATGGTGAGTCATGCAGTGGGTCCTTGATGGCCCATCAAACAGAGAAAACTCCCAGAGGGAGTTATCTATGACTCATGTGGCAAGGCATTGTTGGGCTCATTAACAGAAGATAAGGAAAACACTGCCCCACCTTGGCTCCAACTCATGGGGATAGAATACATACCTTAGGCACAATTTTACATTGTAACCTAGGACACAAGGAAACAAAGGAGTCTGGAGTAAACAACTGTGCATCTGTTGTAAGTCATATCCCCAATTCAAAGTCTGCCTGTGTGAGTATGTACCAAACATCAGTAAGAGAGCAATAGCTGGGGGATTGAAAAAAAAGAATGGCCTCATGCCTGTGTTCAGCGAGTGGGGTATGCAACACTCAAACACTCAACATACTTCCTTGTGGGATCCACCTGGAGATTCTGATTCCTTCCTGGTTGCAAGGAGTATGGATGGCACACGTGTCAGACCCAAGCCACCTGTCACGTGCCCAGTTTCCAGCTGACCTGGACTGGTACACTGGAAGCAGAAGTTTGCTGAGTCTTCTGGGTAAAATCCTCACCAGGCAAAAATATCAGAGCCCCATCGTGATATGGTCTCAAACCATGTTTTGATGTGAAGAAAACAAGAGGGAAACAAAGCAAGGAAACAAAATATAAGAAAAAACTCCCAGTTCATGGTGTAGTCCATGATAAGGGTAAGAAATCGTCTGGGATAAATGACTGATGAAACATACAAGAGAGAAAATGTCATTGGGCATGGTAATTTCTGGGAAGTGGGAGTGCCAAAACAGTGAGGTGTATGTCTCTAGAGCTGAAGAATGCAAGAGCTCCATTCAGTAAGGAATCTTTACTGATGTTCCTTGTGGGTCCCTTCCAACTCACAATATTCTGTGAATCTGAAAGGAAAAAGAGGAAATTAAGCCAACACTAAGTAAAACTACTACTTGATTCCAAGACATGTATACAACTTTAATTATTCACATGCATTTTCAAGGAACAAGTTGTTTGATCAGGTTTTTTTCTCAGTAGGGTGCACATGGATGGTATAAAGTCCACTGAAATTTGGAGGACCTTTGCTATTTAATTCAGTCTATATGACTGAATCTATATTCATTAGTTTTATATAAACCACCTCAAAGTCTTTGTCTGTCAATGTAGTAAAAATGTCCATGTTTTGATATTTTGTTTTGTTTTAGTCTTCCTCCCACATGCTGGAAATAAATAGTTATTTATTTATTTTATATTAGTAATTCAGCTGGGATATTTACTAAAAGGCATTCTTGAGAAGCTGCTTTTCAACCCAAATGTTGAATAATATGATTGAGCATTACATGATTTCATGATACTTAATAATCATGCTCTTCTGAGGCTTCTATGAATGCTCTCTCTATATAAAATGACTTCTGGAAACTTCTAATACTTCTAAAAAATACCATAAACTCCCCAAAATATTTAGTATCAGATTTTCTTATTCCCTCTCTCATAAATACATTTCTTTGTGTAAAGCAGCATAGCAAACAGAATTTAAATCCCTGCAGCAATCCTGTTTCCCCCTAATATTTTGTATTAGGTTAACTTTGGAGGGAAATTAAATAATTTATATTAAAAGAGATGTAATAGGAACAGGATTCTCTTTTGCTCTTGTGTTTAGGACATATTCACTTATATCACTGTCTTTCATGCATTAATCCACTCTAGACTAAAACAACAATGCTGTTAAATATTACACAGAGAATTTTGAGTGAATTTGGGGGGTGTTTTGGTGTTGGGGTCTTTTTGACTGTTGTTGCTGTTATTGAATTGGTTAGCTGATGGTGTGTGTTCAGTAGCATCGTGGACATGCAAGCTGATTTTTCACCAACCAGACATTAATAAAATTCTCTAACGTGAACAGACCTGTAGCAATGATTGCAGTCTGCAATAAAATATCTCTCAGTTTTTTCACAGCCTTGAATGCAGAAAAGCATAATTTCTGAGGAAAAATGATGTTTTACAATGTTTATTTAATGCATTTTCAAATGTATATTTTTATAACCATTCAATTCAAGACAGTCTTGAAGACCTTTGTCTTCTATTCAGAACATGAAAGTGGGAGTCTCATAGCAAAATCTCTCACTGTATTAAAAACCCCCACATATCTTTATTCTCCTTGTTTTGAAAATGCAACTATAGGTGGGTAGGCATGTCATTTTGAAATTCAATATTTCCATTAAAATGCAAAAATTCTAGGATAAAATTACACTAACAAAGTGACAAGCTAAAATATGTAGCGTTACATTGCAAAACAAGTCCTCCTGTCATATCTGGCAGAGGGGCCTTGGCATCCATTCCGCTTCCGTCTGCATTTCTCATCCCATCGTCAATGAAGCTTACAACAGCCACG